>JAQPZY010001570.1:1865000-2262500 GCA_029931535.1 Margaritifera margaritifera | reverse complement strand
TGTATGTATGTATGTATGTATGTATGTATGTATGTATGTATGTATGTATGTATGTATGTATGTATGTATGTATGTATGTATGTATGCATGTGTTAAGACGCTATTATAAGAGAATAGTAAAGGTAAATATTTCTAGCATAGATGATATACATAAATTGACCCAGTGTCAGCTCACTCCAACCAGGTCTAGACTGGAATGTCAAAGTTGTTCTCATTAACACCAAATTGAATCTGGGAACTTTGCAGCTCATGTCAGTCAAGTGATTAATATCTTGCTAAAGTTATTCACAGTTAAAACAAGTGCCTTCTGCGAAAATAAACATTTCTGGGTTGTAGAATCATTGAAGTCACATTAAAGGTTTTTGAGTTAAACTGTTGTTCTCTTGGTTATTAAAAGAACTCCTCAACAGTATGTTTGTATGGTTTCATCTATGTAGGTAGGTAGGTAGGTAGGTAGGTAGGTAAGTATGACGTATGCTATTCGGGCCTTGTTCCTAATTTTTACACTCGATAAAAATAATTAGACTAAATTGTTTTCAGTGATGATAGCATGTGTAATAGACATTGAAACAATAATCTGGAAGTTTACACATTTTTAAATCGAAATAACCCTACTACTAATAATAATGCCGCTTCTGCTGCTTACTAGTCTCCGCCTATTCATACATCAACCATCTAACGGCCGTGTATGTATGTGAATATGTACGTATGTATGCATGAATGAATGAATGAATGAATGAAGGTAGGAATAATTTTGATTTCCTCATTCATAGAAGAGTTCAGACTATACCAAAACAAACTGAGAAAGAGGCAACAGACATATACAAATAACCATACATTATAAAACATACATGTACATAAAAGGAATAGAAAAATAAATTTACTTATGGGAGTGGATTATTCTTGTATATATTGTTTAGATTTATAATATGTTTACTTAACCAGATACACGATGTTATATATCATTAAACAGAACACTCCTTCTTACTAAGAAAGTAATGTCACCATCCAATTTGTATTTCCTTCCATTATGAATTTGTTAAATCATATATGTAAACACATATATAAGTCTGTGTACATACACATACATAAGTGAAGATTAAAGACAAAGAAATAAGAAAGCAATTAAACACACACATAGTACATATCTCCACACCCTTATGTATGTATGTATGTATGTATGTATGTATGTATGTATGTATGTATGTATGTATGTATGTATGTATGTATGTATGTATGTAGGTAGGTAGGTATGTATGTATGTATGTATGTATGTATGTAGGTAGGTAGGTAGGTAGGTAGGTAGGTATGTATGTATGTATGTAGGTAGGTAGGTAGGTAGGTAGGTAGGTAGGTAGGTAGGTATGTAGGTAGGTAGGTAGGTAGGTAGGTAGGTAGGTAGGTAGGTATGTATGTATGTATGTAGGTAGGTAGGTAGGTAGGTATGTATGTATGTATGTATGTATGTAGGTAGGTAGGTAGGTAGGTAGGTAGGTAGGTAGGTATGTAGGTAGGTATGTACGTATGCATGCTGGTGCATAGGTACATACGTATTAATCGATGGCTGTATTTACCTTTGAGCCTACGTATTTATATATGTATTTATCATCTGAGAACATATGTATTTCTGTTTGCATACATGTACGTGAGTATCTACGTATTTATGTTCGCACGTTCATACGTTAGTACGTTCTTTCCCACACCTGAAGTAGGTATGTATATAAATATGTATGTATGTATGTATGTATGTATGTATGTATGTATGTATGTATGTATGTATGTATGTATGTATGGATGTACCGATGGATGTTTGTATGTATCGATGTATGTATGTATGTATGTATGTATGTATGTATGTATGTATGTATGTATGTATGTATGTATGTATGTATGTATGTATGTATATATGTATGTATGTATGCATGTATGTGTGTGTCTTTGTCCCTCTGTATTTCTGCTTAATTCTCAATATAGGTGGATAGCTTGTAAGCCATGTAGGGAACTGTAGTAGGTGAGTGGATTCTTGAACTGCTTAATACCTTGGCAAGTTTTATAAAGCAGAATTGTGGTAAACTTCTGACCAAAAGACTTCTACTGAAAAGTTCATTCTTTTTAATTATCAAGAAAAATGAAATCCAGAATTGAGAACTCTAAATATGTTCCACTAGGACTCTATTAATTAATTGCATTGACTTGTCCCTGAAATGAAACTATCCTCCCCAAACAATAAATATTTGCAGTGCAGTCACATGCCTATTTTCTGTACCTACGTATACTCTTAATGTCAGTGGGCAGCCTTGTCTTTATTTAACTGCTTGCAGATAATATCCTACGACCTTGCAAGGATAGCTACTTGTACCGACGACATATATCCAAATAATCTGGCTCGAAAACCCGTCGATACATCAATGCTATATAATCTAATGTTTTTCATATCCTGTTTGAACGAGATAACATCTTGTTTAAATGAAACAATATTTTGCTTAAACAGGATAGTATTTTGTCTAAACAAGATTGTAAGGGTGCAAATTTCCGTCGATCTATAAAGAGAACATTAACTTGGACAGAGAACAATTAATTAGATTTATGAGGACAGGGTGCGTATTGAATCGCTATGCTGCAAGGATTTTAAGGTATGTGTTGTGAGAGAAACCGATTTTTAATTAAGCATTCGTTTATTTAACAGTCAGAGAAACTGGAAGGGAAAAGGTTAACTCAATCTTTGTATCGAAAATGTCAGAGTTGAGATTGTCCAGAATCAGTTATTTGGAAATCTAGAGGGTGAAGGATGACCGCAAATTTTGGCGCCTATTTATAAAAGGCGGTAGATATATTTAATCCTGATTGGTTACGCTAAATAAGGGGCGTGTTTCCCAAACGAAATTTCATAGTTTTAATATGCCACATCGCAAAATTTAGCCAGTCTACGTTTTTTCCGTGAGAGTATAAGGGACTCCGAGATTGAATTTGCAAGAAATTATCTAGTAAAACAATTATCCAAGGGACCGGATGTCTGGAAAGTTGACGGAGACAATTCTGGCGGTAGAAGCGAGCAAGGCTTGAAAGCACAAGGGGAAATAGCTCCACTGACGTAATCCACTGACGTATCTACATACCTACGTATCCACCTACCCACACAAAGTTTGAGGGCAGACAGAGGCGAGATAGTGAGAGTGAGAAGAAAAGCGAAGGAACAAATTGAACAGCACGGTGAAGCTGGAGTGAACAGGAGATAAGCAGGTTATGAAGTTGTACAAAGCAATGACTTCAATTGTTCACTCGATTCTATGATGAATTAATTCTATCATTTAAACAGATCGGCTATTTATATAAGTATATTTGTGTTTAAAATTCGGTGAATGATTTATTTCAAAAAGAAGTGTATCTTCCTAATGTAATGCATTATCACAGTTTGTTTATGTAATTGATTAAATTGTTATATTTCATATACGGGGGCTCGTTTTAGTCTGTTCTATATATCTGCTCAGATCTCTGTTCATTCCATATATAAGTTTCACAATTTATATTATTATTTTTTCGATCCGGGCAATAACACCGAGGTCGATCATCCTCTAGATAACGATAACCACAACCACCACCACCACCACGCCACAAAGATAATATTTCGTTGAAACAGGATATTATTTGGTTTCAACAAAATATTATCTTGTTTAAACGAGATTTTATTTCCTTTAAACAAGATCTTATTTCGTTTAAACAATATATTTTTTTTTTTGTTTAAATAAGATTTTATCTTGTTTAAACAAGATATATACAAAATTATTTCGTGGCACTATCTAGCCAATTTGGCTTTCCTACCAGTCTATAAACTTAGATAGGAAATAACCCTATACACGCTAAATATGGAATCATACCTATGAATTTGTATTGGGTAAGCAAAGGTCAGTCCGTGTGTCATGAATCTAGAATAGAGAACCAAAACTTTCTCATAAAAGCATTAGCAAGTAAGCTAATGTCGGTTCTTAAGTATGCGTTTGTTCTTCTATCCATCTTTGTGTATGTCTATATTCCTACAGTTTGTTACATTCCCGTTGAAGACCAGAGAGCCCCACTATGTTAAATTCCCGTTTGATCACACAGTGTCATTCCCATGTTAAATTCCCGTTTACCTAAAGTGACATTTCTCCATGTTAAATTCTCCTTGTACCCAGATCGTCCCACATATGTTAATCCTATGGACATTTTTAACATTACATTTCCCCTTGTCGCGAGACAATCCAAAAATGTTAAACCATTGGATGTTTTTAACATTACATTTCCCGTTGTCGCCAAACAGTCACATAATGTTCAACCTATAGACATTATTAACATAGGATTTTCACTTGTAGCCAGACAGTCCCACGGCTAATGTTAATTTCCCATTGACTCCAGGTGGTCCCACATTACTTCTCACGGAGCTAGAGCCAAATGTTCTACCCTACTCACAGATGGTTGCCAAATGACCAACTTTTGTAACAAGTTTGGTATAGCCTGATCCACCCCTGTACAGTACAGCACCCCTGTACAGTACACAACCAGTGGTTTAGAAGAGACACTGTGACGGATAGACGGACAGAGGGATGGTATCACAATATCCCCAATTCTAAAGTGTAGTGGTAAATATGGACTTGAATAACAGGGAATAAAGAAGAAAAACATATTCTGGCAACGATTTTAACAATGATTTTTATCTTGACACTGGTGGTACTTTAAGTGAAACAATATTTTAATAACATTGCCATGACGATTCGTACAGAATTAGTGCCAGAAGAAAAACGTTCACTAACATCAGCACTGCACGAATCTCGTTATAGAGACAGACTTTACTGAAAGCATCACGGAAATTACATTTAATCGCATTATCTAACCTTCTTTCTTTTTAATTTTATTGTGAACCATTTATCATGAGATAAATTAATTTTAGGAAACAAAGACTGTTTTCTTACAGAAATAGCATAGATTGTACTAATTTTGTACAATCGTATTTTTACATACGCATATATACCAAAATTCAAATGACATACATTACATCCCGAATTATCGGAGAAAGCGCTGTTAGCTTATTTGCAAAACTGTTTCATCAACATCAGCGTTTCTCTAGTTTAGAATAAAAGACCAACATATATATTTCTGATTAACAGAGGTATGGGACGATAATTACAGTGATATTGGATGACAAATGTTGAAGTTATAAAGATAAAATTGTATATGCTGTGTTATGTAAACTGCGTAGGTGACCAAGTGGGCTTCTGTCAGAAAGTTTGACCAACCCAAGTGAGTAGTGGGCTTAAGGTCGAGGCCCTACGAAAAAATGGAGCGTGTTACAACTTCCAGTCTGAATTTGACTTTCGTCGAGAAAAATTTCCTATTCAAATAGGCTGCGTAAGACAGGAATCTACCCGGCACAGTGATTGACAGATGTACACCTAAATGATCACCTATCAATATTAATTAACTATAGAGGGAGGACAATCAGCCTACTATACAGCAGGGGCGGATCCAGGAATATCGATTCGGGGGTGGGTGGGGGACTTAAACAAGTAGGCAAGAGGTCTGTGTCATAGAACCCATGGTGGGGGCCCAGGGGGCGAAACCTCTGGCAGCTCCTGCATTTTAAGCGTTTCCAGGTAATAATATTACCATCTACCTGGAAAGAAAACTTTCTCTAGGAAACGTTCCAGTTGTTTCGTACTAATTTTGTTTTCTTTTTTTTTAATAGGGGTGGGGGCCCAGTCTGCTGTGCGATAGCTGCATGATTAGACTGGTCAGCAGGTCATATGAATATCTGCTGTGCGATAGCTGCATGATTAGACTGGTCAGCAGGTCATATGAATGTCTGCTATGCGATAGCTGCATGATTAGACTGGTCAGCAGGTCATATGAATGTCTGCTATGCGATAGCTGCATGATTAAACTGGTCAGCAGGTCATATGAATGTCTGCTGTGCTTTAGCTGATTGACAGCCGTTGCGCTTTTCAGAGGAATCGATCGAAAAGTGTACTCCACTCCACTCATGCATTACATGTCAAAATCCGAATATAAATGTGTGCACTATTGCAAAATCTGTATTTAATAATACTATTTCACCAAAGACAAATGGAAGGCTATTTGGTCTGACCCCTTTTGTCTATTGAGGAGAATCATAACGAACGTGTACATATTTAGCCACTAATTTACATACAATTCAGTGTACTCCATGTCATTAACACAACTTACCGTCTTGGTAAATATTCATGCTGGATATCCGGTCAATGAAAAAAAAAAAAAAAAAAAAAAAAAATTAAAATAAAAAAGTAACACGGTTTTATAAGACGCCATTTTCCAGAAATGGTATGAAACTTGTCATTCAGACTTGTTAACTGTCATAAGGGAAATAAACTGGAGTCATTAAACTAGATGTTCTAACAATGAAATGAGTAAGCTGAATCATATTATATATAACATATAAACAATAATAATTCAGAGTCCCGACCATAAAAGTGAATGTGTATGATGCAATGTTCTCTATTGGTATTCCAAGACTGCATGTCTCTACTATCACTTCGTCAGGTGCAATTTGATTGTTGGCTCCACTAACTGAATTTAATTTAGCTCTCGCACGTTATTAACATTGATGACCCACCAGTTGGCAGTACTTTGAAACTTACCGCCTTGTGAGAGTGAAAACTCAGCCATAACTGTCAGCTATCTTTTCTCAAGATTCTGCTTAAGCGTGTATCTTACATGTAGGTAGAGAAGACCTATCAACAATTGTCAATCAATGAGTGTTCATCGGAGATCCGCGGACACATTATATTGCGAGTATTTTGACAGTTATCACACAATAATTGTCTTTGTATACTTTGTATAGCTGGTGTGTGTGTGTATATATATATATATATATATATATATATATATATATATATATATATATAGAGAGAGAGAGAGAGAGAGAGAGAGAGAGAGAGAGAGAGAGAGAGAGAGAGAGAGAGAAAGAGAGAGAGAGAGAGATTTTAAAGATTGTTTGTATGATACTTGGAATGTTTGTTCTGTTTTCGGTGAATTACTATTTTGAAAATTTAGACCTCAAGAGCTGAATGGAACCAGTTGGTAACAAATTCGAAACATTATTTAGAAATATTGTGTACGATCTGCGTACTGATTTGTGCATATCTACATATGTATTTTACATTTGTATGGTTGCAGCAGTTGCCAAGGCCCAAACTACGTCATAAAAAAAAATGAGAAGAAACACCTTGAATTGGTACTTAAGCATTTTATCATAATTCCGATTGTTATGAATAGACGGAGTTTTCTAAAAGGTAATTGGGGATTATTTTTGGTTTGCAATCGGTTTACAGTGAACTTTAGGTCAAGCTTTATCCTTATAAAACTCCTTACAACCCTGACAACTTAATAATAATAACAACAATTCCCCTCCCTCGCTTGATTTAAGATCGAACTTTGCAACCCCACATAAAATCTCCGATTAGAAGTTCATATACTGTAATCACACAGTCCTTCCTGCACTCCAACATTCACGTTGAAGAAACCTGAAGTAAATCCGGTTGTTTTCATCCTGGCTGATGAACTTGTTCCATATTGTAGGCTACTGTTTTCAATTTAACGGGGGTGTGACGGATACAGTACGTATTTATTATATCTTTTTTGTGGAAGTATGAGAAAAACAGTCCAAGAAAGGAAGTAATCTTCTACGTAAAAAATAAAAACAGCCTAAAACCCAAATCTAATAAAGAGGACATTAGAACGTCCTCTAAGAAGAGTCGACCCTCGACTAGCAAATATGGGATCACTTATTCTAGCGGCATATGAAGAGGCTAATGAAAGAAAACTGCATGCTGCCTAAATTCTAATGTTTTGTTGATGAAATACACTGATTTGATGACAGGCAGGAGGAAAATTGGAATTATAAAAATTAAATGATCATGGTTGGGTAGCGAAATGTAAATTTTACCTAATCATTCACAAAGTCGCTCGGACTTTTTTTTACTTTGTGAGTGATTAGGTAAAATTGATGGTTCGATAAATACCCAACTATGATAATTTAATCCTATAATAATTACGCAGAACGTTAAAACAAACACACAGTACAAAAAGATGCACATTACAGAAAAAGAACCTAATGACTCACAGTAACACAATTAACATCGCATAAACATTTGGATGCAATAATGGAGAAAAATGCACAGAATTTAATGGCAAATACACAGCCCACAATAGAAATAGCACAACATATGATATGCTTTATTTCAATAAATTCTTTGAACTGATCACAAAAGATGCATATCACCTTCCCTACAAGAATATCGCTTAGTTATTTTGCTCATTGCCATACGTTTGTTGTCATTAAAATTCATTATGGCTGTCACGCATGCGTGACGTACTTCATTCATGCTTTCAAATGGGAGATTTCATCTATACGTCAATATGAATGGAACCAGGAACAACGAACATTAATTATAACAGCTGTAAACTAACAGCGGTCATGAGGTCAGCAGGAACAACGTGTGTACTGTTCTGGATTATTTCCATCTAAATCGCATTACAAAGCAGAAGGTATGTTTCCATATAGTGGTCATTTCGTAGCAACAGAAATTCAATAAACATGCATGCTTTTTAGCCTTTATTCTATTGTTTTCTTTTTCGGAAAGTTAATATCTTCGTGAGTGGACCCCAAAAATGTACACAACAAGCAAGTGGGGAAACAGTTACGGTTGATTTTTATGCTAAACTTAACAATCACATTCCAGCGAAATAAATATTAGCTAACTACTTGATGGAAGATACCGAATTTAAAAAATAAAATAAAAATAAAACTTGGTTTACTGGATCCAGTTTGGGATTTGTCGTAAAAAATAAATATTTACATGATGTTTGCTGATGGAAAGAAAGTAACTGTTGTAATTGACAAAGTTGGTAGGGATCTTGATATTTTTGATTACGAGGATTGAGCAACACTGGAAGATATGAGAGCGTATGCTCTTATCTTTCATGAAAATACTTGCAGAAAAGACAATAAACATGAATAAATGTAACATCCACTTTAATAACAACAACCTTAATAATAATAATAATAATAATAATAATAATAATAATAATAATAATAATAATATTTATAGCGGATGGAAGGAGCCAAAAAATGACACCGTGGGCCTTATGAAGTATACCATTACCAACATGACCCTATGGGCGTTATGAGAATTTAACATTAGGATGGCACTTTGGGCAATATGGGAAGTAAACATTAGGATGACATTTTAGGCCCTATGGGGATTTAACTTGGAGCGGTACGAGCCCTATTGAAATTTAACATGGGGCCAGTATAGGTTCTAAGGGAATGGAACGTGACATTTTGGGTCACTATGGGGACAGACGCACTAAAGCAGGCGAATGTCCTAGGGCGGGAAAACACATGCATTCCTACCTACCTACCTACTTACCTACATACATACATACATACATATATACATACATATATACATGCATACATACATTGTGACAGATTCACATTCGTGTGGACAGATTAACAACGACCTAATAACAGACAATGACTTACACTTGAAGACAAACAATCTTTCTTACAATCTAACACCCTTATAAATAACCAAACGTATTGGGGAAGGTAAGTGATGGTAGAATGACTAACACCTGTTTGAATGACCAACAAACACCCATACAAACAAACACACGGAGAAGAGTTGCATACATACCATCAAACATACCAAGGAGCATCTTTTATTTGTTCATTCATACATACATACATACATACATACATACATACATACATACATACACACACACACACATACACACACATACATACATACATACATACATACATACATACATACATACATACATACATACATACATACATACATACATACATACATACATACATACATACATACATACATATATGTATCACAAGTACATAAAGGAAGGGATAGGGTCTATTTTTCCTTTACATACATACATGCAATCATATCTTCATAGACAGACAGACAAACACAAACATAAAAATAGATAAATTGGCAATACATGATTAGTATTCTGTTTCGAGAACGCTGGAGGTCCCGAAAGAACCGTTGGCGTAACCCTGAGAAGGGTTGTTTTGAATGGTCGCACCTCCCTTAGTGCTTGCACCTTTTAGGCCGGGCGGGCAGCACACTTCCGTCCCCATCGATTTGGACTCCACTGATTCACAGACACAGAGAGGCTAAAGCGAGGCTGTTTTGCCATCCTAAAGTGGACTCCACTTTTCTTCACCAGTCTCCTTTTTCCCGGAAGCAGTTCAATTCTTCCACACGGTCTAGGAGATGTTTGACCCTTTCTAAGTACACCACTAGGAGATGTTTGACCCTTTCTAAGTACACCACTAGGAGATGTTTGACCCTTTCTAAGTACACCACTAGGAGATGTTTGACCCTTTCTAAGTACACCACCCTACAGTTACTATCCTACGGATACTTTAACCAATAGTTGTCTAGTCGACGATGAATGGCAAGACGGTGTGAGTGTGACTTTGAATTATAGTGGTTTTTCGTCCGTTCGTCCATGTACAACTGATTAATAAATGTACGCACAACGTACTATTTAATTAAATAAAGTCCGTTTGAGGTCAGGTTAGAAAAAGGCATGTACAGCAGCACCAAGCAGCAGAGGAATCATGAATTGAAAACGAGGTATGCTCTCTAAATCAAATTCCGCCAAGTTATTTAAGTCGGGCTGTCTCTACAATTTACTTATTTGATTCAAATTTAGAATTTAGTGTTCAGAGTGTACTTAATGTGTCCAAAACTTTAAATCAATCCGGGGTATGTGTTAACCTTCAATAATATAGTGATCTTGTTTGTTTTTCCAAGTTCATGCTGAAATTATAGTTTTGGTTTAGACGGTGGGTAGAAAAGGGCAAATTTATAATTGTACAGAGTTGTAATCGAAAGGAATTTTCGAAGCCAAATTAAAAACACCAAACAGTCACCCATTTTAGGAGCAGCCGGCACCTGGTGATTACTTCTCTTGGGGGTGTTTTGCAACTGGAATTCTCGACACCTTCATCCTCCAAGGTTCATCTGGCAGGCTTGCTGCTCATACTCAAGCTCTCCATACGTTGTTGCCTTGTCTCCTATGCTTTCAGGCTCTATTGGGGGAGTATGTCGACTTCACTGCAGCAGATAAACCCGTGGTGATAGCATCCATTCCCCTCCCCTCCCATATGTACAGCTCGGTTCACTGTTGTGACGATGTTCTCTCCTCGACGGATGGTGGCCATGTACGACTGCTTAATAAATGTACGCAAAGCGTACTATCTAATTAAGTAAAGTCCCTTTGAGGTCAGGTTAGAAAAAGGCATGTATAGCAGCACCAAGCGAGACCAGAATCATGAATTGAAACGTCAGGTATACTCTTTTACTCAAATTCTGACCAGTTATTTAAATCAGGCTGTCCCTATCATGCCAATTATGTGTTAGCCACATACTTTAATTGTAATAATCGAACCAATTGCAATTTAGCTAAGTAATCGATTTTTAGAAATTTAGCGTACAAAGTGTACTTGCGGTTTCCAAAAAATGTTCTATAATGCTGGGTAAAAGTAACCCTTTCAATATTTTAGTGATTTTATTCATGTTCGCGGGAGATTATTGAGATGTTTTTAGACGGTGAGCCGAATTGATCAAATTTCTAATTAACTAAGTTGTGATTGAAACGGAGTTTCGGATCCAAAATGAAAACCCTTAGGCAATTTAATTTTCTTAGCCAGTAAAAGAGCCATTGGGTTCTGGCGGCGGAGAAGTCAGGATTCCTTTCCGATGATCAGGCGTTTCGAACCGGCGTCTGATGCGGTCCCGTGGTCCCTCCCAGTCGATGAGGTTAGCTACTATGAAGTAACCTTTTGGACGATGGGTACGTGATATGGGTCTGCTCCATGTCATGGTCATCTATTAAAATGTTGCAGATTAGCGATGCCAGCGTGATGAGGCATTCGCTGTATTTTTCACCTTTCAGTCTTATGTTTGTAGCTGACTTCCACCAACGGTCTTTGGAGGCTCTGTAAGGGGGGGGGGGGGGGGCACAAGTGATCTGAAATGGAACCTTCAAACTCAAAAGTTATGCACCAAAACAAATCGTTCTTAAGGCCTATTTAGACGTAACCTGTCATCTTGTCCACAAAACCCGAAAGAATCTGCGTTCAAGGGTTAAGTTAGTCGTATTTTAGAATATTATTGTATAGTCTGGGACCACTATTCCCAGATTTCAGAAAAAAAATCCAAAAGCGAGCAGCCAGGTTTGTTACATCCGTTTCCGTTTTCGGTTTCTGAGTGTCTGATCGATCAATCAAAGATTGTAACTCTTGTTGTAAGTGAACCATCTCAGTGCTATTAGGATTCCAAGGGTCGAGGTCCATCCACCGTTTTGTAAGAGACAAAGATCAATTTTCCTCCTTCCATAAGGTCAAGTGTTATATCATTGATGTCTTTCGAGAATGAACAGTCTTTTGAATTTCACCTAAAACCTACACCTACAAGAGGACCAGCTATTGCTCTTAACATGGGAGCAGCAGCTTTGGCCAACAAAGGTGCTACCTGCATTGGAAAAATGACTCCTCGTTGAACGATCACCTTTTTTTCTTTTTGATTGATTCGAATTTTCCTTATAACTATGTTTCGAAAAATGTGACGATGTCGTTCTAATCGCTGTTTATGTATCTTCGCCAACGGAGCAGTTACTTTCAACACGTTCAACAAATAAAGTATTGATAATTTCTTTGCAAGCTTTATGAACGATCTGTTTTTGCATCGGTGTTTTAGCATTGGTTAACACCGACAACACATCGTAATGTGTGGCTAAAAGAGGGTGGATTTACTTTTTCCAAATTACTTCAGGAGTCCTTTGACAGAGTTGATGACGACGACTATGCCATGATATCTTTTGGGATGACATCTTGTCAAGGTGACTGATATAATCCATATCCAAACGTCCTCTTTTATACAATGACGCGTGTCTACTTGTTGTCGGGATGTTGCATAAGCTTTAAATCGTGTGAGTTCTTGTTTCGACAGATTGACTAAACATTGTAACACTTCGGTTATGTCTTTTATTTGTTTCTCGGGATATGCAACTGTTTTCGCGGCAGTAGGCACACCAGAAGCAGAAGACGAAGAAGGGGGAGAAGTGGCTTTAGAAACAGGTGGTGATTTCGGCGTCTTCAACAGATTATGAAACACTTTTCTCAACTCGGGTACTGCTGGTATCATCAAAAACGGAGGAGAGGATGCTGACGCAGGTTATGGTGTTGTTATGGAGGATATTGTTTCTGGATTTTGTGCGTACGTACCCGTTATGCCTACAGTGCCTATAGTGCCTATTTTTTCTTTTGGAGTGGTGGTCGTTGTCTTTGTCGCCTTTGTCTTCTTCCTCTTTGTTTTTGTCTACTTTACGTTCTGATGTTTTTTGTTGTTTGTGATTGTACTAGCAACTATCTTTGTCTACCTCTTTGTCTTGGTCTTTGTGTTGTTGTTTTTTTTATTTTTTTTATATTTTTTTTGCTTCCTTAGACCTTTGCTGCTGCGCATTGGAATCATATTATATCATATTATAGAAGCGAACGAATAATGACTATTCCAAGAAATCCCCTGCCACCGGATTTCAAGATAATTTGTTTATTGGTCCAGGTATCAGTTGTCGGATCTGCGTATTGTGTCAATGACACTTTCCAAAATAAAACGTGTTTGATTTGGAATGGGAATGATCCCCTTAGTAACTGAATGATCCCTTTAGTAACTGAATGATCCCTTTAGTAACGGAATGATCCCTTTAGTAACTAAATGATCCCTTTAGTAACTGAATGATCCCTTTAGTAACGGAATAATCCCTTTAGTAACTGAAGTGCCGACAAAGGAAAGCGACGCAACACTCGCTTCCAACAAAATGTGAACGTACTTGTGCATTTTGTTTGCGACAGATGGCCCAAAGAGCACAGACCAATGTAGTTGCATGAGATTTAAAGGAAGCCATGCGCAGCGACACTGTGAACAATCATTGATAAGTGAGTGCGTGGGTGATTGGCATAGTGATTGATACATTTGAGTCATGGCAAACGCGTAGCATAGTCATTAGTACATTTGAACCATGGCGATCCCAAATGTTTAGCAACTTCTTGCACTTCAGATTTGTCTCAATGACCTTTAAACAGCACTACGTAATGAGCATTCAAACTGATAATGCGATGAGCTTCGATTTGTTGGAACCAATTCTGTGTGACGTAAAAAATACTGGCTTTGCGATTATGCCATTTTCGTGTAAACGAAAGTTTGATTTCTTCTTCATCATCACTTAACATACAAGATGAGTTTGACTGGAGTCAGACACGGTCCCGTCGTCTTCGCGAGGAATACATTCTGCAAACGAAATGTATTGTCCTTGTCTTTCTTTGAGTAAAGCGGAAGCAGATTGCCACTCTTTGCAACTCCACACTGTGGTGTGGAGAACGATCGAACAAAAGTTGTTTGTGTTAGATGAAACGCTTGACAACTTAAATTTCACCAGAACCGTTTGATGATCCAGCAATAAGCATGTTAAATGAATAGCGAAGATACAGGGCCTCCCGATTTTGACGATCTGACATTTCCCCGATCAATTTGAACACGGACGACACTGCATCCATCACTACCGACGTTTTAAATTCGATGCGTAATCATACCAAACAATACATTATATTCATGTTAGGAACAGGGTAATAATTTGTCAAAATAGACAACATATATACACGATGTCACAACATATGTACACGATGTCACAACATATGTACACGATGTCACAACATCAGTTACCACGTAAAACTGTTCTTTTTGTTTTTCTTTATTTTTTCACGGCACGATCTGTAGGGAAAGTTTTTGTGGATGTTGTTGTTGTTGTGCTTGGTGGTAGCGTATATATTCGGACACTTTGAAAGACATCCTAATTCTGGGCTATAGATTGTATGCAGGGATCGAGTCCAAGACTTTTCCAGTCGCTTAGATCATTCGGGTGTAGAGTAGGCTAGTGTAAATCATTAGCAACCTAACATTCTTGGCAAGTGCAATGTGTTAACAGGATACGATGAATAGTTTCCTCATACGAGGGTAGAGTTGTATTCATTGCCAATAGCACGACATTCAACAAAATGATTTCCTCTGTAATAGACTTTGGTTGTCGTTAATGCAGTCATGTCTCTTCACCTAATGTCGATAAATGGACCAAAGAGGGTCAGTAGGTAAACGAAATCCAAGAAACATAGTCACCAAAACACACACTACACGTCGTCCCAAATCAAAAGGGACATCGTCCTGTGGAATTAATGTTTGTAAAAGCACACTGTAATCCTCTAAGTCTTTCATCACAAGATTGACATTCTCGTAAGAAATTCGACGCAACGCTTCGTGCCGAAGTCATGGCAGTGACAGGCTTATAACGTGTCTGACCATTTGAAGACTTTCTAGGCAATAACACGCTGCGTGAATGCGAAGAGTAGGCTATCTATATGATGTTCAATGTTATAATTACAAATAGTTACAAAATAATAACTAATCTCAAGATATAATAACAGAACTATATTTTAACAATTGTTAACAAATATATATATATATATATATATATATATATATATATATATATATATATATATATATATATATATATATATATATATATATATATATAACACAAGAAGGGCGCATGAATACATAAGTAGTTCCTTCCTGGTGTTACGAAATAATAACGTCTAGTTTTCTGCGTCACATGATGCGATTTTAGATTTTAACCAATCTAAATGCTCGTTACAAAGGCCAAACCAAATAAAAAAAGGTTTGATTTTAGGACCAAACGTTGTTTTCTGAATTTGATCATTCTGACGGCTCCCTTTTTTTTTTTTTTTTTTTTTTCTCAACAAACTGTTACACTTAAATTGCTCGAGTGTGTACAATTCATTTGGAGTTAATACAAGCAAATCTAGATTTTAAAAAACCTTAACAAATATCACAGTCTCTCTTATTTTGCGAATGCTACACTATTGTCGCCTGGAAAAGCTTATTACATCAGTTCAATTGTCTGCAGCACTGAAGCTACAGTTAGCCTCTGCTCCATGTACCCGTTTTGTTAGCTGGTTGTCTATAATTATAAAACAATTGTGTGCATTAGCTTGAATGCTAATCATTGAATTTTGCTAATAGCTTTTCGCTCCCTAAAGTTCATGATAGATCGCTCAAACCACATTACAGTACACATGACAGATGGTGCTAGAGTACCATGGAGGCAACCATTTCAGGCAATGTGGTAAATGTACACGTGCCTCTATCTGAAGCGGTCCAAAACATATGATTTCAATTATGATTCAGAGAGCTAATCTTTCAAGCGCAATTATATTCGTATTGATTTGTCCGTAATGACTCTAAACGTGCACTTGGCGCATTGACTATCCTAAAGCCAGCTAAAATATAACGTTCTTTAGTCGTTCAAGATAACTGATATTTGTCAGCTCTAGACAGGAATCCTCGATAACGATTTCAATACCATAATCATACTTAAGTGTTTGAAAGAGTATAGAACTATCTTCCTGCGACTCTTAAATTAGTAAATGAAGAAATCAACATTGCCTCATTTGCCAAAAAGCATAGCAAAGTCAATACAACAGCACTAGTAACATGTGTGTCTGTGTGTGTGCGCGCGTGTGCGTGCGTGCGTGTGTTGGTGTGTGTGAGTGTGTGCAGTGGTTGTCAAGAAAGACCTCCCGAAAAATGTAATGATAAACGCAATAGAGACTATATATATATATATATATATATATATATATATATATATATATATATATATATATAGAGTTGTCAAATGAATCTATATAACTATCAAAAGCAACACCGATCGAGTTGTATTAGCGAGATAACAAATGAAAGGTAAAGTTGTTCTCTTTGAGTAATAGTGTAGAGCATACAGAATGCCGGCATATGATGTAAATCCTTTTACATTTTATGTGCTACATGAGATACAAAAGTTGACAAATAAAGAGATGAATACAAGATCGAAAGTCAACGGATAAGTTAATAATTTTAAAGGCAGTAGCACACAACAAGTTCATATGTATGAAAGTTTTATTTATTAATTTTGTTCGTACATTTTTCTATCTCTTTGTGCCCCTATCCCTTCCATTCTCTACCCGTTCTTTCTTTAAATTATATTTCATGACACAAATGAACCTAGACGATGGGTCTCTCCTGGTGAAAATACTGTCGGACTTTTACAACAAAAAGATTCTTGCTCATGGGAAACATGTAAAGAAGAAACAAATGGACCGTCCATACACTACGCTCCTACCTTCAGGACACAATGGACTATCTCGTGAAAAGTAAACCAGTGGACCGTTACCACCAACACAATTCTTGTTTCATGAAAAGTAAACCAGCAGACCGTTACCACCAACACAATTCTTGTTTCATGAAAAGTAAACCAGCGGACCGTTACCACCAACACAATTCTTGTTTCATGAAAAGTAAACCAGTGGACCGTTACCACCAACACAATTCTTGTTTCATGAAAAGTAAACCAGTGGACCGTTACCACCAACACAATTCTTGTTTCATGAAAAGTAAACCAGTGGACCGTTACCACCAACACAATTCTTGTTTCACCAGACGTTACATAGGCCCACCTCTATACCAATATTACACATGATGAGAGAAGACATACATGTAAAGAAACCTGTGAAACGAGAGTTGTGGACGCCACCCACATAATTCCTGGTCAAACTCCTGGAGCTATTTTTTTCAGCACAATAACTTTGAGTGTAATGGCAAGAACTACCTCCAGATAAACTGAGCAGCCACGGGTACTAAGATGTCCCCCTGCAGATATCATTATGGGCCGAGTAGAAAGCCAACTTCTGGCTTCTGTAAGTCATAACCCATACCAGTGGGTACGTTTCGTTGATGATGAAGGAATGAAATGGACAGATGGGAGGGAACATATAGACAAATTCATCGTGCAGCTCAATAATTTCCATCCTTCGATCAAATTCACTGCCGAAATTTCGAACACCGATCATATATTTTGGACACAAAAACTAAAATTGTCCCTAACACGCTCCATACAGACATTTATTCCAAACCGACTGAAAAACCTTCTACCATCCAGCTGCCGACCAAGGCACTGCATACAAAACATCCCCTACAGCCAATCACTTAAAATCATACAAATCTAAGCTGATGACATAACTTTCGATAATAGGTGCAGAGAGCTAACCCAACATCTGACAAGTCGGGGCTACAACAAAGCTATACTAGTGGAAGCGATACAAAGAGTCAGGAGAACGAACCGTGTTGACCTCCTAAAATAGAAGGGAAAAGAAAACATGGAGAACACCCCTCATCCACACATTTCACATAGAGAGACCCAAGTATGTTGTAGCATTCAAAATTACTGGCCAACCACTGAATCACATGAATCACTTAAATTGATCTTTTCACGCAAACCAGTTGTAGCATTTCGTGGACCTCAACATTTGAGAGACATGCTCTTCAGGGCAAAGTTAAAGCTACTCTCAAATAAAAAAAAGATGGGAAATAAAAGCCTAGTGCCATGTACCCAATAGGTTGGAGAAACGCAGAGATTAAATATTAGAATGAATCTCCACATATCGGACTGGCAAGCCAATAAAGTGGAAAGAAGCCCAGTGGTGGAACATTTCTCTTTCCCCGGACATACTTTCAATGAATCGCCCATAACTCAAAATGAAGCACAGAATATAGGAAATCCAAAGAAATATATTGAATTCACCGGCTGAGACCACTCAAACCCAGCGGCTTAAATCAAGACGAATCAAAACGGGTATTTTTCCGTGTATGTGTATCAAGGAATTTCCATATCATGCTCCTGTCATTATCTTCTCAAACCGCTTTCTTAATTACCATCGTCTGTAAAAAAAAAAAAAAAAAAAAAAAAAAAAAGGGGGGGGGTAGAAAACGCCTATAAATTTTTTATTTTTTTATTTTATTTAAGCTATTAATTAGTACCAACTGAGTTATGTAATACTACTTTAGAACATAACTTATACAAGTTTCAAGAAACCGCCAGTTCAACAAAATACTAGATTCAGGATAAAAGAAAAATATAATACAATTGTAGATTATGCTAAGATTTCATTCTGACCTACTTGCTTACGTCACCAATTGGAGTGCTCTGTTCCAGTCATTTCCGCCTTACGAACATTTTATCAGGATTCATCTTAAAAAGTAGCACGTTGTTTACTTTGTTCTTTCATGTAAATATCGGCCGCAAACATCATGTATATTCTCTATAGTAATTACATTTTCTGTGTTTTTTTCTTATTTAGGTTGTGTAATCGTCTGTTGTGGCTGTGTGTCCTTGAAAAAAGAACCGGTAGATTCCGAAAGCGATAGAGGGCTGGTTTCACACCATTTCGGACTGTTGTTTGGTTGTTTGTCAGTTTTTCTTTCATATATATATATATATATATATATATATATATATATATATATATATATATATATATATATATATATACATTTATCTTTTTGTAAATCATAGATCAGATCTTGGTGCAAGATTTATTTGATCATTAAAGCCTATGTCAGCACCAATTATTGGAGGAGTGCGACTTTCACCTTTTTTTCTTCTCTTGAGCACAAAGTAAATACCAAAAAACACAAAAGGTTTATATAGGAATATAAATTATCCCTTTACAAGCTATCAGTTAACAAAATTCTCATCACATTTAAACGTGGCAGTTTATTAGAGAGACTGTAATATTGCATGTACCTTGTATCTCTCCCCTAATTGAGTTCAGGACCTTAACCCTCGTGAGATCATTGAAAACAGATATTCAGCACGACATTTTAATAATAAAAACTAAGAAAATTAATGATGAAGTAGAACTGATATGTTCTTAATTAGTGCTTGATCTCTAGGTCAGTCAAAACTTTAATTGAAACGCCTTGCATAGTTTGCATGCAAGCAATGTGTGATAAAAAGCAATATCCCTCTTTAATAGAAACCCATTGCACAGTTTGTAGGCAGGCAGTGGGTGATACAAAATAACTCCCCACTTTAATAGAAACCCTTTGAATAGTGTACAGGCAGGCAATGGGTGATACAAAATAACACCCCACTTTAATAGAAACCCCTTGCATAGTTATAGACAGACAATGGGTGATACAAAATAACCTTATATGTTAAACTGCCCGGTACTTGGGTTCCTTCGTTTTCCAGGATGAAACAGCATACGAATTTGATGACTTTGCATAATCCATTTAATTCCTATGAAAACCTAGTTTTTGTTTTTCTTTCTCAAGTTTTATCCAAATCCACTTGTTTAAGCACACCATCTAAATTCTCTTAGCTATTGGTATTGGCGTACGTAACTGGATTATAACGTTTTCTTTATTTTATAATTTATTTCAAACTCTTTTGTGTGATTAATATTTATATTTGCGAATTGTACACTCTGTCAACATAGGTTAAGTGTATGTCTCTGAACAGCCAATTCTAACCAGCTACGTTCCTATATGCCATGATCAGAATGTTAGATGAGTACATGTTGTATGTGCATTGCTGTTTACAGTAGGGGTCATTTCAAAAGTAGACAGTGATAGTTAAATATATAATTATGAAAACAAGTTTACATGGTAATGTCGTGCGATAAAATACACTTTTTGTATTTGAGTGTATACATCAATGTTCGGGAACACAATAAGTATTGATTTGCAGAACCGTAAATAATGCTATGTGTATTCACATATGAGGTCAAACATTGCCGTTCTAGGAAGTGGACTCATCCCTCGTTTACTGGAAACGCTTGTTGACAATTTAGATGTAGATGATTTGCTAATTTTATTTTTAAATTCAGTTAATGTATAGAAAATTTGCAAATTTATAGTGTACTTATGCACACATATTAGACCATTTTCACGGGTTCGCTTGTACTTTGTTGCGACTTATTTTCTTTTATTATTATAATTTTTTTTTTTTGAGGGGGGGGGGATTGTTTTTTTTATTCATATTTGTATTTCTCAGAAAGTTCCTGGAGTGGACAGCAACCTAAAGAGAAAGCTAGAAGCATTTACGGTCAACATAACTCAAATGTAGGCTTGCTTTTCTCTGTAAACTGACGCTAACATCATTAAAAATATTTATACACTTTTTGTATGTGAATTAACTTTCCTGATGGACCTATTCTCATTTAGACAAAAGATCTTCTTGGAAAGTATACAGAAAAGTCACACCAACAGTTTGCTAAACTTAAAATAGTCGGTCATTGACAAAATGTGTCTCATTGACCGCTTTTGATTAAGCACATGAACTGATAGACAAAATAAACAAAGACATCGAACAAAGTCTGAAAAGTTCGACCTGTCAACCAGTGCACATGTTGATGCTAGTGTTGTAACTACTTTTATGCTGTGTTTCTTCATGTTTTTGGTAAAACTTCTAAAAAGATGACTTTCTTTACGAAATCTTGTCGTAAATATTTTGCAACAATCTCGACAAAATATTTTGGATTTGATGACGAACTATTAAACGTCTGCTGAGATGCTTGCTATTCTGCTGAGATGACGCCATCTGCTCTAATTATGACCCTAAGCGCTATACCATGTGCAAACGCGGAGCAAAGCAAAACAGGATCACACCAGTAAACTGACATTCGTGTTCCCAATAGTGTAATAAAATTTGACTATGTGTGGCTATTGGTTCCATGAGGACATACAATTATGCCAAATATTGACAGCGATAAATGATGGGGACAACGCCTTGTATACCTGTAGGACTGGGCCGAATAGCTGAGAAACTCCTAATGAATATGCCATTTTGTATTTAAATGTAGGTTTGAAAGAAATGTATGTATTGCGCTGTAATGATAATTTAGATCGTTATGAAAAAATGTCGGTGCACTTCGGACGTAAAATTTTCATTGATGGTAGTAAGTTACTTTGTACAAGAAGGGCATCCTTCCAGTGCATTCCTCACTTTCAAAGAAAAGTGAACTTTTAGACTCACTAATAGATCAGTATTATATTTATCCAATTAGAGGGGCGTTGGTGAGAAATGCAAGTTTACAGACAATGTTATAGAAATTCAGCGAGAGTGTTTTATAGTGCCCTCATGGGACTCAAAGTTAGCCATGTAATGTGGGTGTCCTTACTAAAAGCTAATGCGTGTTGTCCTGCTATCAAAAACTCAGTTTACAAAGACATACAGTGAAAGGAGACTGCACTAGTTGCTCTCAACATCGCTGTACTGTCGGAACAGGACTCTGATATTATGGACTTTAATGTTCATTTTACCTATATGAAATTAGATTAGAATACAGGTCTAGTTCATGCTGAAGAGTGATCTCCAATATAACGTAATGGAGGTATTGGGGAAACTTGATCAACTCCAACATAATATCATTTTCACTGTAACGTGCAAAATGCACGTTTTGCTCGAATGGTATGACTTACCTTTTGCCTCTTTCATTTTTACTCCTGTCGAAGCATATTGCCTCCACAAATACCACCCGCTTTACCGTATATAGTTGCTTTCCTGTTTTGTATTCTCCATCTGTAGCCCAGTGTCTTATAATAGATAATTACATCACTGGTAGAAATCGCTTACTTAGTAAACCAGTGAACACACACACACACACACACACACACACACACACACGTATATATATATATATATATATATATATATATATATATATATATATATATATATATATATATATATATGGATATGCAAATGCCTGCGAAAGTTAAAGGATTAAAGGGGTTTGTACATGCATAACACATATGTCTGAGTATACTTGCTGTAACGGATGTCACCGATTATATAATTTCAATTCCGGCCAAAATAAATATATCGTTTCAATTTTGAATTCTCCAGTCCAATATTGCGCTTTTATTCTTTCCTTCTTTATTTCTTTTGTGTTTTTGTTTCTTTCTTTTCAACTGTCTATCTTTTAAGTGTAGTCACTGCGAATATATATGTACCAATTAAATATAATATATATGTACCAATTAAATATAATATATATGTACCAATTAAATATAATATATATGTACCAATTAAATATAATATATATGTACCAATTAAATATAATATATATGTACCAATTAAATATAATATATAGGTACCAATTAAATGAATCCATGGATGATACAGTCCCTGCCGTTTCGTTTCTGATGTTCGTCATTAATTGAAAATATCGCGCAAAAAGAGTGAAATTTTCCTAATTTTCTTACAGGGCTTAGATCGCTTATCTGATTCAAGCCTGAGTAGCTCCAATTACAAAGTATAACGGGTTGATGAAGATTATTCCGAGCATTGTCATACTGTTATTAGGAAGATACATTTACGTGTAAGAACTACAGTCTCAAATTTTCCGCAAACCATATTACAATACTGTAGCAAATTGGATTAATGTTCGAGCACCATTATCAAATAAGTCGATTCAATCACTTTCGGATGAAACCTTTTATCCTCTATATGGCCAAAGTGTAGATGACAAAAGTTAGGTTGACTCCCAAGGGAGGGCTATCTTATAAGATAGCATATCCCCTATATTGTGTATGATCTATGTTCAGCAGTTAATCAGGATTTGCAAAATGATTGAGGAGTGACTTTCAAGTAACACAGCTCTATTCTTGCGTGATTTAAGCCGTTCATGACGCACCATGTATTGACATCTACAGCAAAATGAATAGAAAAGGTCACCAAAGTGCAACATTAAATTAGAGAATGTACCAATATGGACATATATATATATATATATATATATATATATATATATATATATATATATATATATATATATATATATATATATATATATATAGTTTCTTGTATTGTAATATACTTTAAAGCCACGACAATTCATCTTAAAATGGTATTAGCAGACACGAGACTCAATGCTGAAAAAAAAACAAGGTAGAAATGACTGGAAACGAAATCATTCTAAGTTGTATTGGCTCCCCACTCAATATAGAAATGAAAATATTTGTACTTGCTGGTTCTATCTCAAAGGTGAGTACTGAATTTATAAACAATGCTGAAAATTTGTTCTAGATCCATGGGTGTAGAAACGGATCGGAGGAAACATTCTGGCCAGGGTTCAATTAATTTACAAGTAAGCTTACCAAATAAAAAGAGAGAGCCACCTTTCGGGGTATTCTCACTCCAGCCATGTCGGCATAATGTTAAATTCCAACCATAGCAATGAATACATACATCTTCTTGTAAACATTATCAAATGATGGGATCGACCAAATGATTGCAATAATTACAACTGTATTAAAGACCCATTATAAAATAGAAGGTCTGAGTAGATCTATTTTTTTTTAGAAGAAACAGTTTTTTTTTCTTCACGAAACCAGAAACTGCATTTCTAATAGTGGAAAGACACATTTAAGTTATATCCTAATCGGAATATTGTATTGGTTACCATCATTTGATACCTTGAACCGGAAGATGTATGTATTCATTTCTAAGGTTGCAACAAACATTACGCCAATATGACTGGCGTGCTTCATATTGGCATTTTTCAAATACACGTGCACGGTCACTGATAATTGCAACAGTGTTAGAAGCCCTATCTAATATAACTAGTTTAAAAAGATCTCTTTTCAGACGCCAATTATTTTACGTGAAACCGGAAACCGGTAACTGCATTTCTAATATTGGAACTGATACTTTCGAGCTGTATTCTTATCAGTGACCGTGTACATATATTTGAAATGTATCACTCTGAAACTTCCAAAAATACTTCATTTCAATTATGTAGCTCGACAACTGGCGGAATGATATTGTTTATAAAAGGAGTGCTGAAGCTCATTTCGCAACAAGCCTAATACACCATTAAAGGTGGGATAGAGTTTTTAGGCGAAAAGTATGAAACTGGACGACATTATGTTCTTTTACCCGTAATTTAAACTTGAGGTATTACTTTCAAGCCAATCAATCAGAATGGTGGAATTTGTTTTCCTAAAGTTGTGGTGGATTTTTAGATTATATGATATTAATAAACTAAAACTCGATAGTGGTGTGATACATAAAGCAGGAACACAAGTGTGTGCAATCCGGTACATTCAACTCTGTTTTATTTGCACTCCATTATGTTTGACTTTGATAGGCGCTCCAAGTGAGGAGTTCGCCGTTTTGAGTCGCCTAATATAATGTCTAGTGTCAATTTAGACGTTTCCCAATGTCTGGAGGCAGTCCCTGATTACAAATAGCACCAAGGGGAACCGCTTTCCATTCATTGAATAGTTATTGTTCATGGCAAATACAATTTATCATGCAATTAGCTAGCATTAGTCAGGCAAACATTTTGTACAGATGAAGATATCAAGATGTTTACTTGCAAATGAGCTGGGACCTATAGAGTCTGTCATATGGTTTGGAGAATAAACACTAATTCTAAATTCAATTTTATGCCCAGGATTTCCTATGAAACACACAAGGATATCACTAAACATGACAAAAGCGCTGTCCACATCCAATAGGACCAAGGAAAAGTAATGTTTATTCTGTTCAACTTTCCATATAGATATCCAAAGAAAATCTAGAAATGATACGAAAAAAAGGAACAAGCCAAATGTTCTACAGGTCGTTTGAAAACTCGCTTTTTCCAAACATTTTATCGATTCATCATCCATGAGAACATTACCGAGACAGTTTTGAACTTTTTCATATCTGATTTACTAAATATTTTATATAGGAAGGACTTTACATTTTTGCAGCTAATACCATTTAAGCCACCCTTGAACCCCACAACACCTGTAATGCAGTGATTCGTCAGAACATAAACCACTATGCCGTCGCTTAATGGTTTCTACGAGTAGAAAAGGGACTATGAATCACGCTGAACTCCATCCACAGTCTTCGACGAATGGATAACATTCGAATCCTTACATTATTCGAAATATCTGATCATATAATTCTTATATATATATATATATATATATATATGTATATATATATATATATATATATATATATATATATATATATATATATATATATATATATGAGCAGTCAGAACCATCAATCAAGCAAATGGAAAGGACTAGATTGTTTCTTATTTTGATTTCGCAGGGCTTTCATCATAAGACTAAATGAGGGATCTATGTATAAGTAAAATGCTTGTTGTTGTCATGAAAATCAATAACGATCTCTACAGGAAAGTGACTCATGTTGCGGTTATAAGTTTATATGTTATTGTCAGTGGTGTACTGGCCATTGGGCATACCGGGACAAATCCCGGTGGGCCGCCGCAAAAAAATCCGTTTTTACCGGTGTTTTACTGGTGTGAGCAAAACCCCGGGCCTGTCCCGGCAGATAAGTCCAGGGCCGAGTTGCTTACCTAGTACACTCTTGGTTATTGTTGTGCTATTCATCCAAATATATAGGGGCACAAACGCAAAGGTCATGAACCTAACACTTCTTGCATCCCGAAAATTGCTGAAACACGTGTATGATGCTTGCGTCTTTAATAAGACTGTCATTTCGAATACTACTCTCAACTGGAATTTACACAATAATGTTTTCGCCCTTGCAATCAACAGCCTCTTGAAGGCACGCGTATAGTTGGGATGTTAGCGGAATGCTTATACGCTTGGTTGAACCGCTACTTAAAAGGGCAGAGAGGCGCATTTTTGTACAATCTAGAGTATCAAGAGAGACACATTCCTGTACACTCTAGAGTATCAAAAGAGACCCATTTGTGTACAATTTAGAGTATCAAAAGAGACCCATTTGTGTACAATTTAGAGTATCAGAAGAAACCCATTTGTGTACAATTTAGAGTATCAAGAGAGACACATTCTTGTAAACTCTAGAGTATCAAGAGAGACCCATTTTTTACAATCTAGATTATCAAGAGAGACCCATTTGTGTACAATTTAGAGTATCAAAAGAGACCCATTTGTGTACAATTTATAGTATCAAAAGAGACCCTTTTGTGTACAATTTAGAGTATCAAAAGAAACCCATTTGTGTACAGTTTAGAGTATCAAAAGAGACCCATTTGTGTACAATTTAGAGTATCAAGAGAGACACATTCTTGTACACTCTAGAGCATCAAGAGAGACCCATTTTTTACAATCTAGATTATCAAGAGATACCCATTTTTTTTACAATTTAGAGTATCAAAAAAGAGACCATTTGTGTACAATTTAGAGTATAAAAAGAGACCCATTTGTGTACAATTTAGAGTATCAAGAGAGACACATTCTTGTACACTCTAGAGTATCAAGAGAGACCCATTTTTTACAATCTAGATTATCAAGAGAGACCCATTTGTGTACAATCTAGAGTATCAAGAAATAAGAAGTTTTTACAATCTAGATTATCAAGAGAGACCCATTTGTGTACATTCCAGATTATCAAGAGAGACACATTTTGTACATTCTAGAGTATCAAGCTATATTTTATAGTTGCGGATCCGTTGCGTAAACGCAAAGGACTATGTTGAAGTTATGGGAATAAATCCATGCTTACAGAGATGGCTATTTACTACATAGACTCCTAAGCAAGAATGAATATATTCGCCCCCATGAAAACGTTTACCGGGAATGTAACGTAACATTTCCATTTACACCACCGCTGTTGTGTGACGTTATTTGCAGACATGCATGAATGGAATCCATTACTGCGTCTGATTCCCATTCTCGCGTTGCTATAATTTGGTTAGAACTATCGTAAAACAGCGCAGTCTTCCCTATCAAAAGCCATCATAGCAAATTAAGGCAATTAGAATAACCAAGAATTGGCAGTTGCTGGCATTTACCTTTGATAGTCACTCCTCATTATAAGTCAAACACTTCTTGACATTATATAATTTAATACTGAAACAACTCAGAATTATATGAGCTTTCACAGTAGTAAAGTACCCTGTAACAAATGTCGCAATCAGATGCATCACACACTTACATTTATATCATACCGAAGGGCATAACCCCAACTCAAAAAGAAGGTTCTAAGCATGTCTTGATTTCAGTAGTTACATTCCAGTGTAGAGATGCCCATTTATTTGGTAACATGACCCTAGGTTTACACTATATATTTAAATCTGATTAGCATATGTTTCCTAATAGTTGTATCGGTATGTAAAAAAAATAAAAAATGCTATGTTCAATTTAATGTTTCCTAAGTGGCAGCTTTGGATGCGATTTTTCGTTGTCTTATAATATTCCCTACTCAATTTTCAAGGATAATTTTCAGAACGGAGATGAAGCTACTACCTAAGTTTATAAGACCGATCATTATACTTGCGTAAGGTAATGAAGTTCTAATGGATAAGCCTCTTATTAAAAATTCACCATGTAATTGTTGGAAGGCACATGCAACTTCGTCTCAAAACTGGACCATAGTGAAATTTTAAAAAGGATGATGTTTCCTCGCGTCGGCTATGCGTAAATAATGAGCTATATTTATACATTTTGAAAAATGCACGTTTCAGTGGTCTCATTATATCCACTACTCTAAAATTACTGGACTAATCAGACTCAAAGTTATTATTTAAAACTAAAAATTAATAGACCAGAAGAAACGATAATTTTATATTTATTTTGGACACATCATAAATAATAGCACAATGCAGCAAGAGAACCGGATAAGTGAGATTTTGTATGCTATTACGAGTTACTTACCTTAATGAAAGTTATTTATAGCCTCTGTACAATATCTGCAAATGTCCTACAACATGGGCATAATGAACGGTACAGGGTATATTTTCTATATAAATGGTTAATATATGTGAGAAGCATATGGCCGCACACGTCGTTAATTCCAAAATCAATCAATGAAAAGCAACTACATATCAGGAGTGAAACGTAGGGGAAGTGGTCGTGGTGAAAAACTGTAATAGAGTAAATTGCATCACAACACAAAATGGTGATACAGTACACATGTTAGAATCATAAAATGATTTCAACTTGCGTACTTCTTTACATTTATTCCGCTTCACAGTTTTTTGAGCAACGTTGAAAGTGGGCAAGACAAAAGGCACAGTTTTTTGTTCTACAGCTCTAACACTGTAGAGAAAGATATAATTCATTTACATGTGTTTACTTGGATTGACTGTTAGCTTTGATCAATGTTAGAAAACACATTGCCTGTCTTTGAAATACATAAATTAATTTTCATAGTGTAAGCATTACTATTTTCTGAAAGAGCACTTCTACAATTTTGTGATATCCAAAAGCTAAATAAAGTTATTGGCTCTTTTTATACGTTACCTCAGAAGTTCAGGAAGTAAAAATAGCCACGAACAACTAGCAATCTTCTATGAGATCCATATCAGAAGTAATACCAAGCTGTGCACTCTCAAATCCAAATTAACTCCATCATTAAAAATATAAAAATAAAGAAAAGTATAGGTTCGTTAAACCTAACCTAGGAAATATAGATTTATCTTTTTATAACAATGATTACCAATGGGTAAAATCAGGAGGGTACCTTTACTTAACAATTTTAACCCCGTACAAAAATGCGAAAATCAGGAGCGGAGTCGTTACACAGAATTAGTGATGTAATACAAAACTGAAAAACACAACACGATTTTGACATGTGGTCCACGTTTAAGTACATAGAAACAGTGATGGAATACACAAGTTAAAATCATAACTTGATTTATACTTGCGTCAGAGCACACGGAAAGTGTGATGTAATATACAAGTTCGGTCAATGGTTAAGTAGTTGTGTAAGTAAAATAGTGACGTAAAATTTAAGATATTTATTAAACATATATCAAATCTTTATCACATACTATATAAATCAAAGATATATTACACTTTTTCGAGTTATATAAATTTTAAAATGATGTCAAACAAAAAGCCTCTTTAATACGTATCCCGAATAGAAAATAATTCAAGAAGATGAAGACACATAATTTATATTCAATCAAAGACAAAAGACTTAGATACTCATTTAAGAAAAATGTCAATGACTTTAGTTTTTATGGCGGCAAACATTAAGATTTGCATCAATTTTTCATGGGCAGTGAGCCATATTTTAAGGTCATAAGCGTACATATTAGGCAATTTGGTTCTGTAAATCTTCATTGTACTTAAGAATCAGATATACAAAACGACCCATTCAAGAAGGTGAACAGGTAGAGTATATATGCATTTTTTGCCACAGAACAAGGTCTCTCAATATATTGAACTGAAGCGAAATGGATCATTGAAAGTTTATTCGACATCTTACATACCAAATTTGGACAAAATATAAGCGAAAGCACAATATGGCTCTTTCACAGGGTTGCATATTTTACATTGCACATATATAGATAACAACCGCTCAGACAAAGTTCATAGGTTTACAAAAAGCTTAAAAAAAACAATAAAGACGCTAGAGTATTTATTATGGTGTGGAATCTGTTTTAAATTCACCAAGTAAAAAAAACATCAAAACAAAATTTAGATAGACACAGTCATAAGTCTGATTGATTCCCGGTAGAACAGAAGGTATTAGAAATATCTTTAAATCTTTATAAAATTGTTAACCCATTTTACATCCAACCTGTCAGAGAAACTGGACGAGAGGAATAGCAAGACATGTTGACATGTTAATCATATTTTAATATGATGATAATAAGTACAAAGATATAAGGTATCATTACATTGGAATAAAACATTTTGAAGATTAGTATAATGACATATAAACAGACATAGCGGACATAAACATAATCCTTGTAAAATGAAAATCGAGTTATCTACATTGCAGCATAGCCTTTTGTGTTCTGATAATATTTATGACATATAGCGGAGAAAAAACTACAAGCAATTGTTTCTTAAACCTGTAAGAAAACAAAATGCCTGCATTTTTTCCTATACGCCATAAATATTACCAGTGGAAATGACAAGGAGGTTTGCTGACACCTTTAGACTCACTGGAAATTCTATAGAACAGCTGGCAAACATGTAAGTATTGCAAATTGTGCAGAGACACTTAAATATTTTATAGACATAACAACTAAACGTTTGATGACAGGCGTCTATCCATATGAATACATGCATAACATTGAAAGGTTTATTGAAACAGCTGTACTACCCAAGTAACAGTTTATTCCATTTTACACGATTTAAAAGGCTTATTAAAAAAGGTATACTACCCTAGTAACAGTTTATTCCATTTTACACGATTTAAAAGGCTTATTAAAAAAGGTATACTACCCTAGTAACAGTTTATTCCATTTTACACGATTTAAAAGGCTTATTAAAAAAGGTATACTACCCTAGTAACAGTTTATTCCATTTTACACGATTTAAAAGGCTTATTAAAAAAGGTATACTACCCTAGTAACACGGATACCATTGAAAGGCTTATTGAAATAGTTATACCACCCAAGTAACAATTCATTCCATTTTACACCATTTAAACACATCAAATAACGATTACCAGTATGTACATGATGGCATGGGACATTTTAACCTTCAAGCACTTCTATCTAAATAATAATACACCGTTACTATGGGACATTTCATAGCAACTTAAAAAAGTTTTGTGTGAAATAATAATAACTATACCGTGCTCATTATTGCAGTGCTCCTGGATTGGCACGTGATGCACGTTTTAAAATATAAAATTTTGAAAAAGAACCGTTGAGAGACTACGATATGTTGTGATGATTGAAAGTGGAAGATGATGTGTTATTAGTATGATACCACATACGACTGTTGACAGAATATGATATGTTGTGAAGCAGACCACGTATACTGTTCGGTCAGATATAGACAGGAAAAAGATAATGGTGAGTACTAAAAGTCAGGGTCATGATCATTTATTATTATTTCATTGTTTCTCAGGATTATGCAAATCAAATGATGAAAATGGAATAAAGTGATTTATGTCTAAATCTTCATCACTAATGTCTTCGGACCTTGTAAAATTTAACCATCTAAGATAGAAGTCAATGATGATAATTTACACATTGATCCTCCCATGTTCATCATTTGATTTTTTTGACCCTGAGCAAGAAGAAAATGCTTTCATTGGTCAAACACTAGATGTATGATATATAGTGAAAACATATCAAAACATGGGGTCTAGGACTTTACCACCCTGTCAATTACCCCCCTGTCATTATCCCCCTGCCATAACCCCTCTGGTCATTTACCCTCTCTGTACATTACCCCCCGGTTAATTACCCCCCCCCCCGGTCTATTACTATATAACATATAATTGTTATACCCCAGAATAAACAATAAAATAAAATCAATTTCAAAAGAATTTATTGTAAATTTTTATTTTAGTTAATTACTCTCAGCCTTGAAAACATATACTTGTCCTGGAATATTCAATATTAAATTCAGCATATCATAATGTCATAATGTTATAGTACCATAGTACCATAAAATATGTTATATTGATATGATTACAGCTGAATGTTATGTGCGATCCCTCGCAAGTATTCATAGTGCTCTCTATTAGCAAAGTCATTAACAATGTTCATAATCCGAGCATTGCAGTCACGATATTTCTTTCGAGTTGGTTCCGCTGGATGTCCTCCAAGTCGCTGAGAAATTATCACGTTCAGGAATGATTGCTCTCTTTGAAGGATTGTCAAAAAACGCCAAATGTTTGGATGGTCAGCAGCAACGGCAGCTTGCATTTTTCGATGCCAACCTTCAACGCTGTTGTTAGTACGAGGTAATTCATTTTGAACACGGCTGTGTACACTCCAAACTTGAGGAACAAAGACAGGATTAGCTCGGTTTCGACGTCTTCTTCTGCCAATGTAGTTATCTTCAAAATAATCTAACAATTGATTCATGTCGTCGTCTTCTGTAAGTTCTTGAAGTTCTTCGTAAACCTGCACAGTGTGAGAAAGCGGCACAATAGCCAACGCAGCTACCATTCTAACTGACATTGCAAAATCTGCATCATCTTGATATCTTTGCTGAAATCCAATAGCTTGTACTTTTCGGTATATGCTCTGAGAAAAATGATAAAAACATCCTTGTACATCTATTCCTGAGTAGCATTCTGCAACAGAATTCATGGCTGCTTTTTCATAATCCATCATAACTGTTGCAGGCTGAGCATTGGGAATTAGTGCGGTAAAACAACACATAATGAGGTGAAGCCAACACAATAGTATAGAATGAGCACAGATTAAAATGACTGGATAGAATCTTATTGCGGTAAAACAACACACAATATGTTTTTGCTTTAGTTACATTGCTTGAGCACAGGATATAATCATTTTGAGGTGAAACCAAGGCTGCTCTTTGTCCTCGCAGGGGGGTAATCAACCGGGGGGTAATATCCAAGGGGGGTAAATGACGAGGGGGTAATGGCAGGGGGGTAATTGACAGGGGGGTAAAGTCCTGGTTCCCAAAACATGCCCAGCTGACATCAATGAAAGTGATACAAGAAAATATGTAAAAGGATCAATCATCTAATATCGCAAATAACATCATAGAACAATTTTTAATTGTATTATTTATTACGTTTTTCATTATCTACCTTTTACATAAATATTTAAAAAAAACTAATTCAAAACTTAGAGAAAAAATACAATAAGGTGTAAAGCTGAAACTACTGTTTAAAGAAAAGCGCCTTAAATTAGACGATATAGTCACTGTAATAAGCATGACTATATCAACAGTTTTTTTGTCTTTAGTAAATTTGGTATGACTATATTAACAGTTGTTTTGTCTTTAGTAAATTTGGTAAACGGTTTAGTAGCGGGTGATGGAAGATTAAGTGGCAGTAGTGCTGTATCAGGATACAAAATTGATTCGTTCACTGACAAAATTAAAAAGAGGATTAATAAATATTGGCAATTATTTGTTTGAATTAGACAGACAAATTTAGCAGTAGCAATTGCTGGAATTATTGGCTGTATAATAAGTTGGCTTTTGCAAATAGGTTGGTTTTTTTGTTTTTGTTGTTTTGTTTTTTTTTCCTAACTGAGCATGTTATTCTAATTATTTTGCATCTGTTGACCTGTTCTTTCCATTTTTGATCGAGGGTTTAAACAAAACAACGAGCAGTTGTCACGGACTTGTGTATACTTTATATCAATGTATATAAGTGAAAGAAAATGTACTCGGATTTCGTTGCAGCGTACAGCATTACCCGAGGGTGGTTTATTTCTTCGGCTCTAGTTATTTCGAAATACTGAGCGCGATTCATCCCATGCAGCATGTGCAAATTGCCTGCTGCTAAAACCCAAGTACCTCGAGTTCTCTAGTGCGCATATTCATCACAGCTAGGGTACTTATAGAGCGAATTCTCTATGCACAATTACATTACGACGAGTCTTGTCATCTTGTCAGGAAGATTACCACTTTACAGGAACATCTTCAACTGTAGAGCTGTTTTGCATGGTTTGGTGATGTATAGTCGCAGACCTCTGTGGGGTTCCTTGTGATGTGTACGCTGCTGTCTGGTTACGTTGGCGCGGGAGAGAGTACTGGTGTTCTCGATGTGAGGGACCTAAGCTTCGTCCAGCGGGTCTGTGTTGAATTAGAATCTCGAGGGACCCTTCAACAGGCTGGGAGGGGCGGACCATGCGTGGTGGCTCCTTAACCATTGACTAGAGCGGGTGGAGCCGGAAATACATCTTGGTCGTCAACTAGACGCCACGATATATATATATATATATATATATATATATATATATATATATATATATATATATATATATATATATATATGTGTGTGTGTGTGTGTGTGTGTGTGTGTGTGTGTGTTCCATGTTGTAATTGGTATATTTCAATATCGCTGAATGATTGATAAATTCATATTTCAATATCGCTAAATGAGTGATAAATTCATAAATTCATAACTTCATTAATTCATATTTAAAATATCGCTAAATGAGTGATATATTGATAAATTCGAAATACATGCATCCTATTTGTGAATAAATGATTAATGATACATTATTCGTAGTTGTATATAAATCTCATGCTTTGGTCACCCTTGTTGCTGAATAAGGCATTGTTTGTATTAGGGTGTAAATCATATACTTCCATTCATTGATTGGTGATAGAACATTATTCACGTTTATTTAAGTTCCCTTCGTTGATTCGTCTTTGATTTTTCTCGTTGAGTTACTTGTTGTTGATTAGTTTCGTGTTAGGAACTATATGATTTTCCTTATATCTTTTTGTTACAATGGTGTCAGATTCATTCATCGTTAAATTGCATTTATAAATAAACATCTCATTAACGCAATTGTTTTCGGTGTCTTAGCTAAATCCAATCCCAACCCGGCTTCATCCTGTTACAGCAGTATTAGAACTTATAAGTATTAGTATCGGATCGCTTTAGCAGTTGTGCTATGCACAAGTTACGAGATACTGAGAGTAGGGACATCAGATACTGACAGTAGGGACATCAGATACTGAGAGTAGGGACATCAGATACTGAGAGTAGGGACATCAGATACTGACAGTAGGGACATCAGATACTGACAGTAGGGACATCATCTTCATAATCTTTCTTCTCAATACATAATTTTTTACTTTGTCTTCTTTTTAGTCCTCTGCAATTTTATGTTTTTCTGTCGTACAGTCACATATTGTTTATCAGCCTTTGCAATACGGTAGTTTTCTACATCGGTATTATGGGAACGGTTTAATTCAAGTTGAAATGATTCTTAGATTAGTGATAAATGTTGTTGTATCCAACAGTACTTCCCATTTTCGTAAGAAAGCCACTTGGTAATATAAAAATCATCACAATTTTATCTCGGAATAGGTATAATGTATTGTTTGATTGCTATATCCTCTTTGAATGAATTTTGAAAGAAGTTTCAATGACCTCATAATTGCATCAACATTTATGTGATTTTCATTACTTTTTATTTTGTTTTTCCAAATCTCGAAGAACAGCTTGTTGCCTTGTATACTGTACTTGTTTTTCAACTCTGTTTAGATGTAGTTGGAATCGGTTTCTACAACTCTGTTTAGATGTAGTTGGATTCGGTTTCTTCAACTCTGTTTAGATGTAGTTGGAATCGGTTTTTCAACTCTGTTTAGATGTAGTTGGAATCGGTTTCTTCAACTCTGTTTAGATGTAGTTGGAATCGGTTTTTTCAACTCTGTTTTGATGTAGTTGGAATCGTTTTTTTCAACTCTGTTTAGATGTAGTTGGAATCGTTTTTTCAACTCTGTTTAGATGTAGTTGGAATCGGTTTTTCAACTCTGTTTATGTACTTGGAATCGGGTTTTTCAACTCTGTTTAGATGTAGTTGGAATCGGTTTTTTCAACTCTGTTTAGATGTAGTTGGAATCGGTTTCTTCAACTCTGTTTAAATGTAGTTGGAATCGGTTTCTTCAACTCTGTTTAGATGTAGTTGGAATCGGTTTCATAATTGTGAATGCTATCTCTTACTTTCTTCAGTAATGTAATGTATAAACATGTTGTAAACATTTTATTCGGCTTATCACGTTTTTCATCTGTGGCATTTTGTTTGATGTTTTCGGATGTTTTTTTTTTCTCCTTTAGTTTTGTGACCAACATCATACATGTCCCAACTCCTTCATGCTTAATACGCTGTTGGTTTTTTTTTTTTTTTTTTTTTACATCTGCCACATTTTAGAAGTTCATTATCTTTAAGGCAAATTCAACGATTTCATTCTCTTTAATACTACTATTTATGTATTTTATGTATTGTGTTTCGTGTGTCTCTAATGGAGAGGTGTACCTTTGGTACATATCTACTTTAATAGCATAATGTTTTCAGTCGATTCACAACTGTAAAACGATTCATCATATTCTTCCCATTTCACTACTACGTTCATTTTACCGTTCATGTATTTTCTGTTGAACATCTTTAAAACTTTGTATATGTCATCCTGATTAGGATACATCTATAACTGTTGTTCGTACGACAAGCCATGTATATCCTCACCTCCAAGTCTTCCATTTTATAAAGAACTGGATCACATAAAAATACCGCCAGATTTTGAAAATTTATTCGGTTAAGTTAGGAATGTAATTCTTGTCAGAAATAGGTTTGTAGTTTTCAATTATGTTTCACATATATCAGATTTAGGCTTTTCCAAATGCATCTGTTACCAAATAGATTTACCCATACTCATAATCTGATTTCATCTTTGTTTGCTTGAACTGGAGTCATGTCTCTTAATTTATGACAAGAGTGTTATTGTATCCCTCAATACACCTGTTTTTATAGGAAAGTCTTTGTGCAATGTTTAGGTATTTAGTTAACCTTTCTTTTATTTCAGTGTAATGTATTTTCTTTGTTTCTCGTTTAATTTGTTCCAGCAATTGATTGATATTTGTGTAAGGAATGGACTTTCAGGACCGTAGTAATAGATGTCTTAAATAACTGTTCATTATCAGTCATTTAAAACGGTATTTAAAGAACAATTCCAGAGAATACTTTATGGTTGATAAATTTCTCTTAATACGCTACGAATAAGCCAACAGGACAACACCCTAGAGCAAGTACTTTATTACAATTTTACCAATTTGCATCGTTTCAATAATCCTTTGAATCGTTGAATGACTTCACATTTATGTCAAATTTTGCCATTCCAATGGTTGAATCCGATACAACATCTTCATATACTGAAACACCATGTGCTGCTTTCTCTGTAAAGTGTGTCTCTATTTTTGTCGAATCATTTCTGATTGACCTTTCAAAGTTTGTGAGCTCTTTAAAGTGTACTGTAAATTTAGCCGAATACCAATTTGTGCATTTACCACATGAAATACGTAATTTATTCCTTCCTCGTACTGTACTGTTTTAACGATCTTCCTATCATGGTTTATTCAGCTTATTCAAATGTATATCATCACTAACAATTATATGTAATCTGCATCATTTCTGAAACATTGGAGTATATCATTTCGTACATCTTTAACACAACTAACTTTGAGCACAGTTTTATCCCGTGCAAATGTGGAACAAGTATGCATTATTTGTAGATAACGACATTGTTGGATTCCTGTTAAACTCGTGAAATATTTATGTCACCTCTCTGAAAGCTGTTGAATTCAATGCAACGTAGCTTTGTGTAATTATTTATGTTGTGTAAATTATTATTTTGTGCTTGCTAATTGCTAATTGTCTTTAAAGTCTTACTGGTTTAGTAATTTTTAATTTGCGAAATGATATTCTCAGGTTTGACTATTCCAGAAATGTCTGAGTAGTGGATCTAATGGCAGAACTGGAATTTAAAATTTATCGAAATATCTCAATGAATTTGTATATTTACGAGTAAAAGGTCCTTCAATTTAAATTTCAGAATGGTTCAATGTTTTCATTATTTCCGCTATTCACTATTCTCCAGACCAGATTATAGCCGACATGTCAATCAGAACAAGAGATTAATTTTAAATCTTAATCCTAGTTTTTACCTGCAAAATGGACTTGCTACTTCAAGGTTCATGTAAACTCTCTTTGATCTAAATTGTAAAGTGTCTAAGCTGTCAACAATTTTATTAAAAAGACACGTCGATTTTATTAAAAAGACAAGTCGATTTTATTTATTTTCTGGATATATTTTTGTAAACGATTCCTTATCATATATACCAGTGTTATTTGTAATACGCACATTTATATATTTCACCCATGGTCCTCTCCTCTCTCTCTCTCTCTCTCTGTTTTTATTGTGGACCAACCTCATTTATTTCTTTGTTATCGAACAAAAGTATGTTTAAATGATACTGGTGGTACAAGGAATATTTTGGAAACTGTTTGCCCTCAGAATAGGGTAATCTCTCTCTCTCTCTCAAACGCACATACAATTTTATACATTAAGTGGACAATTATTTGTCATTCCAATATAGATAACTGTTTGTTATTTCCGTAGCAAATTACATTTCTTTGACTTGTTAGGTATATACCCCAGTAACGCACCGATATTTAGGAATTTGTTAGTTGGTTGTTATGGGTTTAACGCCATTTTTCAGCACGTATTTTTCAGCAGTATATTTGGTGGAGGAAGAACCCGAGAAAACCCCGGGAAGAACCACCGACCCAGGGGAAGCTACTGGCAAACTTTCTCACATAACCACATTGGCCGAGCCCAAGACTCGAACCCACGCGGACAGAGGTGAGATGTCAGTGATCTGTAAAGGCGAGCGCCTTAGACCACTCGGCCACCCTGGGCCCCCCTTAGGAATTTGTAAAAATTGTTTTCAAGTAAATGTTTGAGCAAACTACATTTATAATGACTGGAAGGAGTACTTACATTCAATAATCTTACCTATCTTTTCAGTTATATTTTCTTCTTGAGATAGTTATCACGTTTGTATTTAGAAAGTATGGATGTAAAACCTTTTTACTAAGTGTATTGCAGCAGCTGATTCATTTTATTAATAACATATATATATATCTGATTCATTTTATTAATAACATATATATATATATATATATATATATATATATATATATATATATATATATATATATATATATATGTAGAGAGAGAGAGAGAGAGGGGGGGGGGTATTGCGTGCTAATTAGTGCGGTTTACAAACCTAAATTTTAAATCCGACAATAGAGCTTCAATGTATGTAATTATTTTATCAACATATTAATCTTTAGAATGATAATTGGGCTAACTTTGCATCTACAAACATTTTGACTGGAATATTTCTGTATTTTATCAAATTTATTTGTGGTCTTTCAGGTCCATCGAACGGAGGTAATCAGCGAAAATGAATTGCATTAATTCTTTTGGGGCCAGTTTTATACGATTTTACTTATATTATTGTCTACGATCATTTTAAGAAATGTTAAAAAAATAATTTATTGATATTGTTTAATGTAAGAAAATATTAATAAATAATTTAATTAATTAATAAACTTGAATTACACAGTCAAAATAATGTTGCTTTTTTTTACGCGTGTAAAAAGCCTTTATCATTTGAGTTACTCAAGGGAAGCAATCCGAGAACTCCAAACTGTAACCGAAGCGCGGTTTTGTTCCTTTGATCAAAATTGGCGTTTTGAAACTGGATTGTTGACGGACATGTCCACAAAAGCCAATTATGCGATAAAAAATGGAAAGTATAATCACTAACGTTTGATGTTTAGAAAGAAATGCGCATGGACCAATTTTACTTATTGATAAAACGTGTAGATTGTTTTAAAATTCAATTCCAGCAAAGCAAAAAGGACACTCACGTTTGTCCAAGGAAACGCTGCCATAAGCATAAAAACCTGATACAAATGAAGTGAAATTACCGATATTACAACACTCTGTCAATTTATGTAGTGACCTTTGTACAATTTATGTATGTAAAAACAGAAAGATGAAAACGTACATCATTCTGACACTTGAGAAAATCAGATTTCCAAATTTTATAAGAACTCAATACCCTCAGTCTATTCAAATTGTTGAAATATTGCTCATTTCCATTTCATAAGTAATTTTTAAGGGGTTACAGGATATTTCGATGAATAATATTACAATATAAAATACTAGCAGCTGACACTGACCTCTTCCATGAGTCACAAAACATGGAATGCGTCTTGCCAATATTTAACATAAAATATAAAATTGCAATAGATGTAGTATCAGACAATTCTGTAAAAAGATATACAACAATTTCGTACCATAATCATCTACATTGAAATGTGAATGGAATCTAAAACGTTTGCCATCTGTTTTTTGCTCTATATTTCAATCCACAGTCTCGTAAACATAAAGAATGGATGGGAAAATTATTTGATTGATAATCGAATCATTGCATAGTCATGGGATTTTCAATCGAATAAGAAAATTTTTTTTTTACAAGTTTTTATATGTACTTATTTTTCTGCGCTTTGGAATGATTTCTGAAGCTTGTCCCTTCATATTTTACGACCTAACTACTCTTTGATATGCTGCAATTATATAACTATCAAACATAATATTTTTTTTATGTCAAAGTGATCTGATCTGCTGGTTTGGAATGTTAATCAATATAGTGGACTGCAATACTGCTGGTTTGGAATGTTGATCAATATAGTGGACTGTAATACTGATGGTTTGGAATGTTGATCAATATAGTGGACTGCAATACTGCTGGTTTGGAATGTTGATCAATATAGTGGACTGTAATACTGCTGGTTTGGAATGTTGATCAATATAGTGGACTGCAATACTGCTGAATAGCAGCTTACAAATGAAATTTGTGAATGGATAAACTTGTTTAAAATGGCACTGGAAATACCTAATAATTCCATTACTTATATTTCGATTGTGGTACTCTTTACATAAACTCTCAAAGTGGAAAAGTAGTGAACATTATTTTTTAAGTATAAAATAAGGTTCCGAAACCTTAAGCCTTACTCTCATTTAAAAACAATTGCTACATTAAAAATCACGTATTTCAAATGGTAATGAGATAACACATTTCGCTTACAAAATTAAATGTACACGGGGAACTGTCATTGCACATTTGTGACGCCTGATAAATTCTTTTAAAAAACCCAGCTTAAACTAGACATACAATGGGTAAATGTACAAATAGATGAATCTATGGGCATAACCAAGATGGTAAGAGTGATCAGAAATTATTGGTGCGCTTCCAGACCAATCTTTACCGACATGTACTCTCACCAATATATTTCATTGTATTTTCCTTGTTCTTACAATTGTAGGTACCCTACACTTCCGCACGAGTTAACTCCTCGTTGCGTTGATGAGGTGTTTTTATTATGTGAATTTCATAATCTGCAGTGGATGATTAGGCAAAAACAATCCTTTAGTACAGGATTTAGCATTAACAAAACGGCGATATTATGCACACAACCAAAAGGTGAAGTCGAAATCATTCGAATGAATTATTTTCTATTGTCCAATATTCGATTGAATTATTTCCTATTGTCCAATATTCGAATGAATTATTTCCTATTGTCCGATATTCGAATGAACTCTTTCCTATTGTCCAATATTCGAATGAATTATTTCCTATTGTCCAATATTCGAATGAATTATTTCCTATTGTCCAATATTCGAATTAATTATTTCCTATTGTCCAATATTCGAATGAATTATTTCCTATTGTCCAATATTCGAATGAATTATTTCCTATTGTCCAATATTCGCTCCCTTTGGGATTGTTGAGATTTTGTAGAGCTGATGCAAATGTGTTTTTCTGGGGGGTGGGGGTTAGGTAGACCGATCCAATTGTACTATATTATTTTAGTGAGAAAAGATAGGTGAAATACGTTGCTTAAATACAATTCAGACTACAAAACTTACTTGAGCTGAGCCATTTAAAGCACGGAGTCTGTTATTATAGGAAATTTGCTGCATCTTATCTTCTTTATTGTATAATTGTTCTTGAAAATATATATTGGGAATAGCTGCCACTCTACACTGATTGAAACACTATGGCCATAGTGTTTACCGATGCAACGACAGAACAATGCAATCTGTCATCTTGATGTCGCATTTACAGGAGATTAAAGAAGAAGTGTATTACCAGTAGATTAAAGAAGAAGTGTATTACCAGTAGATTAAAGATGACGTGTACTGCCAGTAGATTGAAGATGAAGAGGTTTACCAGTAGATTAAAGATGAAGTGTATTACCAGTAGATTAAAGATGAAGGGTATTACCAGTAGATTAAAGATGAAACGGTTTAGCAGTAGATTAAAGATGAAGTGTATTGCAAGTAGATTAAAGATGAAGGGTATTACCAGTAGATTAAAGATGAAGGGTATTAACAGTCGATTAAAGATGAAGGGTATTACCAGTAGATTAAAGATGAAGGGTATTACCAGTAGATTAAAGATGAAGGGGTTTGCCAGTAGATTAAAGATGAAGGGAATTACCAGTAGATTAAAGATGAAGGGGTTTACCAGTAGATTAAAGATGAAGAGTATTACCAGTAGATTAAAGATGAAGGGTATTACCATTAGATTAAAGATGAAGGGCATTACCAGTAGATTAAAGATGAAGGGTATTACCAGTAGATTAAAGATGAAGGGGTTTACCAGTAGATTAAAGATGAAGGGAATTACCAGTAGATTAAAGATGAAGGGGTTTACCAGTAGATTAAAGATGAAGGGTATTACCAAAAGATTAAAGATGAAGGGTATTACCATTAGATTAAAGATGAAGGGTATTACCAGTAGATTAAAGATAAAGTGTATTGCCAGTAGATAGATTAAAGATGAAGGGTATTACCAGTAGATTAAAGATGAAGAGTATTACCACTAGATTAAAGATGAAGGGTATTACCACTAGATTAAAGATGAAGGATATTACCAGTAGATTAAAGATGAAAGATATTACCAGTAGATTAAAGATGAAGGGTATTACCAGTAGATTAAAGATAAAGGGTATTAGATTAAAGATAAAGGGTATTACCAGTAGATTCAAGATGAAATGTATTGCCAGTAGACTAAAGATGAAGGGGTTTACCAGTAGATTAAAGATGAAGGGTATTACCAGTCGACTAAAGATGAAGGGTATTACCAGTAGATTACAGACGAAGGGGTTTACCAGTAGATTAAAGACGAAGCGTATTACCAATAGATTAAAGATGAATGGGATTGCATGTAGATTAAAGATGAAGGGGTTTACTAGTAGATTAAAGATGAAGGGTATTACCAGTAGATTAAACATGAAGTGTTACCAGTACATTAACGATGAAGGGGTTTACCAGTAGATTAAAGATGAAGTGTATTACCACTAGATTAAAGATGAAGTGTATTACCAGTAGATTAAAGATGAAGGGGTTTACCAGTAGATTCAAGATGAAGGGTATTACCAGTAGATTACAGACGAAGGGGTTTACCAGTAGATTAAAGATTAATGGTTTTACCAGTAGATTCAAGATGAAGTGTATTGTCAGTAGATTAAAGATGAAGGGTATTACCAGTAGATTACAGATGAAGGGTATTACCAGTAGATCAAAGATGAAGGGAATTACCAGTAGATTAAAGATTAAGTGTATTGCCAGTAGATTCAAGACGAAGGATATTATCAGTAGATTCAAGATGAAGGGTAATACCAGTAGATTAAAGATGAAGAGTATTACCAGTAGATTAGAGATGAAGGGTATTACCAGTAGATTAAAGATGAAGGGTATTACCAGTCGATTCAAGATGAAGGATATTACCAGTAGATTAAAGTTGAAGTTTATTACCAGTAGATTAAAGATGAAGTATATTGCCAGTAGATTAAAGATGAAGTGTATTACCAGTAGATTAAAGATGAAGGGGTTTATCAGTAGATTAAAAATGAAGGGTATTACCAGTAGATTAAAGATGAAGGGTATTACCAGTAAATTAAAGATGAAGGGGTTTACCAGTAGATTAAAGATGAAGGGTATTACATGTAGATTCAAGATGGAGGGTATTACCAGTAGATTAAAGATGAAGGGTATTACCAGTAGATTAAAGATGAAGAGTATTACCAGTAGATTAAAGATTATGTGTATTGTCAAGGGAACTCAAGATGAAGGATATTATCAATAGATTAAAGATGAAGGATATTACCAGTAGATTAAAGATGAAGGGTATTACCAGTAGATTAAAGATCAAGGGTATTACCAATAGATTAAAGATGAAGGGTATTACCAGTAGATTAAAGATGAAGGGTGTTACCAGTATATTCAAGATGAGGTGTATTACCAGTAGATTCAAGATGAAGGGGTTTATCAGTAGATTAAAGATGAAGGGTATTACCAGTATATTAAAGATGAAGGATATTACCAGTAGATTAAAGATGAAGTTTGTTACCAGTAGATTAAAGATGAAGTGTATTGCCAGTAGATTAAAGATGAAGGGTATTACCAGTAGATTAAGATGAAGGGTATTACCAGTAGATTAAAGATGAAGGGTATTACCAGTAGATTAAAGATGACGTTTGTTACCAGTAGATTAAAGATGAAGTGTATTGCCAGTAGATTAAAGATGAAGGGTATTACCAGTAGATTAAGATGAAGGGTATTACCAGTATATTAAAGATGAAGGATATTACCAGTAGATTAAAGATGAAGTTTGTTACCAGTAGATTAAAGATGAAGTGTATTGCCAGTAGATTAAAGATGAAGGGTATTACCAGTAGATTAAAGATGAAGTTTGTTACCAGTAGATTAAAGATGAAGTGTATTGCCAGTAGATTAAAGATGAAGGGTATTACCAGTAGATTAAGATGAAGAGTATTACCAGTAGATTAAAGATGAAGGATATTACCAGTAGATTAAAGATGAAATTTGTTGCCAGTAGATTAAAGATGAAGGGTATTACCAGTAGATTAAAGATGAAGGGTATTACCAGTAGATTAAAGATGAAGGGTATTACCAGCATACAATATTATTCAAAGGACTCAAACATGTTTCATATTTAAAACCAAGTTTCCCAACCTCTTATATAATCTTTAATATTTTGTTTGTTATGCTGGGGTTGTTTTTGTTGTTGTTGTTGTTTGTTATGCTGGGGTTGTTTTTGTTGTTGTTGTTGTTTGTTATGCTGGGGTTGTTTTTGTTGTTGTTGTTGTTTGTTATGCTGGGGTTGTTTTTGTTGTTGTTGTTTTGTTTTGTTTTGTTTGCCAATAAATTACCAAATCCATCTGATTCATACAAATAGCTTTGAGATGTTGTTATAAAATAAATCGATTTATTTGTCAGTTTTGATCGTTCTTAAGCAATAAATAGACGTAACACTTCGACTAGATTCTGATTATTAATACATTTTTATTGTTATTAATCATCAATACATTACCAGGAATTTACATCCCCTCTATATTCCACCTGCCTCGGGATATAGTTTAAAAAAATAAAATAAAACTATCACAGAGAGAGAGAGAGAGAGAGTTTTCAAATCATAACAGATTATCAGACATGGAATTACATCATATATTATAAACACTATATACATTATAATCTACATCATGCTGTTAAACATGCATTTGAATCAGGACACACACGTGTTTGGTTGTTATAGTTGGAATACTGGTTCACATTGCTCACAAATCAACATAATAACTTCTTTCTTATAAGATTTTACTGCATTTTGTTTCTTTCCCAAATTTTAGTGATCTTTAAGAAAATGTTTCAGTCCATCTAATCTAGATATATCTCTTTTCGTTATATATATATATATATATATATATATATATATATATATATATATATATATATATATATATATATATATATATATATACACACACATACATATAGCATTTGATAAGAAGAAAACGGAAATAAAAAGGTTTGTAATATATTCCTTCCGTATGAACATCTATATTAACTTTATTCTTAATCCAGTGAGACACATCATTTCACAGCCCGTTTATCACGTACATTCCCAAAACAAATGCAGTATTGTTTTAGGGAAATTGTTACAGAAAGAAGATTTATCGGAGTGAAACAATGTTATTTAAGAAATATATGAATTAAGTGTTAAAATTCTATGAATAAAATGAAATTAAAACCATTGCCATTTTGAGTTTCTTGTTACTGTAAATCCTTCCGCATATATTTTAGGCCACAAATCCATTTTCGGATTGAAACTTTCATTCGATTGTTTTTCCCTAGTTAGTTTAACATCTGAATTCACAAATAATTTGTAAAAGTCTTTACACCCTTTATTGTTATGAAATACAATTTCTAAATGGAAAGGGATAAATGGTCTGGCTGGTGTAGTTGTATCTAACTGTAACTTTTTTACATAAGAATTTTACACTTTGAATTATACTTTTGAAAGGCAAGAAAAGCTGTGTTGATACCATGTGCAACTTTAAAAGTATCAAAATCAATAATAGTTCCCTGATCTGTAAGCATATCGCCAATATAAATTACATTATGTTCAAACTATTGTCTTATAGACAACTGGTACCTTGTTAACAATTATAAGAGAGTACATCCATGCATTTTTATAAGATCTTCACCTGTCTGAGGTATATCCTTTTCTTTCAAACAATTTTCAAGCCAATAAAACATCACGCCGAAAAGCATGTATTGTCTTTCTGGATAATGTCCTCTCATCTCCTAATAGGAATATGTATTTAATCTCGCATATTCAATATGCAAATAAATTGACGAATTTTCTATTAGAAAGAAGAACTCTAAGCAACCATGGTATTTTCAAAACCAATATACATTAATCAATATTTATCATCGCCAAACCACTTTAGATCCATTTTGAAACAAAATTTTTCTTTTAACTTTGTCCGCTTTTGATTGTCATATAAAGATGAAAAATAATTAATTTAATTTTCTGATAAAACTTTGCAAAGGATTTGGTATCGATAAGAACAAATGATTAAGCTTTGGAATAATTGATGTTTTCAAAACTATTATTTTACAAATAGGTGTTAAGGATCGCTTTTCCTAACGTTTGAAACAATTTTTAATCATGTGTATTTTATTTTCAAAACTTATATTCACCATTTTATCCTAATTCACCGAAAACATTATACCCAATGATGAAAATTCGGTCACACACTGTAATTTTAACCTGTGATGAAATGTTTCTGCACGATACTTCTTACTTTCTTTTCAAACTGCTCTTATTAAGTTTCAGTCCTGAAATCCTTGCAAATAAATGTATTACTTCAATAGAGAATTTCAGAGAGTCAAATATATCAATCAAAAATTAAAGTAGTATAATCTTCAAACTGTGACAGTAAATATTCTGTTTCCTTTATTTTGATATCTTTTATATTCTTATTATTCTTCAATAGTATGGACAATATTTCTGCACATAATGAGAAAAGATATGGAAATATTGGATCACCCTGTCTACAACCTCTGGAAACATTGAAAAACTCTGCTATAAAACCATTTTGTAAAACTGCCGATGAGATATTACTAAAATATGTATTATCCCAGTGCCTTATAATTGGTCTAAATTGAAAAAACGTAAAGCATAACGAACACATTTTCATGAAATAGAATAAAATGCTTTGTCAAAATTAATTATTAATAATAATATATCCCTAATTTCTAACTCTTCTGTAATGTATATAGAGAAGATATTTAGGTTTGTTGAGTAGATATTAGGAAATATTTCCCGAGTGAAGTGGGAAACATTGTAGTGTCACGAGTGGCGAAGCCACGAGTGACAAGGCAACATGTTTCCACTTCATGAGTGAAATATTTCTTTATATCTACTAAAGAAATTAAGGATGTTCTTTTCATTATATAGTTTTAAGGCAAAACTCGTCGATTTGCATAGATTTTTCTCCATTCTGTGCCAGTAAGATTAACGGCTGCATTACTACGTCGATAAAAAGAAGTTCCAAACTTTACACTAATTTTAAGACAGCGACCTAATATAAATTTAGCTTGTGCAAATAATGCTTCAGATTGTGTATTTTGTCAAATTAATGACTGTTTTCATACGAAAATGAAGAGGATTTTTTTTTCGTTAACACATTTCTTGCACGGATGATTACAGTGAACATTGTTGGTGTGGGAATAATGATGAAACACCACAGAGCGGTCACATCTGACAGATTTCAGAGCGAAACATCATTAAACAAAAGATTTTAATGATTTTTAGTTACTTGTGTAGATTTTGATTCTTTAATTTCTTTATTTCTGCATTCTAACATGAATTTTTGACCTTGACTAGCTTGCAGTCTATTTCGGTAACAGACGCTGCAACCAAATTTCGATTGTTACTCAATTTCGGTTTGCAATGAACACTCATCAATGCCCAATTTCTCCATCGTTTTCAAACATGATTATTATTGTGTTGAGAGTTAGAATGAATCGTTACTTATCTAAAGTTATTTAACACATATTCTACAGCATAAACATTTACCGTCATGATTTTTCACATACATTTAAGCTTTTTGTTTTTAACTCATTCAGGCAAAACTATGATTTGGCATCTTCAGATCATTTGATACTTATCTAACTGTAATGTTAGATATATAATCCTGTCAAACATGCATATTGTACTGTCGCTTATTTCTTGTCCACATTTAGTATGCAAAATGTCGAGTAAAAGTTTAATGGCATTATCCATTTCGCATTTGTTCATTATATTAAGAGGCGAAACATTTGTACTAACCTTTCTTACCTTCTCAAACGAGTCTCTTCATAAGTCTGGTAGGTCTAGTCATACATTTACTGGGAAAAATTATCGAACTTACAAGTGATGATCTTTAATTAAGGTTCAATACATTTTAACATTGCATATCAAACATTTTTGTTTTTACCTTAAATACTGTATTCGTTTATATTGCCATTAAATGAATCCCTACCCCTTATCGTTATGATTCTATTTAAATTCTGTATATTTATACGTCTAAATTCTTTTCTACTTGAATAGGTATCAAAGATGGTTGTAATGTTTCTTCTCTCATTTTGGGGGTATTAGCTTATCAAGTATCAAGGTCTTCATTTAAAAAAAAAACATTTTTATGTAACTATAAATGTTTCTATCTGTAATATACTATTCTAGATATGATAAGGTGTCGATGTATGCACCGCTTAAGATTCTAATGACTCTGGAAAAGAAAATAAATTGTAGTTTGCTCTTTGAAATGTACAATATCTGAAAAATCAGCTGTCACTAATTTTCTTAAACTCTCTTTAACCAAGCGAATAGCAAACCAAAGTTTTCTCCCCTGTTCTATACATATTAAGTATGTCCTAAAATTCAACTACGGCTGGCATCTGATTTTTCCAGCCGATTTTCCAACAAACCAGTTTATGATATAGTGACGTCACTAAGCAGCTTAGAAGCTCCCACTGCGTCATAAAGTATCCGACACTTTATTAGTTTAAACATGTTATTGCCAAGACGACCATAATTATGTATGCAAGGCAAAAGGATTGGAAACAAATTTTTCAACTTACTAGTTCTTCCACATCATAAACTTAATTAATTAATTAATGAACATGCAGGCAAGAGTTGTGGGGAAAATATCAAGATAGGTGTCACAGGATGAAGCCGGGTCGGGACTGGATTAGTGAAGACACCGAAAGCAACTGCGTTAATAAGATGTTTATTTATAAACGCAATTTAAAGATGAACAAATCTGACACCATTATAACAAAAAGATAAGGAAAATTATAAAGTTCCTAACATGGAACTATCAACAACAAGTAACTCAACGAGAAAAATCAAAGATGGATTTAACAAATGGAATTTTAAACAAACGTGAATAACATCCTATCACCAATCAACAAATAAGAGTATATGATCTACACCCTAATATAAACAAGGTCTTATTAAGTACCAAGTGTGACCAAAGCATGTGATTTATGCACTTATCAATATGATACTCATTTATTCATCAATCTATTAACTCATCACTTTATCAATTCATCAAGCGATATTGGGATATGTATGAATTTATGGATCTGTCGTTCATATAACGATATTGAAATGGGAATGCATGAAATTATGAATCTGTCGCACATATAGCGATATTGAAATGTGAATACATGTAATTTTGCACAGATAGCAATATTGAAAATAACAATAAAATGGAACACGTAATATATATAACTATCGTGGGCGCCCATTTGACGTCCAAGATGTATCTCCGGTTCCACCCGCTCTAGTCAATGGTCAAGGAGCCACCACGCATGGTCCACCCCTCTCAGTCTGTTGAAGGATCCCTCGAGAGCCTTCACATTTAACACAGACCCGCTGGTCGAGAAGCCTTGGTCCCTCGCATCGAGAAAAACCAGTACGCTCTTCCGAACCAACGTCACCAGACACAGCGTACACGTCACAAGAAACCACACAGAGTTCTGTGACTCCACATCACCAAACCATATATAAGGCACAGCTAAAAGTATAACAACTAAACCGTGTAGTACATATGACACGGTTAGTACTTTTGCATTGATATATGTTGCGCATGCGCGCACATGAATTACGCCTCGTTACACATTACATTAATCATTCAATGCATGCCGCGTATAATTAAATAATACCCGTCTGTTCAGTTACAACAAATAGCTAACTTGAACCAGCCTATAGGATTTCTAATATCATGGCGTTGTATGACCTAGGTATTGACTCTCTGTAGAATTTAGAATAAATTCTAAAACATCTAATATATGAAACAATTATGTCATATAAAACGAATAGTGATAAAGAATACAATCTTAAATTTCACATACCTCTACAGCTGAAGTTTTGCTCCCGTAAAGAGGTAAGCTTTCTGACAAGACTCATCGTAGTGTAATTTGTTTATAGAGAATTCGCTCTATATGTACTCTAGCTGTGACAGATATGCGCAGCAGCTAGGTACGTGAGTTTTCACTGCAGGCAATTTGCACGTGCAGCATGGGGTGAATCGCGCTCAGTATTTCAAAATAACTAGAGCCGAAAAAAATAAACAACCCCCGAGTAACGCTCTAGTCGGAAACGAAAACCCGAATACATTTTTGATCACATATACACATTGATATAAACCATACAATTCCGTGACAATACCTCCCCCCTTAAAAAAAAGTGGAAGCACTTTTAGAAAATCACGGAATTTTGCAAAAATACAAACTGAAACGTATTATTTACATTACCAGAATATCATGGTAGGAAAAAAAAAACTGCAAATCACACTCTGCTTAAATAATCGGCTCCTACATTTTCCGACCCTCTGATTGCTTCGATCCGGAAACGATATGGCTGCAGAGTCAATGCCCAACGCATCAATCTTGCGTTGGCAACTTTTGCCTTGTTCAAATATATGAGAGGCTGATGGTCCGTTTCAAGGACAAATTCCCTTCCGAAAAGGTACGTGTGGAATTTACCTACACCCCACACCAGTGCCAAGCACTCCTTTTCGATCACGGAGTAGTTTTGCTCCCTAGGCAGCAATTTCCTACTAGCATAAGCTATGGGTAACTTTACCCCGTCTTGCTCCTGTAGCAAAACTGCTCCTAAGCCCGTGTCGGATGCATCAGTTCTCAATATGAACGATCTATTTAATTCTGGCAACTTTAGGATCGGTGCACTGATCAATCTTGCCTTAAGGGCGTTAAAAGCTTTCTCTTGGCATAAACCCCAAGAAACTTTATTTGGCTGCCCTTTCCAACAGTTTGATCAGGTCTCTCCACGTACCGTTTTAACATATTGGCATGAAATATTCTCAACCTACCTTTCATGTCGATTCGGTAGTCCATTTCACCCTTGACCTGTTTGACCTCATATGGCCCTTTCCATTGGACCAATAATTTGTTTCTACTAGTAGGGAGTAGCACCAACACTCGATCACCCACGTCGAATTTCCTACTTCGCGTTCCGCGGTTGTAATACTTCGCGTACTTGCGACCCGACTTCACGAGCTCGTCGTGTGCCATACGACACGTGCTTTCTAATCTCTCGCGTAAGTCGACGACGTATTGGTAGGTGGTTTTAACTTCTCCGTCCGCGATATCACCCGACCATAGTTCGCGCAGAATCCGCATAGGACCACGAATTGTCCTACCGTATAGCAATTCAAACGGCGAGAATCCCAAGCTCTCGTGCGGTACCTCGCGATACGCGAACAAAATCGCGTTCAAATACCGGTCCCAATCTCGCGGTTTCTCCGCGCACATCCGACGTAGCATTTGTTTCAACGTCCCGTTAAATCTCTCTACCAATCCATTACACATAGGGTGATACGGCGTGGTGCGCAACTGCTTAATTGACAACAACCTACTAATTTCTGCCATGAGTTCTGAGGTAAACTGGGCCCCACAATCTGTGAGAATTTCTTCAGGTACCCCTACCCTGCTGAACATGTCTACAAGCGCCTCGGCTACACGTTCAGTTTCAATTGATGGTAAAGCTATGGCTTCTGGGTATCTAGTTGCATAATCTACTAGAGTAAGGATATATCGGTTTTTCCGATCTGTAATTGGAAATATCGGTCCCACAATATCAACAGCTACCCTTTTAAATGGGGTATCTATTAGAGGCATTTTACCTAATGGTACTCTGGTATTCCTTCCCTTCGACACCGTCTTCTGGCAAACGTCGCACGATCGACAGAATCGTGCTACGTCACTATTTACGCCAGGCCAATAAAACTCCGCTAATACTCTGTCGGTTGTTTTTTTCATGCCTAAGTGACCCGCCATACTGGACTCGTGTGCCACTCTCAGTACATGTGGCCTGAATTTCTGAGGGACAACTAGTTGGAAGAATGTTCTACCCTCCAACGAAGTAAATTGCCTGTACATTAACCCTTCCCTACGTACAAATTTCAGACTTGCACCGCCCTTACAATGTTTCGCGGTACCGGATGCGATCCTCTCCGCGGTCGCGCTCAAGGACGCGTCCTGCCTCTGCTCGCGCGTAAATTCATCGCGCGAGATATCAGTCACGGCTTCCGGAACTTTTAACTTAGGTAGCGGCTTTTTATCCGCCTGCGCCTGTGCCCTAGTTTCGGCCGTTTGTACAATTGGAAACCGGAAGTCAGACTGAGTTGGGAGTCTGGATCCCTCGACATTTCCGATAGTTAAGTCGTATATGGGGCTTTCCATACACAGAGCTTCTACGGTTCCGGTCAGAAAAGGCGTCTCGATTTCTATTCTCGCGACGGGAACGCGATCAATCGTTTGATCTAATAACATGCACGGGGATTTCCAACCAAGCATTTGGTCATCCCTAACGAGACTCCGCTTTACTACGACGCCCGTGCACCCGGTGTCGCGTAAGACCGTGACTTCTTGACCGTTGGCGGTACCAGTAGCAGTCGGCACTCTCGCCTCGGGAAAAAGACAAGTGCCGATCGACTGAATAACATCACGACCGATCTGCGCACGCGCTGCGGATTCGTACACCGTATTCACGTTATTAGTCACTGAATTATCACGCGGAAAATCATCGCGCTTACCGCCCCCTGACCATGCTCTGCTTTCGATAGCAACCGCGACCCTCTGGACAAACCCCTTCCTTTTCGGACAATCGGGCGTGATGTGACCCCATTCCTTACAGGTGAAACATTGTCTATCCCTACGATTCGTACCCTTCCCAGATTGAAAGTTTCCATCTTTATGTGTACCAAGTTTCTCGGGTTCTCTGGGTCTCTGATCTTTTCCTTGATTACCTCCCTTGTTATCCCTTGAGATCACATTCTGGGTACCTCCCCGAGCTTCGGCGAAATAGTCTGCCTGAGTAGCCATATCTGAGATATTATTGAAGGACTTTTCCCTCAGGAACAAGTACAATTCCCTACCACAAGTGTTTAACAGCTGGTCCCTAAGTAGAAAATCGGTAAGAGCCTCAAACGTTTTTTGGATCTTACCACATTCAACCCAACGCTGGAAATAATTCCCCGTCCTACTGGCGAACTGGGTGAATGTCTCGCCTTTCTCGGGTTTACTATATTTAAATTTTTTGCGGAACCCTTGTTCTGTCAACTCGTATCTCTTAAGGAGTGCCTCTCTTAACGCGTCATAGTTTAATGCCTCGTCCACGGGTAGACGCGAATATACATCTAGCGCTTTACCTTTAAGTAACGCGCTGAGATGGAGCGACCAATCATCCTTTTTCCACTTTTGGATGGTAGCATATCGCTCAAACCTATGTAAATAACTATCTAAGTTATCTTTGTCATCCTCAAAAGGGGGTAATTTAGGGCCTCTTAACTTTGATTCTTGTTGACCCTCTTTCTTAGCCTCTAATAATTCAAATTTCCTTCTATGTTCTTTCTCCATATTCCTGTCTTCTAACTCAATGGCTTCTAACTTTGCTTGTTTCTCCCTATCTAACTTTCTTTCCTCAAGTTCTCTTACCTGCTCTATTCTTTCCCTTTCTGCTTCCCTTTCCCACCCTATCCTTTCCTTCTCTGCCTGCTTCTCAAGCTCTATCTTCTCCTTCTCTAGTTCTATCTTCTTTTCCTCAAATAGCATTTTCTCCCTTTTAAATGCTATCTTTCTTTCTTCGGCTTGCTTGTCTAATTCTAACTTTTCCCTTTCTATATCTCTCTCCTTTAATCTTTGATCCCTTTCCCGAGACTGCTCCTCCTGAACGAATTTTCTAAGGGCCTCCCCCTCATACCCAAACTGTTTACCCAACTCCACTAGATCTTTGAGTGACGACATGATAAATACTGTTGATAAGATCACCAATCCTAAGTGCACTATCATATAACACATACAATTTTTAGGACTACACGAACCAACCGTATATCCCTTCTCCAAATATATGCAATATGTATATATGACAAACAAATGGTAAATAAAACAAAATATGAGTGAGGTATTCACTCACCCGCCTGAATTAGTTCTTGTCAGGAAGGTCACAATCTGAAATAAATAACTAAAAAAACCTTACCGGAGTCAAGACCTATGCAAACTAACGTCCGTGCTCCCACTAATCCAATGATCCCACTTCTGACACCATTTGTCACAGGATGAAGCCGGGTCGGGACTGGATTAATGAAGACACCGAAAGCAACTGCGTTAATAAGATGTTTATTTATAAACGCAATTTAAAGATGAACAAATCTGACACCATTATAACAAAAAGATAAGGAAAATTATAAAGTTCCTAACATGGAACTATCAACAACAAGTAACTCAACGAGAAAAATCAAAGATGGATTTAACAAATGGAATTTTAAACAAACGTGAATAGCATCCTATCACCAATCAACAAATAAGAGTATATGATCAACACCCTAATATAAACAAGGTCTTATTAAGTACCAAGGGTGACCAAAGCATGTGATTTATGCACTTATCAATATGATACTCATTTATTCATCAATCTATTAACTCATCACTTTATCAATTCATCAAGCGATATTGGGATATGTATGAATTTATGGATCTGTCGTTCATATAACGATATTGAAATGGGAATGCATGAAATTATGAATCTGTCGCACATATAGCGATATTGAAATGTGAATACATGTAATTTTGCACAGATAGCAATATTGAAAATAACAATAAAATGGAACACGTAATATATATAACTATCGTGGGCGCCCATTTGACGTCCAAGATGTATCTCCGGTTCCACCCGCTCTAGTCAATGGTCAAGGAGCCACCACGCATGGTCCACCCCTCTCAGTCTGTTGAAGGATCCCTCGAGAGCCTTCACATTTAACACAGACCCGCTGGTCGAGAAGCCTTGGTCCCTCGCATCGAGAAAAACCAGTACGCTCTTCCGAACCAACGTCACCAGACACAGCGTACACGTCACAAGAAACCACACAGAGTTCTGTGACTCCACATCACCAAACCATATATAAGGCACAGCTAAAAGTATAACAACTAAACCGTGTAGTACATATGACACGGTTAGTACTTTTGCATTGATATATGTTGCGCATGCGCGCACATGAATTACGCCTCGTTACACATTACATTAATCATTCAATGCATGCCGCGTATAATTAAATAATACCCGTCTGTTCAGTTACAACAAATAGCTAACTTGAACCAGCCTATAGGATTTCTAATATCATGGCGTTGTATGACCTAGGTATTGACTCTCTGTAGAATTTAGAATAAATTCTAAAACATCTAATATATGAAACAATTATGTCATATAAAACGAATAGTGATAAAGAATACAATCTTAAATTTCACATACCTCTACAGCTGAAGTTTTGCTCCCGTAAAGAGGTAAGCTTTCTGACAAGACTCATCGTAGTGTAATTTGTTTATAGAGAATTCGCTCTATATGTACTCTAGCTGTGACAGATATGCGCAGCAGCTAGGTACGTGAGTTTTCACTGCAGGCAATTTGCACGTGCAGCATGGGGTGAATCGCGCTCAGTATTTCAAAATAACTAGAGCCGAAAAAAATAAACAACCCCCGAGTAACGCTCTAGTCGGAAACGAAAACCCGAATACATTTTTGATCACATATACACATTGATATAAACCATACAATTCCGTGACAATACCTCCCCCCTTAAAAAAAAGTGGAAGCACTTTTAGAAAATCACGGAATTTTGCAAAAATACAAACTGAAACGTATTATTTACATTACCAGAATATCATGGTAGGAAAAAAAAAACTGCAAATCACACTCTGCTTAAATAATCGGCTCCTACATTTTCCGACCCTCTGATTGCTTCGATCCGGAAACGATATGGCTGCAGAGTCAATGCCCAACGCATCAATCTTGCGTTGGCAACTTTTGCCTTGTTCAAATATATGAGAGGCTGATGGTCCGTTTCAAGGACAAATTCCCTTCCGAAAAGGTACGTGTGGAATTTACCTACACCCCACACCAGTGCCAAGCACTCCTTTTCGATCACGGAGTAGTTTTGCTCCCTAGGCAGCAATTTCCTACTAGCATAAGCTATGGGTAACTTTACCCCGTCTTGCTCCTGTAGCAAAACTGCTCCTAAGCCCGTGTCGGATGCATCAGTTCTCAATATGAACGATCTATTTAATTCTGGCAACTTTAGGATCGGTGCACTGATCAATCTTGCCTTAAGGGCGTTAAAAGCTTTCTCTTGGCATAAACCCCAAGAAACTTTATTTGGCTGCCCTTTCCAACAGTTTGATCAGGTCTCTCCACGTACCGTTTTAACATATTGGCATGAAATATTCTCAACCTACCTTTCATGTCGATTCGGTAGTCCATTTCACCCTTGACCTGTTTGACCTCATATGGCCCTTTCCATTGGACCAATAATTTGTTTCTACTAGTAGGGAGTAGCACCAACACTCGATCACCCACGTCGAATTTCCTACTTCGCGTTCCGCGGTTGTAATACTTCGCGTACTTGCGACCCGACTTCACGAGCTCGTCGTGTGCCATACGACACGTGCTTTCTAATCTCTCGCGTAAGTCGACGACGTATTGGTAGGTGGTTTTAACTTCTCCGTCCGCGATATCACCCGACCATAGTTCGCGCAGAATCCGCATAGGACCACGAATTGTCCTACCGTATAGCAATTCAAACGGCGAGAATCCCAAGCTCTCGTGCGGTACCTCGCGATACGCGAACAAAATCGCGTTCAAATACCGGTCCCAATCTCGCGGTTTCTCCGCGCACATCCGACGTAGCATTTGTTTCAACGTCCCGTTAAATCTCTCTACCAATCCATTACACATAGGGTGATACGGCGTGGTGCGCAACTGCTTAATTGACAACAACCTACTAATTTCTGCCATGAGTTCTGAGGTAAACTGGGCCCCACAATCTGTGAGAATTTCTTCAGGTACCCCTACCCTGCTGAACATGTCTACAAGCGCCTCGGCTACACGTTCAGTTTCAATTGATGGTAAAGCTATGGCTTCTGGGTATCTAGTTGCATAATCTACTAGAGTAAGGATATATCGGTTTTTCCGATCTGTAATTGGAAATATCGGTCCCACAATATCAACAGCTACCCTTTTAAATGGGGTATCTATTAGAGGCATTTTACCTAATGGTACTCTGGTATTCCTTCCCTTCGACACCGTCTTCTGGCAAACGTCGCACGATCGACAGAATCGTGCTACGTCACTATTTACGCCAGGCCAATAAAACTCCGCTAATACTCTGTCGGTTGTTTTTTTCATGCCTAAGTGACCCGCCATACTGGACTCGTGTGCCACTCTCAGTACATGTGGCCTGAATTTCTGAGGGACAACTAGTTGGAAGAATGTTCTACCCTCCAACGAAGTAAATTGCCTGTACATTAACCCTTCCCTACGTACAAATTTCAGACTTGCACCGCCCTTACAATGTTTCGCGGTACCGGATGCGATCCTCTCCGCGGTCGCGCTCAAGGACGCGTCCTGCCTCTGCTCGCGCGTAAATTCATCGCGCGAGATATCAGTCACGGCTTCCGGAACTTTTAACTTAGGTAGCGGCTTTTTATCCGCCTGCGCCTGTGCCCTAGTTTCGGCCGTTTGTACAATTGGAAACCGGAAGTCAGACTGAGTTGGGAGTCTGGATCCCTCGACATTTCCGATAGTTAAGTCGTATATGGGGCTTTCCATACACAGAGCTTCTACGGTTCCGGTCAGAAAAGGCGTCTCGATTTCTATTCTCGCGACGGGAACGCGATCAATCGTTTGATCTAATAACATGCACGGGGATTTCCAACCAAGCATTTGGTCATCCCTAACGAGACTCCGCTTTACTACGACGCCCGTGCACCCGGTGTCGCGTAAGACCGTGACTTCTTGACCGTTGGCGGTACCAGTAGCAGTCGGCACTCTCGCCTCGGGAAAAAGACAAGTGCCGATCGACTGAATAACATCACGACCGATCTGCGCACGCGCTGCGGATTCGTACACCGTATTCACGTTATTAGTCACTGAATTATCACGCGGAAAATCATCGCGCTTACCGCCCCCTGACCATGCTCTGCTTTCGATAGCAACCGCGACCCTCTGGACAAACCCCTTCCTTTTCGGACAATCGGGCGTGATGTGACCCCATTCCTTACAGGTGAAACATTGTCTATCCCTACGATTCGTACCCTTCCCAGATTGAAAGTTTCCATCTTTATGTGTACCAAGTTTCTCGGGTTCTCTGGGTCTCTGATCTTTTCCTTGATTACCTCCCTTGTTATCCCTTGAGATCACATTCTGGGTACCTCCCCGAGCTTCGGCGAAATAGTCTGCCTGAGTAGCCATATCTGAGATATTATTGAAGGACTTTTCCCTCAGGAACAAGTACAATTCCCTACCACAAGTGTTTAACAGCTGGTCCCTAAGTAGAAAATCGGTAAGAGCCTCAAACGTTTTTTGGATCTTACCACATTCAACCCAACGCTGGAAATAATTCCCCGTCCTACTGGCGAACTGGGTGAATGTCTCGCCTTTCTCGGGTTTACTATATTTAAATTTTTTGCGGAACCCTTGTTCTGTCAACTCGTATCTCTTAAGGAGTGCCTCTCTTAACGCGTCATAGTTTAATGCCTCGTCCACGGGTAGACGCGAATATACATCTAGCGCTTTACCTTTAAGTAACGCGCTGAGATGGAGCGACCAATCATCCTTTTTCCACTTTTGGATGGTAGCATATCGCTCAAACCTATGTAAATAACTATCTAAGTTATCTTTGTCATCCTCAAAAGGGGGTAATTTAGGGCCTCTTAACTTTGATTCTTGTTGACCCTCTTTCTTAGCCTCTAATAATTCAAATTTCCTTCTATGTTCTTTCTCCATATTCCTGTCTTCTAACTCAATGGCTTCTAACTTTGCTTGTTTCTCCCTATCTAACTTTCTTTCCTCAAGTTCTCTTACCTGCTCTATTCTTTCCCTTTCTGCTTCCCTTTCCCACCCTATCCTTTCCTTCTCTGCCTGCTTCTCAAGCTCTATCTTCTCCTTCTCTAGTTCTATCTTCTTTTCCTCAAATAGCATTTTCTCCCTTTTAAATGCTATCTTTCTTTCTTCGGCTTGCTTGTCTAATTCTAACTTTTCCCTTTCTATATCTCTCTCCTTTAATCTTTGATCCCTTTCCCGAGACTGCTCCTCCTGAACGAATTTTCTAAGGGCCTCCCCCTCATACCCAAACTGTTTACCCAACTCCACTAGATCTTTGAGTGACGACATGATAAATACTGTTGATAAGATCACCAATCCTAAGTGCACTATCATATAACACATACAATTTTTAGGACTACACGAACCAACCGTATATCCCTTCTCCAAATATATGCAATATGTATATATGACAAACAAATGGTAAATAAAACAAAATATGAGTGAGGTATTCACTCACCCGCCTGAATTAGTTCTTGTCAGGAAGGTCACAATCTGAAATAAATAACTAAAAAAAACCTTACCGGAGTCAAGACCTATGCAAACTAACGTCCGTGCTCCCACTAATCCAATGATCCCACTTCTGACACCATTTGTCACAGGATGAAGCCGGGTCGGGACTGGATTAATGAAGACACCGAAAGCAACTGCGTTAATAAGATGTTTATTTATAAACGCAATTTAAAGATGAACAAATCTGACACCATTATAACAAAAAGATAAGGAAAATTATAAAGTTCCTAACATGGAACTATCAACAACAAGTAACTCAACGAGAAAAATCAAAGATGGATTTAACAAATGGAATTTTAAACAAACGTGAATAGCATCCTATCACCAATCAACAAATAAGAGTATATGATCAACACCCTAATATAAACAAGGTCTTATTAAGTACCAAGGGTGACCAAAGCATGTGATTTATGCACTTATCAATATGATACTCATTTATTCATCAATCTATTAACTCATCACTTTATCAATTCATCAAGCGATATTGGGATATGTATGAATTTATGGATCTGTCGTTCATATAACGATATTGAAATGGGAATGCATGAAATTATGAATCTGTCGCACATATAGCGATATTGAAATGTGAATACATGTAATTTTGCACAGATAGCAATATTGAAAATAACAATAAAATGGAACACGTAATATATATAACTATCGTGGGCGCCCATTTGACGTCCAAGATGTATCTCCGGTTCCACCCGCTCTAGTCAATGGTCAAGGAGCCACCACGCATGGTCCACCCCTCTCAGTCTGTTGAAGGATCCCTCGAGAGCCTTCACATTTAACACAGACCCGCTGGTCGAGAAGCCTTGGTCCCTCGCATCGAGAAAAACCAGTACACTCTTCCGAACCAACGTCACCAGACACAGCGTACACGTCACAAGAAACCACACAGAGTTCTGTGACTCCACATCACCAAACCATATATAAGGCACAGCTAAAAGTATAACAACTAAACCGTGTAGTACATATGACACGGTTAGTACTTTTGCATTGATATATGTTGCGCATGCGCGCACATGAATTACGCCTCGTTACACATTACATTAATCATTCAATGCATGCCGCGTATAATTAAATAATACCCGTCTGTTCAGTTACAACAAATAGCTAACTTGAACCAGCCTATAGGATTTCTAATATCATGGCGTTGTATGACCTAGGTATTGACTCTCTGTAGAATTTAGAATAAATTCTAAAACATCTAATATATGAAACAATTATGTCATATAAAACGAATAGTGATAAAGAATACAATCTTAAATTTCACATACCTCTACAGCTGAAGTTTTGCTCCCGTAAAGAGGTAAGCTTTCTGACAAGACTCATCGTAGTGTAATTTGTTTATAGAGAATTCGCTCTATATGTACTCTAGCTGTGACAGATATGCGCAGCAGCTAGGTACGTGAGTTTTCACTGCAGGCAATTTGCACGTGCAGCATGGGGTGAATCGCGCTCAGTATTTCAAAATAACTAGAGCCGAAAAAAATAAACAACCCCCGAGTAACGCTCTAGTCGGAAACGAAAACCCGAATACATTTTTGATCACATATACACATTGATATAAACCATACAATTCCGTGACAATACCTCCCCCCTTAAAAAAAAGTGGAAGCACTTTTAGAAAATCACGGAATTTTGCAAAAATACAAACTGAAACGTATTATTTACATTACCAGAATATCATGGTAGGAAAAAAAAAACTGCAAATCACACTCTGCTTAAATAATCGGCTCCTACATTTTCCGACCCTCTGATTGCTTCGATCCGGAAACGATATGGCTGCAGAGTCAATGCCCAACGCATCAATCTTGCGTTGGCAACTTTTGCCTTGTTCAAATATATGAGAGGCTGATGGTCCGTTTCAAGGACAAATTCCCTTCCGAAAAGGTACGTGTGGAATTTACCTACACCCCACACCAGTGCCAAGCACTCCTTTTCGATCACGGAGTAGTTTTGCTCCCTAGGCAGCAATTTCCTACTAGCATAAGCTATGGGTAACTTTACCCCGTCTTGCTCCTGTAGCAAAACTGCTCCTAAGCCCGTGTCGGATGCATCAGTTCTCAATATGAACGATCTATTTAATTCTGGCAACTTTAGGATCGGTGCACTGATCAATCTTGCCTTAAGGGCGTTAAAAGCTTTCTCTTGGCATAAACCCCAAGAAACTTTATTTGGCTGCCCTTTCCAACAGTTTGATCAGGTCTCTCCACGTACCGTTTTAACATATTGGCATGAAATATTCTCAACCTACCTTTCATGTCGATTCGGTAGTCCATTTCACCCTTGACCTGTTTGACCTCATATGGCCCTTTCCATTGGACCAATAATTTGTTTCTACTAGTAGGGAGTAGCACCAACACTCGATCACCCACGTCGAATTTCCTACTTCGCGTTCCGCGGTTGTAATACTTCGCGTACTTGCGACCCGACTTCACGAGCTCGTCGTGTGCCATACGACACGTGCTTTCTAATCTCTCGCGTAAGTCGACGACGTATTGGTAGGTGGTTTTAACTTCTCCGTCCGCGATATCACCCGACCATAGTTCGCGCAGAATCCGCATAGGACCACGAATTGTCCTACCGTATAGCAATTCAAACGGCGAGAATCCCAAGCTCTCGTGCGGTACCTCGCGATACGCGAACAAAATCGCGTTCAAATACCGGTCCCAATCTCGCGGTTTCTCCGCGCACATCCGACGTAGCATTTGTTTCAACGTCCCGTTAAATCTCTCTACCAATCCATTACACATGGGGTGATACGGCGTGGTGCGCAACTGCTTAATTGACAACAACCTACTAATTTCTGCCATGAGTTCTGAGGTAAACTGGGCCCCACAATCTGTGAGAATTTCTTCAGGTACCCCTACCCTGCTGAACATGTCTACAAGCGCCTCGGCTACACGTTCAGTTTCAATTGATGGTAAAGCTATGGCTTCTGGGTATCTAGTTGCATAATCTACTAGAGTAAGGATATATCGGTTTTTCCGATCTGTAATTGGAAATATCGGTCCCACAATATCAACAGCTACCCTTTTAAATGGGGTATCTATTAGAGGCATTTTACCTAATGGTACTCTGGTATTCCTTCCCTTCGACACCGTCTTCTGGCAAACGTCGCACGATCGACAGAATCGTGCTACGTCACTATTTACGCCAGGCCAATAAAACTCCGCTAATACTCTGTCGGTTGTTTTTTTCATGCCTAAGTGACCCGCCATACTGGACTCGTGTGCCACTCTCAGTACATGTGGCCTGAATTTCTGAGGGACAACTAGTTGGAAGAATGTTCTACCCTCCAACGAAGTAAATTGCCTGTACATTAACCCTTCCCTACGTACAAATTTCAGACTTGCACCGCCCTTACAATGTTTCGCGGTACCGGATGCGATCCTCTCCGCGGTCGCGCTCAAGGACGCGTCCTGCCTCTGCTCGCGCGTAAATTCATCGCGCGAGATATCAGTCACGGCTTCCGGAACTTTTAACTTAGGTAGCGGCTTTTTATCCGCCTGCGCCTGTGCCCTAGTTTCGGCCGTTTGTACAATTGGAAACCGGAAGTCAGACTGAGTTGGGAGTCTGGATCCCTCGACATTTCCGATAGTTAAGTCGTATATGGGGCTTTCCATACACAGAGCTTCTACGGTTCCGGTCAGAAAAGGCGTCTCGATTTCTATTCTCGCGACGGGAACGCGATCAATCGTTTGATCTAATAACATGCACGGGGATTTCCAACCAAGCATTTGGTCATCCCTAACGAGACTCCGCTTTACTACGACGCCCGTGCACCCGGTGTCGCGTAAGACCGTGACTTCTTGACCGTTGGCGGTACCAGTAGCAGTCGGCACTCTCGCCTCGGGAAAAAGACAAGTGCCGATCGACTGAATAACATCACGACCGATCTGCGCACGCGCTGCGGATTCGTACACCGTATTCACGTTATTAGTCACTGAATTATCACGCGGAAAATCATCGCGCTTACCGCCCCCTGACCATGCTCTGCTTTCGATAGCAACCGCGACCCTCTGGACAAACCCCTTCCTTTTCGGACAATCGGGCGTGATGTGACCCCATTCCTTACAGGTGAAACATTGTCTATCCCTACGATTCGTACCCTTCCCAGATTGAAAGTTTCCATCTTTATGTGTACCAAGTTTCTCGGGTTCTCTGGGTCTCTGATCTTTTCCTTGATTACCTCCCTTGTTATCCCTTGAGATCACATTCTGGGTACCTCCCCGAGCTTCGGCGAAATAGTCTGCCTGAGTAGCCATATCTGAGATATTATTGAAGGACTTTTCCCTCAGGAACAAGTACAATTCCCTACCACAAGTGTTTAACAGCTGGTCCCTAAGTAGAAAATCGGTAAGAGCCTCAAACGTTTTTTGGATCTTACCACATTCAACCCAACGCTGGAAATAATTCCCCGTCCTACTGGCGAACTGGGTGAATGTCTCGCCTTTCTCGGGTTTACTATATTTAAATTTTTTGCGGAACCCTTGTTCTGTCAACTCGTATCTCTTAAGGAGTGCCTCTCTTAACGCGTCATAGTTTAATGCCTCGTCCACGGGTAGACGCGAATATACATCTAGCGCTTTACCTTTAAGTAACGCGCTGAGATGGAGCGACCAATCATCCTTTTTCCACTTTTGGATGGTAGCATATCGCTCAAACCTATGTAAATAACTATCTAAGTTATCTTTGTCATCCTCAAAAGGGGGTAATTTAGGGCCTCTTAACTTTGATTCTTGTTGACCCTCTTTCTTAGCCTCTAATAATTCAAATTTCCTTCTATGTTCTTTCTCCATATTCCTGTCTTCTAACTCAATGGCTTCTAACTTTGCTTGTTTCTCCCTATCTAACTTTCTTTCCTCAAGTTCTCTTACCTGCTCTATTCTTTCCCTTTCTGCTTCCCTTTCCCACCCTATCCTTTCCTTCTCTGCCTGCTTCTCAAGCTCTATCTTCTCCTTCTCTAGTTCTATCTTCTTTTCCTCAAATAGCATTTTCTCCCTTTTAAATGCTATCTTTCTTTCTTCGGCTTGCTTGTCTAATTCTAACTTTTCCCTTTCTATATCTCTCTCCTTTAATCTTTGATCCCTTTCCCGAGACTGCTCCTCCTGAACGAATTTTCTAAGGGCCTCCCCCTCATACCCAAACTGTTTACCCAACTCCACTAGATCTTTGAGTGACGACATGATAAATACTGTTGATAAGATCACCAATCCTAAGTGCACTATCATATAACACATACAATTTTTAGGACTACACGAACCAACCGTATATCCCTTCTCCAAATATATGCAATATGTATATATGACAAACAAATGGTAAATAAAACAAAATATGAGTGAGGTATTCACTCACCCGCCTGAATTAGTTCTTGTCAGGAAGGTCACAATCTGAAATAAATAACTAAAAAAACCTTACCGGAGTCAAGACCTATGCAAACTAACGTCCGTGCTCCCACTAATCCAATGATCCCACTTCTGACACCATTTGTCACAGGATGAAGCCGGGTCGGGACTGGATTAATGAAGACACCGAAAGCAACTGCGTTAATAAGATGTTTATTTATAAACGCAATTTAAAGATGAACAAATCTGACACCATTATAACAAAAAGATAAGGAAAATTATAAAGTTCCTAACATGGAACTATCAACAACAAGTAACTCAACGAGAAAAATCAAAGATGGATTTAACAAATGGAATTTTAAACAAACGTGAATAGCATCCTATCACCAATCAACAAATAAGAGTATATGATCAACACCCTAATATAAACAAGGTCTTATTAAGTACCAAGGGTGACCAAAGCATGTGATTTATGCACTTATCAATATGATACTCATTTATTCATCAATCTATTAACTCATCACTTTATCAATTCATCAAGCGATATTGGGATATGTATGAATTTATGGATCTGTCGTTCATATAACGATATTGAAATGGGAATGCATGAAATTATGAATCTGTCGCACATATAGCGATATTGAAATGTGAATACATGTAATTTTGCACAGATAGCAATATTGAAAATAACAATAAAATGGAACACGTAATATATATAACTATCGTGGGCGCCCATTTGACGTCCAAGATGTATCTCCGGTTCCACCCGCTCTAGTCAATGGTCAAGGAGCCACCACGCATGGTCCACCCCTCTCAGTCTGTTGAAGGATCCCTCGAGAGCCTTCACATTTAACACAGACCCGCTGGTCGAGAAGCCTTGGTCCCTCGCATCGAGAAAAACCAGTACACTCTTCCGAACCAACGTCACCAGACACAGCGTACACGTCACAAGAAACCACACAGAGTTCTGTGACTCCACATCACCAAACCATATATAAGGCACAGCTAAAAGTATAACAACTAAACCGTGTAGTACATATGACACGGTTAGTACTTTTGCATTGATATATGTTGCGCATGCGCGCACATGAATTACGCCTCGTTACACATTACATTAATCATTCAATGCATGCCGCGTATAATTAAATAATACCCGTCTGTTCAGTTACAACAAATAGCTAACTTGAACCAGCCTATAGGATTTCTAATATCATGGCGTTGTATGACCTAGGTATTGACTCTCTGTAGAATTTAGAATAAATTCTAAAACATCTAATATATGAAACAATTATGTCATATAAAACGAATAGTGATAAAGAATACAATCTTAAATTTCACATACCTCTACAGCTGAAGTTTTGCTCCCGTAAAGAGGTAAGCTTTCTGACAAGACTCATCGTAGTGTAATTTGTTTATAGAGAATTCGCTCTATATGTACTCTAGCTGTGACAGATATGCGCAGCAGCTAGGTACGTGAGTTTTCACTGCAGGCAATTTGCACGTGCAGCATGGGGTGAATCGCGCTCAGTATTTCAAAATAACTAGAGCCGAAAAAAATAAACAACCCCCGAGTAACGCTCTAGTCGGAAACGAAAACCCGAATACATTTTTGATCACATATACACATTGATATAAACCATACAATTCCGTGACAATACCTCCCCCCTTAAAAAAAAGTGGAAGCACTTTTAGAAAATCACGGAATTTTGCAAAAATACAAACTGAAACGTATTATTTACATTACCAGAATATCATGGTAGGAAAAAAAAAACTGCAAATCACACTCTGCTTAAATAATCGGCTCCTACATTTTCCGACCCTCTGATTGCTTCGATCCGGAAACGATATGGCTGCAGAGTCAATGCCCAACGCATCAATCTTGCGTTGGCAACTTTTGCCTTGTTCAAATATATGAGAGGCTGATGGTCCGTTTCAAGGACAAATTCCCTTCCGAAAAGGTACGTGTGGAATTTACCTACACCCCACACCAGTGCCAAGCACTCCTTTTCGATCACGGAGTAGTTTTGCTCCCTAGGCAGCAATTTCCTACTAGCATAAGCTATGGGTAACTTTACCCCGTCTTGCTCCTGTAGCAAAACTGCTCCTAAGCCCGTGTCGGATGCATCAGTTCTCAATATGAACGATCTATTTAATTCTGGCAACTTTAGGATCGGTGCACTGATCAATCTTGCCTTAAGGGCGTTAAAAGCTTTCTCTTGGCATAAACCCCAAGAAACTTTATTTGGCTGCCCTTTCCAACAGTTTGATCAGGTCTCTCCACGTACCGTTTTAACATATTGGCATGAAATATTCTCAACCTACCTTTCATGTCGATTCGGTAGTCCATTTCACCCTTGACCTGTTTGACCTCATATGGCCCTTTCCATTGGACCAATAATTTGTTTCTACTAGTAGGGAGTAGCACCAACACTCGATCACCCACGTCGAATTTCCTACTTCGCGTTCCGCGGTTGTAATACTTCGCGTACTTGCGACCCGACTTCACGAGCTCGTCGTGTGCCATACGACACGTGCTTTCTAATCTCTCGCGTAAGTCGACGACGTATTCGTAGGTGGTTTTAACTTCTCCGTCCGCGATATCACCCGACCATAGTTCGCGCAGAATCCGCATAGGACCACGAATTGTCCTACCGTATAGCAATTCAAACGGCGAGAATCCCAAGCTCTCGTGCGGTACCTCGCGATACGCGAACAAAATCGCGTTCAAATACCGGTCCCAATCTCGCGGTTTCTCCGCGCACATCCGACGTAGCATTTGTTTCAACGTCCCGTTAAATCTCTCTACCAATCCATTACACATGGGGTGATACGGCGTGGTGCGCAACTGCTTAATTGACAACAACCTACTAATTTCTGCCATGAGTTCTGAGGTAAACTGGGCCCCACAATCTGTGAGAATTTCTTCAGGTACCCCTACCCTGCTGAACATGTCTACAAGCGCCTCGGCTACACGTTCAGTTTCAATTGATGGTAAAGCTATGGCTTCTGGGTATCTAGTTGCATAATCTACTAGAGTAAGGATATATCGGTTTTTCCGATCTGTAATTGGAAATATCGGTCCCACAATATCAACAGCTACCCTTTTAAATGGGGTATCTATTAGAGGCATTTTACCTAATGGTACTCTGGTATTCCTTCCCTTCGACACCGTCTTCTGGCAAACGTCGCACGATCGACAGAATCGTGCTACGTCACTATTTACGCCAGGCCAATAAACCTCCGCTAATACTCTGTCGGTTGTTTTTTTCATGCCTAAGTGACCCGCCATACTGGACTCGTGTGCCACTCTCAGTACATGTGGCCTGAATTTCTGAGGGACAACTAGTTGGAAGAATGTTCTACCCTCCAACGAAGTAAATTGCCTGTACATTAACCCTTCCCTACGTACAAATTTCAGACTTGCACCGCCCTTACAATGTTTCGCGGTACCGGATGCGATCCTCTCCGCGGTCGCGCTCAAGGACGCGTCCTGCCTCTGCTCGCGCGTAAATTCATCGCGCGAGATATCAGTCACGGCTTCCGGAACTTTTAACTTAGGTAGCGGCTTTTTATCCGCCTGCGCCTGTGCCCTAGTTTCGGCCGTTTGTACAATTGGAAACCGGAAGTCAGACTGAGTTGGGAGTCTGGATCCCTCGACATTTCCGATAGTTAAGTCGTATATGGGGCTTTCCATACACAGAGCTTCTACGGTTCCGGTCAGAAAAGGCGTCTCGATTTCTATTCTCGCGACGGGAACGCGATCAATCGTTTGATCTAATAACATGCACGGGGATTTCCAACCAAGCATTTGGTCATCCCTAACGAGACTCCGCTTTACTACGACGCCCGTGCACCCGGTGTCGCGTAAGACCGTGACTTCTTGACCGTTGGCGGTACCAGTAGCAGTCGGCACTCTCGCCTCGGGAAAAAGACAAGTGCCGATCGACTGAATAACATCACGACCGATCTGCGCACGCGCTGCGGATTCGTACACCGTATTCACGTTATTAGTCACTGAATTATCACGCGGAAAATCATCGCGCTTACCGCCCCCTGACCATGCTCTGCTTTCGATAGCAACCGCGACCCTCTGGACAAACCCCTTCCTTTTCGGACAATCGGGCGTGATGTGACCCCATTCCTTACAGGTGAAACATTGTCTATCCCTACGATTCGTACCCTTCCCAGATTGAAAGTTTCCATCTTTATGTGTACCAAGTTTCTCGGGTTCTCTGGGTCTCTGATCTTTTCCTTGATTACCTCCCTTGTTATCCCTTGAGATCACATTCTGGGTACCTCCCCGAGCTTCGGCGAAATAGTCTGCCTGAGTAGCCATATCTGAGATATTATTGAAGGACTTTTCCCTCAGGAACAAGTACAATTCCCTACCACAAGTGTTTAACAGCTGGTCCCTAAGTAGAAAATCGGTAAGAGCCTCAAACGTTTTTTGGATCTTACCACATTCAACCCAACGCTGGAAATAATTCCCCGTCCTACTGGCGAACTGGGTGAATGTCTCGCCTTTCTCGGGTTTACTATATTTAAATTTTTTGCGGAACCCTTGTTCTGTCAACTCGTATCTCTTAAGGAGTGCCTCTCTTAACGCGTCATAGTTTAATGCCTCGTCCACGGGTAGACGCGAATATACATCTAGCGCTTTACCTTTAAGTAACGCGCTGAGATGGAGCGACCAATCATCCTTTTTCCACTTTTGGATGGTAGCATATCGCTCAAACCTATGTAAATAACTATCTAAGTTATCTTTGTCATCCTCAAAAGGGGGTAATTTAGGGCCTCTTAACTTTGATTCTTGTTGACCCTCTTTCTTAGCCTCTAATAATTCAAATTTCCTTCTATGTTCTTTCTCCATATTCCTGTCTTCTAACTCAATGGCTTCTAACTTTGCTTGTTTCTCCCTATCTAACTTTCTTTCCTCAAGTTCTCTTACCTGCTCTATTCTTTCCCTTTCTGCTTCCCTTTCCCACCCTATCCTTTCCTTCTCTGCCTGCTTCTCAAGCTCTATCTTCTCCTTCTCTAGTTCTATCTTCTTTTCCTCAAATAGCATTTTCTCCCTTTTAAATGCTATCTTTCTTTCTTCGGCTTGCTTGTCTAATTCTAACTTTTCCCTTTCTATATCTCTCTCCTTTAATCTTTGATCCCTTTCCCGAGACTGCTCCTCCTGAACGAATTTTCTAAGGGCCTCCCCCCTCATACCCAAACTGTTTACCCAACTCCACTAGATCTTTGAGTGACGACATGATAAATACTGTTGATAAGATCACCAATCCTAAGTGCACTATCATATAACACATACAATTTTTAGGACTACACGAACCAACCGTATATCCCTTCTCCAAATATATGCAATATGTATATATGACAAACAAATGGTAAATAAAACAAAATATGAGTGAGGTATTCACTCACCCGCCTGAATTAGTTCTTGTCAGGAAGGTCACAATCTGAAATAAATAACTAAAAAAACCTTACCGGAGTCAAGACCTATGCAAACTAACGTCCGTGCTCCCACTAATCCAATGATCCCACTTCTGACACCATTTGTCACAGGATGAAGCCGGGTCGGGACTGGATTAATGAAGACACCGAAAGCAACTGCGTTAATAAGATGTTTATTTATAAACGCAATTTAAAGATGAACAAATCTGACACCATTATAACAAAAAGATAAGGAAAATTATAAAGTTCCTAACATGGAACTATCAACAACAAGTAACTCAACGAGAAAAATCAAAGATGGATTTAACAAATGGAATTTTAAACAAACGTGAATAGCATCCTATCACCAATCAACAAATAAGAGTATATGATCAACACCCTAATATAAACAAGGTCTTATTAAGTACCAAGGGTGACCAAAGCATGTGATTTATGCACTTATCAATATGATACTCATTTATTCATCAATCTATTAACTCATCACTTTATCAATTCATCAAGCGATATTGGGATATGTATGAATTTATGGATCTGTCGTTCATATAACGATATTGAAATGGGAATGCATGAAATTATGAATCTGTCGCACATATAGCGATATTGAAATGTGAATACATGTAATTTTGCACAGATAGCAATATTGAAAATAACAATAAAATGGAACACGTAATATATATAACTATCGTGGGCGCCCATTTGACGTCCAAGATGTATCTCCGGTTCCACCCGCTCTAGTCAATGGTCAAGGAGCCACCACGCATGGTCCACCCCTCTCAGTCTGTTGAAGGATCCCTCGAGAGCCTTCACATTTAACACAGACCCGCTGGTCGAGAAGCCTTGGTCCCTCGCATCGAGAAAAACCAGTACACTCTTCCGAACCAACGTCACCAGACACAGCGTACACGTCACAAGAAACCACACAGAGTTCTGTGACTCCACATCACCAAACCATATATAAGGCACAGCTAAAAGTATAACAACTAAACCGTGTAGTACATATGACACGGTTAGTACTTTTGCATTGATATATGTTGCGCATGCGCGCACATGAATTGCGCCTCGTTACACATTACATTAATCATTCAATGCATGCCGCGTATAATTAAATAATACCCGTCTGTTCAGTTACAACAAATAGCTAACTTGAACCAGCCTATAGGATTTCTAATATCATGGCGTTGTATGACCTAGGTATTGACTCTCTGTAGAATTTAGAATAAATTCTAAAACATCTAATATATGAAACAATTATGTCATATAAAACGAATAGTGATAAAGAATACAATCTTAAATTTCACATACCTCTACAGCTGAAGTTTTGCTCCCGTAAAGAGGTAAGCTTTCTGACAAGACTCATCGTAGTGTAATTTGTTTATAGAGAATTCGCTCTATATGTACTCTAGCTGTGACAGATATGCGCAGCAGCTAGGTACGTGAGTTTTCACTGCAGGCAATTTGCACGTGCAGCATGGGGTGAATCGCGCTCAGTATTTCAAAATAACTAGAGCCGAAAAAAATAAACAACCCCCGAGTAACGCTCTAGTCGGAAACGAAAACCCGAATACATTTTTGATCACATATACACATTGATATAAACCATACAATTCCGTGACAATACCTCCCCCCTTAAAAAAAAGTGGAAGCACTTTTAGAAAATCACGGAATTTTGCAAAAATACAAACTGAAACGTATTATTTACATTACCAGAATATCATGGTAGGAAAAAAAAAACTGCAAATCACACTCTGCTTAAATAATCGGCTCCTACATTTTCCGACCCTCTGATTGCTTCGATCCGGAAACGATATGGCTGCAGAGTCAATGCCCAACGCATCAATCTTGCGTTGGCAACTTTTGCCTTGTTCAAATATATGAGAGGCTGATGGTCCGTTTCAAGGACAAATTCCCTTCCGAAAAGGTACGTGTGGAATTTACCTACACCCCACACCAGTGCCAAGCACTCCTTTTCGATCACGGAGTAGTTTTGCTCCCTAGGCAGCAATTTCCTACTAGCATAAGCTATGGGTAACTTTACCCCGTCTTGCTCCTGTAGCAAAACTGCTCCTAAGCCCGTGTCGGATGCATCAGTTCTCAATATGAACGATCTATTTAATTCTGGCAACTTTAGGATCGGTGCACTGATCAATCTTGCCTTAAGGGCGTTAAAAGCTTTCTCTTGGCATAAACCCCAAGAAACTTTATTTGGCTGCCCTTTCCAACAGTTTGATCAGGTCTCTCCACGTACCGTTTTAACATATTGGCATGAAATATTCTCAACCTACCTTTCATGTCGATTCGGTAGTCCATTTCACCCTTGACCTGTTTGACCTCATATGGCCCTTTCCATTGGACCAATAATTTGTTTCTACTAGTAGGGAGTAGCACCAACACTCGATCACCCACGTCGAATTTCCTACTTCGCGTTCCGCGGTTGTAATACTTCGCGTACTTGCGACCCGACTTCACGAGCTCGTCGTGTGCCATACGACACGTGCTTTCTAATCTCTCGCGTAAGTCGACGACGTATTGGTAGGTGGTTTTAACTTCTCCGTCCGCGATATCACCCGACCATAGTTCGCGCAGAATCCGCATAGGACCACGAATTGTCCTACCGTATAGCAATTCAAACGGCGAGAATCCCAAGCTCTCGTGCGGTACCTCGCGATACGCGAACAAAATCGCGTTCAAATACCGGTCCCAATCTCGCGGTTTCTCCGCGCACATCCGACGTAGCATTTGTTTCAACGTCCCGTTAAATCTCTCTACCAATCCATTACACATGGGGTGATACGGCGTGGTGCGCAACTGCTTAATTGACAACAACCTACTAATTTCTGCCATGAGTTCTGAGGTAAACTGGGCCCCACAATCTGTGAGAATTTCTTCAGGTACCCCTACCCTGCTGAACATGTCTACAAGCGCCTCGGCTACACGTTCAGTTTCAATTGATGGTAAAGCTATGGCTTCTGGGTATCTAGTTGCATAATCTACTAGAGTAAGGATATATCGGTTTTTCCGATCTGTAATTGGAAATATCGGTCCCACAATATCAACAGCTACCCTTTTAAATGGGGTATCTATTAGAGGCATTTTACCTAATGGTACTCTGGTATTCCTTCCCTTCGACACCGTCTTCTGGCAAACGTCGCACGATCGACAGAATCGTGCTACGTCACTATTTACGCCAGGCCAATAAAACTCCGCTAATACTCTGTCGGTTGTTTTTTTCATGCCTAAGTGACCCGCCATACTGGACTCGTGTGCCACTCTCAGTACATGTGGCCTGAATTTCTGAGGGACAACTAGTTGGAAGAATGTTCTACCCTCCAACGAAGTAAATTGCCTGTACATTAACCCTTCCCTACGTACAAATTTCAGACTTGCACCGCCCTTACAATGTTTCGCGGTACCGGATGCGATCCTCTCCGCGGTCGCGCTCAAGGACGCGTCCTGCCTCTGCTCGCGCGTAAATTCATCGCGCGAGATATCAGTCACGGCTTCCGGAACTTTTAACTTAGGTAGCGGCTTTTTATCCGCCTGCGCCTGTGCCCTAGTTTCGGCCGTTTGTACAATTGGAAACCGGAAGTCAGACTGAGTTGGGAGTCTGGATCCCTCGACATTTCCGATAGTTAAGTCGTATATGGGGCTTTCCATACACAGAGCTTCTACGGTTCCGGTCAGAAAAGGCGTCTCGATTTCTATTCTCGCGACGGGAACGCGATCAATCGTTTGATCTAATAACATGCACGGGGATTTCCAACCAAGCATTTGGTCATCCCTAACGAGACTCCGCTTTACTACGACGCCCGTGCACCCGGTGTCGCGTAAGACCGTGACTTCTTGACCGTTGGCGGTACCAGTAGCAGTCGGCACTCTCGCCTCGGGAAAAAGACAAGTGCCGATCGACTGAATAACATCACGACCGATCTGCGCACGCGCTGCGGATTCGTACACCGTATTCACGTTATTAGTCACTGAATTATCACGCGGAAAATCATCGCGCTTACCGCCCCCTGACCATGCTCTGCTTTCGATAGCAACCGCGACCCTCTGGACAAACCCCTTCCTTTTCGGACAATCGGGCGTGATGTGACCCCATTCCTTACAGGTGAAACATTGTCTATCCCTACGATTCGTACCCTTCCCAGATTGAAAGTTTCCATCTTTATGTGTACCAAGTTTCTCGGGTTCTCTGGGTCTCTGATCTTTTCCTTGATTACCTCCCTTGTTATCCCTTGAGATCACATTCTGGGTACCTCCCCGAGCTTCGGCGAAATAGTCTGCCTGAGTAGCCATATCTGAGATATTATTGAAGGACTTTTCCCTCAGGAACAAGTACAATTCCCTACCACAAGTGTTTAACAGCTGGTCCCTAAGTAGAAAATCGGTAAGAGCCTCAAACGTTTTTTGGATCTTACCACATTCAACCCAACGCTGGAAATAATTCCCCGTCCTACTGGCGAACTGGGTGAATGTCTCGCCTTTCTCGGGTTTACTATATTTAAATGTTTTGCGGAACCCTTGTTCTGTCAACTCGTATCTCTTAAGGAGTGCCTCTCTTAACGCGTCATAGTTTAATGCCTCGTCCACGGGTAGACGCGAATATACATCTAGCGCTTTACCTTTAAGTAACGCGCTGAGATGGAGCGACCAATCATCCTTTTTCCACTTTTGGATGGTAGCATATCGCTCAAACCTATGTAAATAACTATCTAAGTTATCTTTGTCATCCTCAAAAGGGGGTAATTTAGGGCCTCTTAACTTTGATTCTTGTTGACCCTCTTTCTTAGCCTCTAATAATTCAAATTTCCTTCTATGTTCTTTCTCCATATTCCTGTCTTCTAACTCAATGGCTTCTAACTTTGCTTGTTTCTCCCTATCTAACTTTCTTTCCTCAAGTTCTCTTACCTGCTCTATTCTTTCCCTTTCTGCTTCCCTTTCCCACCCTATCCTTTCCTTCTCTGCCTGCTTCTCAAGCTCTATCTTCTCCTTCTCTAGTTCTATCTTCTTTTCCTCAAATAGCATTTTCTCCCTTTTAAATGCTATCTTTCTTTCTTCGGCTTGCTTGTCTAATTCTAACTTTTCCCTTTCTATATCTCTCTCCTTTAATCTTTGATCCCTTTCCCGAGACTGCTCCTCCTGAACGAATTTTCTAAGGGCCTCCCCCTCATACCCAAACTGTTTACCCAACTCCACTAGATCTTTGAGTGACGACATGATAAATACTGTTGATAAGATCACCAATCCTAAGTGCACTATCATATAACACATACAATTTTTAGGACTACACGAACCAACCGTATATCCCTTCTCCAAATATATGCAATATGTATATATGACAAACAAATGGTAAATAAAACAAAATATGAGTGAGGTATTCACTCACCCGCCTGAATTAGTTCTTGTCAGGAAGGTCACAATCTGAAATAAATAACTAAAAAAACCTTACCGGAGTCAAGACCTATGCAAACTAACGTCCGTGCTCCCACTAATCCAATGATCCCACTTCTGACACCATTTGTCACAGGATGAAGCCGGGTCGGGACTGGATTAATGAAGACACCGAAAGCAACTGCGTTAATAAGATGTTTATTTATAAACGCAATTTAAAGATGAACAAATCTGACACCATTATAACAAAAAGATAAGGAAAATTATAAAGTTCCTAACATGGAACTATCAACAACAAGTAACTCAACGAGAAAAATCAAAGATGGATTTAACAAATGGAATTTTAAACAAACGTGAATAGCATCCTATCACCAATCAACAAATAAGAGTATATGATCAACACCCTAATATAAACAAGGTCTTATTAAGTACCAAGGGTGACCAAAGCATGTGATTTATGCACTTATCAATATGATACTCATTTATTCATCAATCTATTAACTCATCACTTTATCAATTCATCAAGCGATATTGGGATATGTATGAATTTATGGATCTGTCGTTCATATAACGATATTGAAATGGGAATGCATGAAATTATGAATCTGTCGCACATATAGCGATATTGAAATGTGAATACATGTAATTTTGCACAGATAGCAATATTGAAAATAACAATAAAATGGAACACGTAATATATATAACTATCGTGGGCGCCCATTTGACGTCCAAGATGTATCTCCGGTTCCACCCGCTCTAGTCAATGGTCAAGGAGCCACCACGCATGGTCCACCCCTCTCAGTCTGTTGAAGGATCCCTCGAGAGCCTTCACATTTAACACAGACCCGCTGGTCGAGAAGCCTTGGTCCCTCGCATCGAGAAAAACCAGTACACTCTTCCGAACCAACGTCACCAGACACAGCGTACACGTCACAAGAAACCACACAGAGTTCTGTGACTCCACATCACCAAACCATATATAAGGAACAGCTAAAAGTATAACAACTAAACCGTGTAGTACATATGACACGGTTAGTACTTTTGCATTGATATATGTTGCGCATGCGCGCACATGAATTACGCCTCGTTACACATTACATTAATCATTCAATGCATGCCGCGTATAATTAAATAATACCCGTCTGTTCAGTTACAACAAATAGCTAACTTGAACCAGCCTATAGGATTTCTAATATCATGGCGTTGTATGACCTAGGTATTGACTCTCTGTAGAATTTAGAATAAATTCTAAAACATCTAATATATGAAACAATTATGTCATATAAAACGAATAGTGATAAAGAATACAATCTTAAATTTCACATACCTCTACAGCTGAAGTTTTGCTCCCGTAAAGAGGTAAGCTTTCTGACAAGACTCATCGTAGTGTAATTTGTTTATAGAGAATTCGCTCTATATGTACTCTAGCTGTGACAGATATGCGCAGCAGCTAGGTACGTGAGTTTTCACTGCAGGCAATTTGCACGTGCAGCATGGGGTGAATCGCGCTCAGTATTTCAAAATAACTAGAGCCGAAAAAAATAAACAACCCCCGAGTAACGCTCTAGTCGGAAACGAAAACCCGAATACATTTTTGATCACATATACACATTGATATAAACCATACAATTCCGTGACAATAGGTGACGTACGTATATATATATATATATATATATATATATATATATATATATATATATATATATATATAATGAAATGAGAGAGATGAAGCAAATAAAGAGGAGAGGGAAAATTAAGAGCAGATGGATATTGTGTGGTGTGGTCCAGTTGGTAGAAGTTTTACTGTAGACATATTAAGGGAACAAAACGTAATCTAATATTTGTTAATCTTTGTTTTATTAATGACAAATTTCTGGGTTTCCTTTTGTAGCAAAATATTTTTTTCTGCTGTGTAAATTTCGTTACCAGATAAAATTGAATTAGAAATCAATAAGTTTATTTCTTGCGTTGTTAAAGAATCTGCATTCAAGAGAAAATGATGGTCGTTTACTTTTGGCAATTTGTAGGAACAGGAAGGATCAGCGTTAAGATTATATCTAAATACATTATAATTAAGCAAACTGCATTTATATCTTAATCGGCCTAATAGCACAGAATCTCGCCAATTACCAATGCTAAATTATTGGGAGCAGAAATTTTGCGCTCGGTAAAATCTGTTTTAAGGTTAGTATTAATGAACAGTTTCTCGTGCATTGCATATATGTTTCAATATTTTGCATTGCCGTTTTATTGTACCGTGGACTTTTCATTTTCATTTTTCTTAACTATGATAATAAAGCGACACAGTTATAAAAACGCTTTGACTTATTCGCAATAGCAAATACCAATACAGATATACATCATCAATTTTGAAACTCTACGCTTCGATTCTATACAATTCTCAACAAATACAGTTTTATTTTGTTGACAATAAGATGGCAAATAACTTCAATTTGACTGCCAAATTTTACGTGTATAATTTATCTAGTCCTGGTATATTCTTTGTAACTTTACTACTGATATGATTCAGTGTGTCTGACCCAATATGAATTCAATATAAGTCTGGAATGAATCATCATTTTAGACTAGTTAATCCTTTATTGCTTTTACACCATCCTAATCAGTCTAGCTACTAATTCATACATTGAGAATTAGCATGAAAGTTGGGCGCTGACATGAAACTGGAATATGGTGTTCTTTTATTCCATTTCGTTTAGTAATTTTCAATACCACATGTATGGCACTTTCCCTGCTCAATTTACTGTAGCAGTACAATTTCAAACATCTTTGATTCAGACTGGTACAGTCATTTCTAGAGAAGATTGCTTTAGTGAGCTCTGAATTGGAATTTGGTGGCTCTATTAATTTATTTCTTTGCTTGAGTGAAGCCAACGCGACAAAATGATCGTTCTATTTTTATTATCATAATGTTCCTGATTTTCCAAATGCATACTATTCACGGCACATCTTTTGAAGCGGGAAAGCGGGAAAATGAAGAATACAATGTCGTAATTTAGGCGTGTCCCATAACTGTTCTTGTCGGATGGACAATGTTTGTGGCTAAAATTCTATCACACTTAGACGCTGATTATAATTCTAATTCGCCATGTAGTTCTCAATTTCAGAAGAGTGTAGAAATTAATGCCTCGTAGGCCGTTCTTTTTGAGTTTATAGACGCATTGGCGCTTTCCTTAAAAGCTTTAACACATTTCGCTGTCAATGTTTGAGAAAATAGAGTTTAAGTTTCCTTTTCTGTTTGTAATTATTCTAATGGCTTATGTAAATGCGGTATTTTATGCAAAACTTTAAAGCAACAAGCGAAAGAAAACGGTGATATTCTTTCTAATTCATACCTTTTGAAAAGATCGTTTCAATGTGTCATTTTCTTCTTTATGTATTTTTTTAAACATATGTCATATTCTGGTAAAGAAACATAAATTATCGTATGGCTGAATGGGCGCTTTTATTTCAAATTTATATCATTTAGATGATTTCTTATTAAAAATACTAACTCACAGTTAGTCATAGAGAATGATACAATGACTTATTTCTAGCTAACACATAGGAAATTATTTCAATACATTATTTTATAATCGGGAAAGATTTGGACTACATATAAAAGGTACTCGGTAAAACGACTATTTCCTCACAAAATAGTCACGCAAATTGAAGGGAATTATTACAGCTGTTTACTGCTTTTGATTACTTAAGTTGCCTCTAGCTAGAATGGTCCGTTATTATGTTCTTTCTTTTAGTCTTCTTTCTTTCTTTCTTTCATTTGTAGCTGTGCATTTTATTTAGAAATAACATGCTCATTTTTGTTTCAAGATTGCCTGCTGACTTTAGTTAGATTTGGATGATTTCGATGATATACCTGCCCTAAAAAAACGTTGAAAAATGAAATTTTAGTCGTTTTAGCAGCTTCAAATACTTAAAGGGCCACGTTTTGCAGTTTTAGAAACGTCAGATGATATGGAGTCTTATATTGACCTCCACAGATATTTATGTTTTCGATTTTTAAACAAATTCCTATCTGATGGAAATATGAGTTTATCCATAAGGTATTTCATCGACATTCTCTTGTCTAAGCTGAAAATATTGGAGACAAATATCTGCTAATGAAATCTAAAGAAACAAGACTTTATTGTGTTTATCTCTAAAGAAACAAGACTTTATTGTGTTTATCTCTAAAGAAACAAGACTTTATTGTGTTTATCTCATATAGAGGGATTTAAAAACTGCAATGATATCCCCTCTGAAATATCGAAATACATCCGTCAGTAAATAATATATTTACAAAATTGAAAATACACCAAAACCAGGCAGCTGTAGGATTTTAGAATTGTATACAACGATTGCGACAACACCATCATCATTTGATTAGGAAAAAAAAAGACAAATCAGCCTAATGAATATGTCGAACGTAATAAACAGTCTCGTTGAGATATAATATAGTGTTATGTAAATATATCTAGATAGATCACGTAAATCGTGTCATTACATGTTTCAAATTTCACGTGACTGAAGTGTCAATTATTTTTTTCAAACTTATGAAACTCAAAGTAAGGACTCAGAGTCTTTATTAATGAAAACCAGACTGTGTCAGTCTTTTACATTTCTCTCATATATGACGAAAAATCAATATTGGGGAATCAATGCGGTCACATCCTAATTAATACATCAGAATGATGTTAGAAAGTCCAATGAATACTTTGCAGGAGCTTTTAAAATTATCGTGAATGATATTTCCTTTTTTGAGCTGTCTTCTAATTATTTGATCCCAGATGTAAGACAACGACTAACAATTTGAGATTTTTCATGCTTAATTTAATTTTTGTCATGATATTTTGACATTGTATGTTCCATTCTACTGGAACTAAGTATTTCTCATATAAATTAACGACACTAAATATTCCTGAAGAAGCTACGGTGAAATACTATTTTATATTCGCCTATTTAAAGTAAATATTAGAGCTGAGTATTTAGCAGAAAGAAGCCACTGCGCTAAAAACAAATAATTTGTACACAATAATTCAATCGAGACGTGTTTGGACGGTAGAAGCTGACACCGCCATAGAACGGTCGCAACTGACACCTCCATAAAACAAGAAAGACACTATGTACATTTTTAGACGCCATAAACATGGTATGATTAGATTTACCATCTAAAATCCACACTTTTGTCTGATACTCTAATTTACTCCTTTACAATGACTCATAATAAATAATAATTGTCATTTCTATTCACCCTCAGTCCTGGAAAAAGTGATCTTATTGAGCAACTGTGTTGAAGACGAGTTTTACACAGTGTTTAAGGAAAGTCTGCATTAATGTAACCTTTCTTTGATACTCAGACGTGCTCAACTTAAAATACGAAGCTAAATATTGTTGTGTATGCCTCATAGATACAATAATTCAATAGTTTGTTACTTATGCCTCATAGATACAATCATTCAATAGTGTGTTATTTATGCCTCATCGATACAATCATTCAATAGTTTATTATTTATGCCTCATAGATACAATCATTCAATAGTGTGTTATTTATGCCTCATAGATACAATCATTCAATAGTTTATTATTTATGCCTCATAGATACAATCATTCAATAGTTTATTATTTATGCCTCATAGATACAATCATGCAATAGTTTATTATTTATGCCTCATAGATACAATCATTCAATAGTTTGCTATTTATGCCTCATAGATACAATCATGCAATAGTTTATTATTTATGCCTCATAGATACAATCATTCAATAGTTTGTTATTTATGCCTCATAGATACAATCATTCAATAGTTTGTTATTTATGCCTCATATATACAATCATTCAATAGTTTATTATTTATGCCTCATAGATACAAACGTTCAATAGTTTGTTATTTATGCCTCATGGATACAATCATTCAATAGTTTTTTATTTATGCCTCATAGATACAATCATTCAGTAGTTTATTATTTATGCCTCATAGACACACTCATTCAATAGTTTGTTATTTATGCCTCATAGACACACTCATTCAATAGTTTATTATGTATGCCTCATAGATACAATCATTCAATAGTGTGTTATTTATGCCTCATAGATACAATCATTCAATAGTTTCTTCAGTTATGTAATTCTCACCACATATCAATGTGCAATGAAGTTGAAACTATATTACTTCCAAACCTGTGCCCTCAGTATCTGTAGAATTTCAGTATTTATATATAAAATTTAAAAAAGTCAAAAGAAATAGCTATGTCTAATAGACGTATTGATTGTAATTAAATTGACGCATGCAGTAAGCTCGCCGCCCGGATATAAAAGCATTATGTTAATGCAGATACTTTGTGCATTTTCAATTCTAATTTAGCCTCCTCCACATGCGGCCTATGCAATACAACGAGTTTTGTCAGGAAGCTGTCTACTTTACGGATGGCTTCCTGAAGGATGATACTCGTCTGGAAGTTACTCAGAGTTCTTGATATCTGAGTCCATCTCAGTAAGTAGGTGGACTCATGTATTAGGGATTATGGGGGGAAAAAGAATTGGAACTTACATCGGGCTCTACCCAACCAAAACAAGTTTTTTTTTGACGGTGTATCTGAAAAGATGCACATAAATAACCACATGCGGCCTTGTTCATAGTATCAATTTCTAATTGATAGTAATGGTGATTTTACGTGATGACATTAGCGGGGATATCTCATCGTGTCACCTCATGGATAATAAAACCAAATATGATACAACTACATCACTTTTAGAGCCAGGCTAAATGGCAAGGTTTACAGAATGGCGCATAGAAATGGATGTTCTTTTGAGAATGGTGGAAATACTATCTTTCGACCATGGGTTGGTCCATCACAAAATACCATATTCTTCTCAAAAATGACCTTGAAGGAATACTAGTATTACATAAGATACCATCCTTCCCCGCCTCACTGGGAAATCGAATTTGTGTCAGGTGTTGGGGAGGCCCACAGGATGCCTCCTGAGAAATCCCCCGGTATCCTGGTGGGTCATTCCGACCCTGCATTTGTTACATGTTAGAAAATAAAATACGATTAAGCTTCTGTCAGGTTGATTCGACTCAGAATCTTTCATTTTGCCTCCGCCAACGTTTGCACACTACTTGCCTCCGCCAACGTTTGCACACTTTTTGCCTCCTCCAACGTTTGTACTCTTCGTGCCTCCGCCAACGTTTGCACAGTACTTGCAGTGCATGATCCTTATAATACATAATTTAATAAACGTAGGATATGTGCTATTTGTACTTATAATACATATTGTGATATATCTAGGATATGTGCTATTTGTACTTATAATACATATTGTAATATATCTAGGATATGTGCTATTTGTACTTATAATACATATTGTAATATATCTAGGATATGTGCTATTTGTACTTATAATACATATTGTGATATATCTAGGATATGTGCTATTTGTACTTATAATACATATTGTAATATATCTAGGATATGTGCTATTTGTACTTATAATACATATTGTAATATATCTAGGATATGTGCTATTTGTACTTATAATACATATTGTAATATATCTAGGATATGTTATATTTGTACTTATAATACATATTGTAATATATCTAGGATATGGGCTATTTGTATTTATAATACATATTGTAATATATCTAGGATGTGTGATTATTGTGTTTACGTCTCTGTTTATAGTTTGGTTAGATTTTAGTGATTGTGTTGGGAAAATATTCCTCAAACTGAATAGCTAGTCATTTGCTAGGAACAGACGTAATGGTGTACATTATTCAGGAGATTTTATGGTTACATGGATTAGTTTCGTAAAATGGACCCTCCCGAATTTCTTAACATAAGGAAGTCTCGGGATATTTTTAAGTATACAATTTTATTAATTTGAGATAGGAATAGTTCTTTGTGCTAGGTGTTTCGGTCGTGTTTTGTAGTGCGTGGCTTGAAGTACGGATCTACGGATTGAATAGGCTTACTGATAGGTCATGCGAATGTAAAATAAGAAAATCCATGCAAGTGAGAAATTAGGGTTTCGTGACTGTTTGGTTATTAGTCATTAGAAGAAAGTTATTTGAGGTATTCGCGCGTTTAAGAACCCTTCAGTTGATAACTACTGTTGCCTTGAGGTCCTTGGAAATAGGGTAAACACGGACCTCAAGCCACGCTCAATGCAGGTGCTGTTTGATTCGCTCGGTAGAGAGACCCCTTGCGTATTACATTATCGTTACTAAGCTGTTTCTTCCCATTTATAAAACCTTTCACATGTAAATAAGTGCCAATTAATAAACGATCAATACTAGCACTATTTTCCGTTTGAATTTTCTACAATTACACAGTATTCACCAACAAAGAAACATACAATGGAAATATCTTCAATATTCAAAGAAAAACGTGAATAAAAGGAGGCGTGGCTAATGTTACAAACGAAGGGTATGTTCTATTTGTATTTACGTAGATTCGATGGATTTTAGGGATTATTTGTTTGTTTATGTGGAATCGGTGTTGGAAAGACATTCTCAAAAAACCGAGTAATTGGCCAGTAAGTAGGTACAGCCGTCATATTAAACCGTATTCATGAAACTTTATGGTAGCATGGGTTTCTTTCGTAAATTGGCTAAATTATTAAGATAAGGATATCTTTTGATATTATCACCTTCAAATGTTTGGTAATTAGAAATAAGAATATGTTTGTGTATTAAATGTTTCGGGCCTGTTTCTTGAAACGTGGCATGAAATAGAGATTCACGGCTTAGAAATGAATACTGATAAATCATACCGGTGTGATGTAAGAAAAAACACAGAGGTGTGAAACAAGTAGCCAGATGATGCTGGTACGGCATCGCGAAGTGGAACCCTTTCCGAAAATCACTGAAAAGTTATATACAAGCGTCAAAAGTTAACGTGTAAATCATATTCTTTTAAAATTTCCAGCCATTTCCACCACTCTGGGGTTCAGCAAAGAGTACTAAGTCTGTACCTGCGCCCAATACCTACATAGTTTTGAAGATATTAATACAAATTACCCATAATTAACCTTTACATCCGTACAAATGACTTTATTACTTAGTCATTTATTTTCAACTTTCCTTTTTTCTTCTTTCGTCTTCATATAATTTTAGTGTACGACATACGAAGTAATTGTTTTCAGTAAAATTAAATAAATACACAGCTCGCAACTTTTAGGTATTGCAGGGAGAAGAAACGTTGTTTGTGCTTTGAAATATGTCTAGAATAAATCTGTATTACTCTAAAAGAACCTCACACATTAGAAATCGTCAACCATATTCAATCTGGTCAAGCCTCGCATCCTGGTTTCTTGGTAATAATAATGTTTTTGCGTGCAATATTATTAGGGGTAATGTAATTCAATAGAAAACGACAGTTTATATACATTGAATTCCCACGATGTAGGTGCTAGGCGTGGTTTACGAGTTAGTTTTCTACAAAATTGACAAAATGTGCAATATTTGTCTCTGACAAGGGACGTAACTTTACGTTCTTTAAAGATGGAACCTCCTTGAGAATTTGGCGGTAGTCGTTCTGAAAACATGTGGAAAAACACAGTTGGACATTGTTTAGTTAGACATCTGGGGGCATGCGACCATGGTCAAATTTCACCCCTCCCATCTCCACTCCCCAGATCCCGACATCATAGTCAACTAAATTACCATATTTGTCAGTACCTCATAAAAACACAATAATTAGTATCCCAGCACTTTTAGGTTACACTTTAATACCTTCTTCAGTAACAATATTCTTTATGTCCTTTTGACTTCATTATAGGTTGCAATTCCTTCATTTTTTGTTGTTGTTGTTTTGGGAGTTTTTTTTTTGGTGGGAGGTCATTTTAATTCATTTCTAGTGATGTTTTCCCTCATTTCCTTTTGTTTTCGGTGATTAACATGTTCTACTTCAGCCACACCCTTTCGGAGCCTCCCACTATAACCTAATTATCCAAGCAAGAAAATAGAAAGTAGACAAGGTGAAAGTTCAATGATGCTTTCCAAAGTCAGCCCGTTGAGATATCCTAAAATTAGCTTTCATCTCATAATCTTTTTTATAAGTAGCCATAAATTATAAATATCATTATGAAACATCTAATCTAATAATTTACTTTATTTCCTTTAATTACATCTCGGCTGGTTCATATTTACTCATTATTTGCATTTTAAGTTTTGTCCTACTTCAGCCATATTCTTCACCCCCACCTTTAACCATTCACATATTGTGACCTATTTATCTTTGCGAGAAAATATAAAGAACATCATGAAAGCAAAATACTCACATGACGTTGACCTAAATTTTGTTTCAAATATAGCTATTGGCCTACCTTTTTTTTAGGTGTGTTACGTATGATGTTTATATAATATTATAAATATTTTAGGAAATTATAAATGTTTCTTAACTTTAATATTTGCTTAAACCTTAATGTTAAATATAATGATGACATGTTAGCTATTAACCTTGAAGTAGGTTGTGTACTTAGTATTTTAGTTCAAAGACGGCTTTGGTAAAGAAGTTGTTGATTCAATTTGAGGTCAAGGTTGATTTTGTTTACAGATAAAACTAGAATTTCCTTAGAGTTAGGTGTTAAAAGTCACACGCACCATTTAATATTCTAGAACATTAAGTCATGTGACTTGTCTTATATTTATACAGCATTTTGTAAACAAGATTCCATTCCAGTTTTAAATCTTGTGTTGAAAACAATTATTTTTTATGATCAGTCTTTTGGAATCATCAGATTGTTTGGAATAATAGTTGTGATGTAACCTTGTAGTACTGTAATGCCGTAATGCTGTATTGCTGTATGCATAACTCGAAAGGAATTATTTATTGGAACATTGATTGGAGTTACCTAAAGTGCTAATCAACCTTTGGATTTAAATATACGACTTTTGGATACTTGTGGACATTCTCAAAGATGATCTGGATTACATTATCGTTGGTACATCAGGACACTCCAGACACCCACTCATTCGGAAATTTCATTCACTCGGAACATTCATTCATTCGGAACATTCTATATTTAGAACTTGTGATAAGGACAATTAGGATTATTGGATTATTTGGATTATAATTCACGTTACTGTAAGTGTCTTTTGAATTTTCAGTTAAATTGTCTAGAAATAAATTGTTTGTTGATTTTTACTTGATTTGTTGGTTTCACTTTCTTTCTGTTACATTTTTCTTAGACGACAGAGTCGTAACGGTTGTCACAAAAATTAGAGGCTGTGATTGTCTGGTTTTTAGTTTGATTCAAGGAAAATTATTTGTGACTTTAGCGCGTTTAAGAACCCTTTCATTCATAGCGTCTGCTGTATTTAGGTTCTTGGACATAAAGAAGAAACAACGATTTCAATTCAAACTCATACGGTACGTTTGACCTATTTTATCTTCCCCCTAGGTCTTGATGTGAACTTGGGAACTGGACTGAGGTACACTTTCCTCTTCACTAGCTGCTTTGAGACCCCTGGCTTGTTGGCTTCTTACGATATATAATATGCATAATTTACATCTGCATAGTCACTAGCTGCTTTGAGACCCCTGGCTTGTTGGCTTCTTACGATATATAATATGCATAATTTACATCTGCATAGTCACTAGCTGCTTTGAGACCCCTGGCTTGTTGGCTTCTTACGATATATAATATGCATAATTTACATCTGCATAGTCACTAGCTGCTTTGAGACCCCTGGCTTGTTGGCTTCTTACGATATATAATATGCATAATTTACATCTGCATAGTCACTAGCTGCTTTGAGACCCCTGGCTTGTTGGCTTCTTACGATATATAATATGCATAATTTACATCTGCATAGTCACTAGCTGCTTTGAGACCCCTGGCTTGTTTACTTCTTACGATATATAATATGCATAATTTACATCTGCATAGTCACTAGCTGCTTTGAGACCCCTGGCTTGTTGGCTTCTTACGATATATAATATGCATAATTTACATCTGCATAGTCACTAGCTGCTTTGAGACCCCTGGCTTGTTGGCTTCTTACGATATATAATATGCATAATTTACATCTGCATAGTCACTAGCTGCTTTGAGAACCCTGGCTTGTTGGATTGTTACGATATATAATATTCATAATTTACATCTGCATAGTTACTAGCTGCTTTGAGACCCCTGGCTTGTTTACTTGTTACGATATATAAAATGCATAATTTACATTTGCATAGTCACTAGCTGCTTTGAGACCCCTGGCTTGTTTACTTGTTACGATATATAAAATGCATAATTTACACCTGCATAGTCACTAGCTGAATGCGTGCAGTTTTACAACATCAACAGTACACAAACATTGTAGTTGCAAAACTGCTTGAATATATGTGTCTGAGTGTGTGTGTGTGTGTATGTATGTATGTGTGTTAAAAAGATCTCCTTGTTGAAGATATTTGGTATATTATTTATTTACATTGTAATTGGTTATGTGAAATTACGATCATACACGGATTGTTGTGTTTGCCCAAGGGCTCAAGCTTTTTCCTTGTGTTCCAAAAAAAAAATGTGCACACAACAAATGGTATATATATGATTTCAATATACATGACGTAATTGTCTCTTTTTTTAACATTATTCGTTGCTACGAACGATGCGTGCACATAAATAAAGAAATTCCTTCTAAGTGAACTATGTAGATAAATAAAAATAAACTTTGTATGTTAATAACATCATTCTGTTAAATCCTCCCTTGACTTTCAGCATTTGTTTAATTTTATCTTCAGATTAAACTTTCAGCGTTATTTTGCAGCCAACTTTTTAAAAGGCATGTATTAAACTACTGACCAAAACAGTGACATTTCGTTTTTCACAATAGTACATTCGTTTCTCCAAATAGCTGATTAATATGACCATATGTTATGGATTTAACGAACACCGAAAAAAAACATTCTAAGAGCAATAAAAAAATGAGTTATCGTTAGCTGAATGTTTCCGATTTTACTGTTTATTCTCAATTATAATTCAACTTCGGCAACGTTAACTTTTTGGATTTACTGACAATAATAACATCAACAAAAAAGTAATTTTAAAGTTGTTTTTATCATTTAACATTATACTGCTGTTTCAGTTCTTAACCAAAAAAATATAGCTGAATAATTTGTGGTATTTGTGTGTGATGTTGTATTAAACAATACACTTCCTCTTCAAAACAAAACAAACAAACAAAATTATAGCCACAGTTTTAAGAGATTATACGCTTAACCAATTTAAATCACAGTAAGAGGTAGATATGCATGCGTTGTGATAATATAACAAGGGAAAATGTAGTGGTCGTGAAGAATAAAAGAAGCCTATACAATCGGTTTAATTAAAAAATTTAAGACGGTTTTGAGAAAGGATACACTTATTCAACGGCAGGACGCAAAACTATTTTCACACAAGCTGTGGAGGTCTTAGCACAAAACATCCACTTTTAATCTTTTGTTTTTGGACGCTCGACATTAGTGCTAAGGTTCATACCATTACACAATTGTATAGGATTGCAGACTGCTCAAATCTGGAAGCTTCCGAAACTCCAGGGGACATGCATTCAAGTTAACACTGTGATTCTACAGTTGGATCTGCGAAAAGACAGTCTTGCATGTCATCTACCAGTTACAAAGGGTAAGTGAGACAGATAAGATCCTTTGTATGTCCTTTTACGATCGAGAGGATTGGTAACTTTTGGACCTGGGATCTCTGTCAGAGATCACTGGTGAGGGAATGAAATCAGATCCACGTACATTTACTATGGATTCACTAAGCGACCAAAACAATCATTTAACTTGATAGAAGGCAGGATCTACCGGAAGAGGATAATGCCTTGTTTGGTGGAAGCCTCGAATCGACCACCTAAGCCGTCAGTTTGCACAAGTATTCCATAGTGTGGTTCCCAATAGGAAAGTGTAACAGAGACCTTTGTTTCTCTACTCACCGCGGGGACACAAACTATTGACAGTTATCGTGTCAGATCTGGAGCCCAGATGGCGGAGGAGCCATATAGGCACGAACAAAGGAAGATGACAGAGGACAAGGCAACTCAGACTGCAGGAGGGACCCACAAGAAGCATATGAGGAACGTGATGAAGTATGAGTTAGACGGACGGTAGGTAGAGTAGATTCAGGAAGAATAATTGTTTGATTATTGGAGTAATTTGTGGAATTTAACCTGCGAATTTAGGATCAGCTTAATCTCAGAAAAGACAGAGAGAGAGAGAGAGAGAGAGATCCTTTCAATTTGCTTTATATATATATATATATATATATATATATATATATATATATATATATATATATATATATATATATATGAATCTGCTTGTGTTTCAATCATTGAATAAATTCATTTTGTTTCATGAATGACACGACGCATTGCTCGGAGTTGTGCGTAAATTTTCATATTCCGGCCAGTGAGACGTAGGTTTTATCCTATCCAGTACTTAGTACATGGTGCGGGACCTGATGTAGGTGAAGTACTTGCCTTCTATGTCACAAGAGTCACGTGATTTATGTCGATATAAGCCCTCCCTTCATCCCCCACCCCACTCCAGAGTAGTGTAGTTTGGAGAGATTCTGTTGTCGGGAACAGCAGAGTAAAGATATAGTAATTACGGTAATTCAACTCTCATAATAAACCTATGGAGACACCATGATATTAAAATTCAATAACTTTAAATTTCTGAATGCTCATGATCAAACCTATATTACTTAGTATTGACCCATACTTGATGCAAGCTTATGTGTGGAAAGAACCATATGTCCCGCGGCATTTTTTTTAAAATTCTACATGTGCATGAAACATGTGTTATCCATTCTGCATCTAATGAATCAGATGCTACTGTTATTATTGAGTGTTCCTAAGTCAAGTCCGTAAAAATACTAAATTGCATAATAAACAAAAATTCAGTTACAGACAGGATAAGCTCTCAAAAGATTTTTTGCTAAAACTTTACTTTGCCTTATTAACCAATTACGGACCACCAAACCCGTATATACTCTATTTTATCTTCACTCATTTCCGGATTGGTTCACACTTGTTCCATATAATTAGTACCGTGAGTCCTAAAGACCCAGAAGAGCTGCAACTGCTAAGGTAAATCTATTAGATATGTGAAGATTGGCCTGAATAAGGCATGATATCACTCTAGTCGTTATTCGTTGACAGCCTGAATAAGGCTGTGTATGATATCAGTTTTGTCGTTATTCGTTGACAGCCTGAATAAGGCTGTGTATGATATCAGTTTTGTCGTTATTCGTTTTCAGCCTGAATAAGGCTGTGTATGATATTAGTCTAGTCGTTATTCATTGACAGCCTGAATAAGGCTGTGTATGATATTAGTTTAGTCGTTATTCATTGACAGCCTGAATAAGGCTGTGTATGATATCAGTCTAGTCGTTATTCGTTGACAGTCTGAATAAGGCTGTGTATGATATCAGTCTAGTCGTTATTCATTGACAGCCTGAATAAGGCTGTGTATGATATCAGTCTAGTCGTTATTCATTGACAGCCTGAATAAGGCTGTGTATGATATCAGTTTAGTCGTTATTCATTGACAGCCTGAATAAGGCTGTGTATGATATCAGTTTAGTCGTTATTCGTTGACAGCCTGAATAAGGCTGTGTATGATATCAGTTTAGTCGTTATTCATTGACAGCCTGAATAAGGCTGTGTATGATATCAGTCTAGTCGTTATTCATTGACAGCCTGAATAAGGCTGTGTATAATATCAGTTTAGTCGTTATTCATTGACAGCTTGAATAAGGCTGTGTATGATATCAGTTTAGTCGTTATTCGTTGACAGCCTGAATAAGGCTGTGTATGATATCAGTTTAGTCGTTATTCGTTGACAGCCTGAATAAGGCTGTGTATGATATCAGTTTAGTCGTTATTCGTTGACAGCCTGAATAAGGCTGTGTATAATATCAGTTTAGTCGTTATTCGTTTTCAGCCTGAATAAGGCTGTGTATGATATTAGTTTAGTCGTTATTTGTTGACAGCCTGAATAAGAATGTGTATGATATCAGTTTAGTCGTTATTCATTGACAGCCTGAATAAGGCTGTGAATGATATCAGTTTAGTCGTTATTCATTGACAGCCTGAATAAGGCTGTGTATGATATCAGTGCAAGAAAGTTGAAGCTTGGGATTAGGTGTCGAGCGTTGGTCGTGCGTTAGTCGTGCGCAGTTAGAGCTGTGCTGTGCCAGGTTCCTTGAGCACAGTACTTTCTTGGCGGCTCTAACATTGAATATATTTCATTTAGACAGGTAGCCAATATATTTGTAGTAATCATTGTCTGATCATTTGGGTGCAGGTTTTATCGGGGAAAATTATTGTAATCCGACGGGATCATTATCTGTATATATTTGATCACATGCAATATTATACTATATCCTACGAAATAACTTGGATAACGGACCTCTACATGTTACATTTTTTTACTTTAAATTTGGAATCGTCCTTATCACATTCCATGATTTAGTTGAGTTTAAGCAGATTTCGTGTTGTTCAAATAGATATATATGTAAATAAACAGCGGCATTTAACAAATTTGCACATTTGGATTCATCTCAAATTAAACCCCGACATGTTTTATTCATTATAGTAAGGCTAAATAAGTTATATTTATTTCTTGTCATCCTTGGGCGTTAGATGGGTGCCGTTCTGTCGGTATAATTTTAAGTTTTGATTATACAGCCGATGAAACTAATGCACAATCAATAATACTGACTTCAATAACAATACATTACATTCAATGAGTATGAAAACTAGATTAACCACTAGATCAAAGATACGATATGCCTAAAGATCGATATTATTTGATATATAAAATTTCATAAGGATGCAATAAATTATGTGAACAACAAAACATTGTTCACAGACATTTGTCATATGAATACAAAATAATTAAGGCTTCATATAGTAATGTATCTTAATTACACGTATCGCTCCGAGATTTGTTTCCATTTTCAAACACCAAGAGCTCATGATACGGCACAAAATAGGAACGAGAGTGTGAGATAGCCTTTCCAAACAGTATGGGTTTTCTCCATACCAAAGCATGGTGTGAGTTAGTCTTTCCAAACAGTATGGGTTTTCTCCATACCAAAGCATGGTGTGAGTTAGCTTTTCCAAACAGTATGGGTTTTCTCCATAGAGAAGCATGGTGTGAGTTAGCCTTTCCAAACAGTATGTGTTTTCTCCATATAGAAGTATGAAAGAACGCTTAAGCATGAAAGCAAGCTTAAGCATGAAAGAACGCTTAAACATGAAAGAACGCTTCTTCTCATTTGGACAGTATCATATAGTATGACATGACTCATATCAACAAAGAATCATAAAGAGACGGTGATTTTTTCTTCGCAGTCTCTTTTTTGGTCTATTAATAAATTAATGAGTCAGAATACCGCATGATACAAACAATTTGCTTGAGTGCGTGCTCATAAATGCTTTAAAGCAGAAAATCGCCGTCAAACAAACGGGTAGCCATCTGTTATGTGTATAGATATATATTTTCATACGTCAAAGTTTTATTTCGGATCATAAGTGACAAATTAGAATATCTCGCAAAATATAGTATATGACTGCAAATATGCAGACCTTGTTCTGCAGTTTCATACATATCTAATCAGGCCTGAAAAAATACATGGTCCTACAAACACACATACCTTGTTGTGCAGCTTCATACACATCTAATCAGGCCCGAAGAAATACATGGTCCTACAAATACACATACCTTGTTGTGTAGCTTCACACTCATCTAATCAGGCCTGAAGAAATATATGCTCCTACAAATAAGCAGACTTTGTTGTGCAGTTTCATACACATCTAATCAGGCCTGAAGAAATACATGGTCCAACAAATACACAGACCTTGTTGTGCAGCTTCATACTCATCTAATCAGGCCTGAAGAAATATATGGTCCTACAAATAAGCAGACTTTGTTGTGCAGCTTCATATCTATATAATAATGCTAAGAAGTATATGGTCCCGCAAATATACAGACCTTCATTCTGCAGCCATCATTAATATCTAATTAGGTCTGAAGAAGTATATGGTCCCACAAAAATATTCTTTAGATAAATTACACATGCATATCTTACTCAGGAAAGGATTGCTTACCTGGTTGGGGAAGAAGGATATATTATGCTACATTTTAATACAGTGAGCAGTAACTATTAATATGACAGCAAAAGGCCACATGCGTCAGATTTACTAGGTATTTGCTTTGGAAAGTGACAAAAGTAACAGGAAATGATACAGAGGCGAGACATCGTTTCATTGTAAGAAAGCTGGATTTAACACATTGGAAGCAGAAAAAAAAGATTAGGAATTGATGAAGATTGGTTTGGTTACCTTTGGTGTTACTCGGCACAACACCTCAAATTGGTTATTTAGTGCCGATGCAATTAGAGTAAAAGTGCCTAGCCAAAGGACACACCATAGTAACCGACCCGGACACACATTGGTGACCGACCCGGGCTTATCCAGTGGTAGGAATGGAACCATCACCAGATACTGCATGTACATAATCTGACATTGAAGGTTGTATTCTAAATTTGCATATTCCAGGGGAAACAAAAGCAGACTCTCCATAACTCGATCAGTTCTAGCGTGACACTAATCGTATGATCCAACATTACTGTCTAACAACATATTAAAAGAGAATGGTGAAAATGTAAGAGAAAGTTGGGGACAGGAATTAAAAGTAAAGCACTTGAGCTCTTTAAAAAGAGTTTTGTTGGGTGTTCCAAATTTTATTTCTTAAATGAAACTCAATCCAGGGTGGTATTTATTTTGTTTTTCAGGCCTTTTCAAATACAATGAACCACGATTGATCCTGACTTGACCTTTGTTGACATTACTATTGCTTGTACGACTTAAGAGCAGAACAGAACAAGACTTTATTACCAGTTCAGGTTTAACAATAAATATATGAGGCTAAGTAAAAATACATATGATACCTACCAGTTTCAACAGAGAATCTGTGATTCAACGTACAGAACTTTCTTAAGATTATTCCGTATTTTGGGGACAAGTGTTAAAATATAAGCATTTATGTTTATTAACAAACATTTAACTAGGCTGTTAATTTGGTCTTAATTGAATAGAAAGCCAAGAGTAATGATAGGTTTTATTTGAGTAAATTATAATGGAAAATGTCAATCAGTTAAATTCTTTGCAGTCTTTAATAAAAGAGTCACGCGTGTTTCTTTTTCCCAAAGAATCAAATCTAGTTTCCAGGTTATTCTCTGATGCAACTTATTTTATGGGCTTGAGGAGAAAAAGTTGAACCTTATTGCGCATCTACACCAAGCACGTATCTAACCTGGTTGTTGAGTTGGGCATTGTGTGCTAATAAAGTTAGTTATAAAAAGAGATGACACGTGTTTTACGCTGACGTTGACTTCTTACCAGTAGTCCGTACTCCAAGACTCTTTTTAAGCATCCACGTCTCTCGATGTAAATTTGTCTGATAAATAAGGCCGTCTGTGTTTTCTGTTTGATGACCCACCTTACCTTCACGTAGGCAGGGTAATCTGGATCGAAGAGCGTGCTGGAGACAGCAGTCGAATACGCTTCACAATGCCACAGGTTGTTTCTTTGAGAAAGATTTTTTTGATTTACGGTGTGGAACACTTTTCCCTTGATCAAGATAATCGTTGTGAGAATAGCAGAAAATAATTCAAGATATGTCTTATTTAGGATAATCATGTTTTCTGGGAGAATAGTATGTGCATAGTGTACCCACGTGTACAGAAAAGAAAAATATCAATGGGATATATATATATATATATATATATATATATATATATATATATATATCTTTACAAAAATTACCCCCCCCAACAAAAAAACAAAAAACAAAAAACAAACAAGCAAAAATCAACAGAAAAAACAAACCAATACGGTATAATACAGTAGGTCACTGACTGCGTTGGTTTTAATGTGCGGATGTTAATTGTAATTAGGTGTGTATTTGTCTGTATATTCAAGTGTGCTATTCCCATGATAAATTTCCCTAATTTCCCTAGGGCCCAGTATTGACCCAACAGGTTCATTTTTCATATGGGTGTTGTAGTGATCCACAATGTTTAAGTTCCATCGAACCAAACGTAATGTTAAATTCCCATCAGGTGCTATACCGACCCAAACATAATGTTAAATTCTCTTAGGATGTTATACCTTCCGAAACGTACATTCCCATAGTCACCATACCGATCCAAACATAATGTTAAATTCCCATAGACTCTATACCGTTCCAAAATGTAAAGTTAAAATTCTCATTGTTCTATTGCAGAGGACTTAACTGAGGTCTGAGTATCGTAACATCCATCTATCGGTACTTTTCCGCCAACTATTTCGACATGATTTTATGACCATTTTTATTTTGTTGCTGTGGTCTTGCTTTGTTTGTTTTTTGTTTAGGGTTTGTTTGTTGCTTTGTTTGTTTGTTTTTTTTGGGGGGGGGGCGGGGGGTAGGTGGGGTGGTGTTTTGCATAGTCAAATTCTTTCTCTCAACCTTGTTGGTATTTTTAAACCACTGAAATTAAATGAGTTATAATAAAATATATTTGCGAACATATTGATTTCTTCTAGAAATCTCAAAGAATTTCACATATTTAAGAAAACTATGATATATTTAACACACTTTTTCAGTTTTGTATTGTCTTCAATATGTTATTTAATTAGCCAGGGCGAAAATGCAGGACTCGTGCATTTATAAAACATTTGCCCTTGTTGTGATATATTGTGAGACGGGGTATAGAAGATTCATTTTAGACAAAGACTGATTCCTGTGAATGAAAGAGATATCCTCAAAGACTCTCAATGGGTAATAAATGTTTCCTGACAGTGTAATATAGACTCAGAGCTCAACCTTTGCTTTAATATGACTCCATATAATTCAGGACGTCAATATCCCTGATTTATTGCATCTGAAGGTAACAAGCCAACAAGGAAGAAAGTGGCATCCGAAATGTGGAATCAATAATCTTGAGTAATAGGATTCGCGGTATAAGACAAAAACAAATTGCTTTAGCGGCGATTTTGATCTGAAAAGACACGATCATGCTTATGTATTAGACTTCTCCATCATCCAATCATAGAGTATTTCTTTCACAAATTACCGTATTTCAACGTAATATCCACACATGCCTCAATAGTCAAAACTCGCTTAACAAATGCTTTACTAACCACAAGGGTCTCGATCCCAACATGCATCGTGCGGAGTTTCGATTCCAACATGCATCGCGCGGAGTCTCGATACCAACTTGCATCATGTGGATTCTCGATTCCAACATGCATCGTTTGGAGTCTCGATTCCAACATGCATCGTGTGGAGTCTTGATTCCAACATGCATCGTGCGAGCAACGCAGCTGCTAGTACATTATGATTTACTTGGAACCAACAATCATGAATGTTTGGTGTCACGTGACCACTTAAATGAGTGGCTTAAATAACTCTTTGAAAAATCCGGATCTTCCACATGTTTTATGTGGCGGGTGAGAATGCACCTCCAAAATAGAAAGCTCCCAAATTAGATAAAGGCAGCTAGTATGTACTTACACATGATGGGTACATTTTTAATGACATCATCTGTGTACAGCTTATTAGTGTGAGCTTTCTTCTTATGAAATTCAATCAAATAAGAATCTTAGGGGTATTCTTCATCCAAATAAGAATGTTAGGGGTATTCTTCACCCAAAAAAGAATGTTAGTGGTATTCTTCTCCCAAGTAAGAATGGTAGTGGTATTCTTCACCCAGATAAGAATGTTGGGGGTATTCTTCACCCAAATAAGAATGTTAGAGGTATTCTTCACCCAAATAAGAATGTTAGGGGTATTCTTCTCCCAAATAAGAATGTTAGTGGTATTCTTCTCCCAAGTAAGAATGGTAGTGGTATTCTTCACCCAAATAAGAATGTTGGGGGTATTCTTCATCCAAATAAGAATGTTAGAGGTATTCTTCACCCAAATAAGAATGTTAGTGGTATTCTTCACCAAACTTAGAATGTTAGTGGTATTCTTCACCAAAATAAGAATGTTAGAGGTATTCTTCACCCAAATAAGAATGTTAGGGGTATTCTTTACCAAAATAAGAATGTTAGGGGTAGTCTTCACCCAAATAAGAATGTTAGGGGTATTCTTCACCCAAATAAGAATGTTAGGGGTAGTCTTCACCCAAATAAGAATGTTAGGGGTATTCTTCACCCAAATAAGAATGTTGGGGGTAGTCTTCACCCAAATAAGAATGTTAGGGGTATTCTTCACCCAAATAAGAATGTTAGGGGTATTCTTCACCCAAATTAGAATGTTAGGGGTATTCTTCAACCAAGTAAGAATATTAGGGGTATTCTTCAGCAAAATTAGAATGTTAGGGGCATTTTTCACCAAACTTAGGAATGTTAGGTGTATTCTTCACGCAAGTAAGAATGTTAGGGGTGTTCTTCACCCAAATAAGAATGTTAAGGGTATTCTTCACCCAAATAAGAATGTTAGAGGTATTCTTCAACCAAATAAGAATCTTAGGGGTATTCTGCACCCAAATAATAATGTTAAGGGTATTCGTCACCCAAATAAGAATGTTAGGGGTATTCTTCACCCAAATTAGAATATTATGGGTATTCTTCACCCAAATAAGAATGTTATGGGTATTCTTCACCCAAATAAGAATGTTGGGGGTATTCTTCACCCAAATTAGAATGTTAAGGGTATTCTTCACCCAAATAAGAATGTTAGGGGTATTCGTCACCAAAATAGGAATGTTAGGGGTATTCTTCATCCAAATAAGAATGTTAGTGGTATTCTTCACCAAAATTAGAATTTTAGGGGTAGTCTTCACCAAAATAAGAATGTTAGGGGTATTCTTCACCCAAATTATAATATTAGGGGTGTTGTTCACCTAAGTAAGAATGTTAGGAGCATTCTTCACCCAAATAAGAATATTAGGGGTATTCTTCATCAAATTAAGAATGTTAGGGGTATTCTTCACCCAAATAAGAATGTTAGGGGTATTCTTCACCCAAATAAGAATGTTAGGGGTATTCTTCACCCAAATAAGAATGTTAGGGGTATTCCTCACCCAGATAAGAATGTTAGGGGTATTTTTCATCCAAATAAGAATGTTAGGGGTATTCTTCACCAAAATAAGAATGTTAGGGGCATTCTTCACCCAAATAAGAATGTTAGGGGTATTCTTCACCCAAATAAGAATGTTAGGGGTATACTTCACCAAAATAAGAATGTTAGGGGTATTCTTTACAAAAATAAGAATGTTATGGGTATACTTCACTAAAATAAGAATGTTACGGGTAGTCTTCAACCAAGTAAGAATGTTAGGGGTATTCTTCACCCAAGTAAGAATGTTAGTGGTATTTTTCACCAAAATTAGTATTTTAGGGGTATTCTTTACCCAAATAAGAATGTTAGGGGTGTTCTTCAACCAAATAAGAATGTTAGGGATATTCTGCACCCAAATAAGAATGTTAAGGGTATTCTTCACCCAAATAAGAATGTTAGGGGTATTCTTCACCCAAATAAGAATGTTAGGGGTATTCTTCACCCAAATAAGAATGTTAGGGGTATTCTTCACCCAAGTAAGAATGTTAGTGGTATTTTTCACCCAAATTAGAATGTTAGGGGTATTCTTCACCAAAATTAGAATTTTAGGGGTATTCTTTACCCAAATAAGAATGTTAGGGGTATTCTTCACCAAAATAAGAATGTTGGGGGTATTCTTCACCCAAATAAGAATTTTAGGGGTATTCTTCACCCAAATAAGAATGTTAGGGGTATTCTTCATCCAAATAAGAATGTTAGGGGTATTCTTCACCCAAATTAGAATTTTAGGGGTATTCTTCACCCAAATAAGAATGTTAGGGGTATTCTTCACCCAAATTATAATATTAGGGGTGTTGTTCACCTAAGTAAGAATGTTAGGAGCATTCTTCACCAAAATAAGAATGTTAGGGGTATTCTTCACCAAAATAAGAATATTAGGGGTATCCTTCACCAAAATAAGAATGTTAGGGGTATTCTTCACCAAATTAAGAATGTTAGGGGTATTCTTCACCCAAATAAGAATGTTAGGGGTATTCTTCACCAAAATAAGAATGTTAGGGGTATTCTTCACCCAAATTAAGAATGTTTGGGGTATTCTTCACCCAAATAAGAATGTTAGGGGTATTCTTCACCAAAATAAGAATGTTAGGGGTATCCTTCACCAAAATAAGAATGTTAGGGGTATTCTTCACCCAAATAAGAATGTTAGGGGTATCCTTCACCAAAATAAGAATGTTAGGGGTATTCTTCACCAAAATAAGAATGTTAGGGGTATTCTTCACCAAATAAGAATGTTAGAGGTATTCTTCACCAAAATAAGAATGTTAAGGGTATTCTTCACCCAAATAAGAATGTTAGGGGTATTCTTCACCCAAATAAGAATGTTAGGGGTATTCTTTATCAAAATAAGAATGTTTTGCAAGAATGATATATTGTATCAATACGAGTAAAAACAATGTAAAAAGCAGGGAATGTAAACATTTTGTTTGGTTTTTGTTGCATCGGGCTAAATGTGTTTCCAAAGAGGAGAGTAAAAATTTCGAACTTGGAAATGCAATACTCATTTTATTGGAATAATGCATATGCCTTTACATCATTTTATATACTTTTGAAAACTTCGTACGAGGAGCTCAAAATGGGAGCGTTTAGTAATATGCTGTTTTTACCACCATATTGGAACTTAAGGACACTATCTACTATGGTAAAGTAAAAACAGATTATGTTGCCTAGAAACCTACCACTCTCAGAATTTATAAGCTAGCACCTTTCGCACAGAATGGATTAATTTAACTTGAAGTCCACGGCTCTTTGGGTGAATTGTTTATTCAATTTCAGATATATTATCAACGCTGCGGTTCATGGTTATAACGATATTGAATTCAAAAGATAAAAGGTTTTGAGTTGAATGATGCAATCGGGAGCTTGCCTTGATCAAAAGAGATATTATGTTAGCATTGACAAGTCATAGTCACAAACTGCTACTGAATTATACATATTTATTTACCAAATCTTGTTTAAAGGGTATAAAGTAAAACATTAAAGAGAAAACACGCAGAACCTTGACGACAAACAGGAAGCACAATGAATGACGTTTCCCCTCATTACATTCAAAATACCATGCCCATACATTTCTGTATTAACTCGACAGCTACCAATTCATATGGTAATTTTTCGTACGGTTGAACTGTTTGTTGACACCCTCAGATTTCTTTCTTGCAATATACTGTACCGTATGGCAGCCTTTACAGCGACGGATGCAGTTTCGAGATTAAACGGTTTAGTGGTTTCTAAATGAAACGGCGAAACAAATCAATTTCAGATGTATAATGCTCTGAAATAAATATGGCAAAAATTACATAACGAAGACTGTAGACTGTATCCAAAGTAAATGTGCCACTTTTCTTTCGGGGTCACTTTATCTTTGATAATGATACATAGATTGTCTCAATAAATCAATGGAATGTCTTTACTTCTCTTTGCCATTGTTTGCCCTCATAAAAACAGAAGATACATCACGTGTACCAGTTTTGGCAAACGTTGGAGATAATTTTGGCCAGAGGGGAGACTTTCTTCCCTTCTTACTCAAATTCTAAAGCCTTTAATTCAACATCAGGAATCTCTGTATTTGAAATGTTAAAATACAAGTATGATCCGCAAATCCATCCCCACCACCACCACCACCACCACCACCACCACGACCTCCCTTTGGACAAAATCGCAAACTTTTACCTATATTTAATTATAAACTGCAAATATCTTTATTAAAAGATAATGACTGGATATTATATACATGAATGTAGTTTAATCTAGACTCACGTTTTCCGGTAAAATATTGAGAACTAGGCTCAACCTGACTTTACGTGTTGTAAAATATGTTGACCTCCTCATCAAGTAACATTTCCAACGTATCTATGTATCTCTTTAAGTATGATCTATGCATGTATGAATTATGTTCATAACAGCAATATATATATATATATATATATATATATATATATATATATATATATATATATATATATATATATATATATTAGGATGTCGAACCAAAAATGTAATCGTTGATTTCAGAAAACGAATAAACAGCAGCAAGAGCCACATTACAAAAAAAATCTATAGTCACTACAATCAGCTGGACATTCAGTCGATTCCTCCACATATATAGTACTGTTTCTAACTCGGGATAGACCGATACAGAACGCACTCGTAAGGGACAATACCGGATTGTGCAATTGAAAGCTGATAGGAAATTTGGCCTAAATTAAAAAGTCAAACGTTCCCAATGCAATCGTATACAAATTTCAGCCAGTCATCAGTTTATCACCCGCACGCAGTTCTTGTGATAATATTTACCCATGTATATATTCTGTAACTCTTTGCATGAAATAGTATTATTATTATTATTATTATTATTATTATTATTATTATTAATTTTATTATTATTTAAACTCTTGTCCAGTACTACACCATTCTCATGACATATTTCCATTAATACCTCCACGCATAACTTTACCGGGATTTATTTTCTTTAGTACATTTTGTAGATGACGTTGATTTTTCGTCATGCATAGTGTCCTTCTTTTGTCCTCAGCCTGGAATTAGGTAAAAAAAAATTTGGTTCTCTTTGCAATTAATAGACACGATCATCCCTTCTTTAATTTTTTGTTATAGAACTATGCTGGTCTGACGGCGGCGCAGAATAGTCATTTAGTTTACCCGTTTTAAAACCATTTTCAGTTATTTCTTCTTTCTTTCTTCCAGTTTGTTTCTCTTGTTTGTAGGTACCCCCTTTCATCCAACATGTAGGAGTCCAGATTATTTCTCTTGATTTTTGTGTTTAGTGTTTGTTTTATGGATGTAAGTTGTTTCTTCCCCTGACGAAGAGCTTGTGAGGCTCGAAACGATGAGAAACTTTTGTATTTGCGTCGTTATAAATTTTTGTGCGTATATATATATATATATATATATATATATATATATATATATATATATATATATATATATATATATATATATATACTAGTGTCTGAATCTTTCTTCCTTCTCAAAATGCCTATGTTCTTTAAAGTTCAATCAATTATTTGCTTTGTTATTTTTAATTCATTATATGACTTACTGTTATGTTTATGTTCACGATTAGTTTGCATTTCGTTCCATTTCTTTGATTGTATGTTTGCTCCAATTTCTAAGTGTCATATTTTGCTACTGTGTGCTATATGAATAATTACAGACATAAGAAAACGTAGCAAAAAAGTAAGAACATTTTTTTTGTCCACTTTATGAACTTAATGTCTTGATGGGAAAGCTGGTCCAGTACCTCAGGTAAACATCACAATTTTTGCAGCTTTGATATGGGCATGAATTAATGAAAGCTCATGTAACTTGTAGTAATTAAACCTGCCTGTATATCATTGATTCTGGTTCGATATACACTTCAAGAATTCCCTACTGACACTCCAGTGTTCTAACAAGTTCTGTAGGAAAATGTTTAGATTTATAGGAACTGTCATGTTAAACTAGGTAGATTAATATTTTGAATTCGTAAATGGCATTAATATGACTCCCCTACAGCATGACATAATAAAACGAATATTAGATCATTTATAGATTATATTTAAACGGCAGCCAGCTATTTGTGATCTGACATATAAAAATAATCGATTTAAATCAAAGAACCGTCTTGCCTTGGGGATTTTAATTGCTCTTCGTGACAACGTACAAAGCAAACGTTTGGTTTGGATCATGTAATCAAAATGAAATATGAGCGCCATCTCAGCAAACAGTGATTGGCAGTTCTATCTGTAAGCGCTTAGGGATTGTCAAACACGACAAGTACAACTCTCGTTAAGCATATGCTTTGTCTGCTTTCCCAACATTAGCTGATTCTCTGTTGGGACTGGCTCAAAGACAAGGAAATCCAAGTCTAGGGTTACATTATTTATCTTCTGCCAAGCGTAGTTTAAATAATGCTATGCCGAGAAATGGAAAAGGAACAATTAAAATCATGCAAATATGAAATAAATAATTACATTTAAAATATTGTCCATTTTCTCCCATCAGTTTGAAAATGATGTCAAATACATTTTATTCAATACTCATTCAAACTTTTAAAATTGGTCGAACACAAAGTGAAATATGAAGGGGAAAATCTGTGTAAGTCGGGAAGGGTATTGTATGGATTTAGAAGAATTCAGCTAAATGTATTACATTCTTACATAGCGTCAAATGTAACAAAACTTACCATTGTAAGACTATAATTTGATTATGTATGAATGATGTCAGAATAATGCTTGAACTACTTTTATGAAGGTGGTTTCTTCGGCAGCATCTAACTGTGTAGATTCATTCTAGGCTTTAAAGCATACCATACTTTCTATATAAATATATTGAACAGTAATACAAGAAGACCATAAGAAGAGAATAGTGATGCAAAGGCATCAAGTCGACCGGGAAAGGTACTCAAAAGGTGGTGGGGGTGGGTCGGAAGTTTTTAAAGGTTTAAAAATTTCACCCGAAGGCAGTAGAAATAGGAAATGACACATTCCAAGGAACATTAAGAGTTTTAGTTCCAATGAGGTCATTTACACCGCTTTGCGCAGACTTATTAACAAAGATAAGTATGCTTTCATCTAATGCGAATTAATTCTCTTCTCATCAAAGGCGTGCATGATTGAATCTTGATCTTCTGTTGCGCTAATTGATCTTCAGCCCCTTCATGTATATTTAAATTAATATCAGCAAATCTCAAATCAACTTTATAATGAAGGGGGTTATTCATTTTCAATCATGTAAGTGCTTTTTAAATTTTCTGAACAGATACCGTATTCTTCGTTTTTACATCAGGTTCCATGTCACATGTCCGAAAATCAACTTGCATATGCAGATAGTTGTCAACAGTCCGTGGTATCTGAGCAACAATGTCATGAACATCAGCTGGTAGATTTAAAATAAGTCCCTTTTTAGCATACTGACCACAAGGTAAGTGAATTTTAATAATACAAATATGAATTTTAGAAATAAGCTTATTTTCTAAAGGTAACAAATTTTGAAGATCTTGTGGTATTTAACCAGTAAACGGAAAATAACCTTGAGAAGAAATGCTGGGAATAGAGTTCCTTGTCAGCTCATTTTTACAAGTACTGCATAGAGTGGAACCTACATTCAAACACAATTAACAAGCAGCATTGTTTCGAGGTAGATACACGACAGCTTATCTTCATGCAAAAATCTATTGCAAATTTCAGAGAGAGAGAGAGAGAAAGAGAGAGAGAGAGAACAGCTTGTTCATGTTTATGTATAAATAAAGAGGATTTGGCGTAAAAGGAAACTAAATACAGTGTGTTGGATCAATACATGTTATTAAAAATAAAGCGTCTTGGATCCATACATGTTATTATCCTACCGACAAAGAATTATTGTTGTGAACAACACGTTTCGTTCCTCATTAACACGTGTTGAATTTAGCGCATACGAAAGAAATGTGATATTTTAATAACGTTTCGGACTTTTGTTCGCTATGAATTTGTATGTCAAAGTTAGGATCTTGTCAAAATCCTTCAGATAACGTGAGATTGATGTGGCGACATGCTACATTAGGCACGAAGCATCCATTAGAGCCTCAGTTTAACTGTGACATTTTTGGATAAAAATGTTTTCTTTGAATAATAGTTGACGATATTTTATTTTATATTCACAATTCAGTCCCAGTTCTGACTATATCTTACTATTGATTCGATTGTTGTGATGCTTCATCCTTAGAGGAGCAACAGTCGCACCGAGAAAGTTTTTCAGGAAGAAGGGATCAGTTCTTTAGCCTAAAATAGGGTTTGTGTTGCAAGAAGAAGGGATGAATTGTTTAGACTAAAATAGGGTTTGAGTTAGAGGAAGAAGGGATGAGCTGTTTAGCCTAAAATAGGGTTTGTGTTAAGGGAAGAAGGGATGGGTTGTTTTGACTAAAATAGGGTTTGTGCTACAGGAAGAAAGGATGGGTTCTTTACACTAAAATAGGGTCTGTGTTATAGGAAGAAGGGATGTGTTCTTTACACTAAAATAGGGTCTGTGTTACAGGAAGAAGGGATGGGTTCTAGACTAAAATAGGGTCTGTGTAACAGGAAGAAAGGATGGGTTCTTTAGACTAAAATAGGGTTTGTGTTACAGGAAGAAGGGATGGGTTCTTTAGACTAAAATAGGGTCTGCGTTATAAAGAAGAAGAGATGGGTTCTTTAGACTAAAGTAGGGTTTGTGTTACAGGAAGAAGGGATGGGTTCTTTTGACTAAAGTAGGGCTTGTGTTACAGGAAGAAAGGATGGGTTCTTTGGACTAAAACAGGGTTTGTGTTACAGGAAGAAAGGATGGGTTCTTTAGCCTAAAATAGGGTTTGTCTTACAGAGTCAGGACTTTGAATAAATGTTGATGCAACACCTTCCTTTCTAACAACAATCACATTGTCAATAAGTGGTGCTTCTAACTCTTTACAAATTCAGAATATTATACTTTGACTTCTGCTTTCATTTGTATTAGCTAGAACTTAAGATTGGTACAATAGGAAAATATTTATGAAAAACTTATTCTAGGAGTAGGAAATGTCTAAGTTAAGATTGGTACAATAGTCAAATATTTATCAAAAACTTATTCTAGGAGTAGGAAATGTCTAAGTTAAGATTGGTACAATAGTCAAATATTTGTCAAAAACTTATTCTAGGAGTAGGAAATGTCTAAGTTTTTAAATCATGAGGTGTAATTTGATTTATTCAATACAATATAAGACGAATAAATACATAACCCAAAATGAAGCAATTCAATTCATTATTGATTTCCTTTTAATAGAGATGCAAGATCAAAATCTAGTTGTAAAGTGCTCATATTTGTGCGACATGTTAAACATTGTTAGCAGAAATAATGCATGGTTTGTATTTAATGACAGAGAAATTTATCTTGAAACCAAATCGAATTGCCCACGCAAGCTTGCATTATTGTAATCTAAATTTATATGGGCATCGTGTTCTACTTGTTATTAGCATCACTATAATTATTGAGTTACTTTTAAAGTCAGACTGTAACAAAACAGTAAAACTTCAATATGTGAATTTTCGTATATTGAATGCGTATAATGAACCTATTCATGCACCAATCACGCACTGGTTTTTCGTGTTAGTCTGCAATTGCATGAACGTATTTGTACAAAATAATGTGTGGATCATTGGATACTTTATGGGTTACACATTTAGAAAATCTCCTCGAGAATCATTAGCCTATTATTTAATCCCTTCCTAAAGCCAAAATTTCAGTAAAAACCTTTCAGCGGACTAAGGAAGAATTTTATTACCTGCTATTGCGAAGTATCCTTATTTCAACTTACCACTTCCTTCCTCTTGTGTCTTTCGTGCTTATAGAATGCCAAATCAATTTTATTCTTTAGGGGGGTGGGGGGGGGGCGGTGAAAGGAAGCTGCATAGTGAAATGAATAATGTGATCTTGTCCATATGATTGAGACCCAACATAATAGTCCAACAAAGAATAGCCTCTTGGACAGTGCAACAAGGAGGTTTAGCCCTTGGGACAGTCAAGCAAAGAATAGCCTCTGACAGAGTGCAACAAGGAATAGCCCTTTGAACAATGCAACAAGGAATAGCCCTTGGGACAGTCTAACAAAGAATAGGTTCTTGGACAGTGCAACAATAAATAGCCCTTGGGACAGTCCAACAAAGAATAGCCTCTGGGATAGTGCAACAAGGAACAGCCCTTTGAACAGTGCAGCAAGGAATAGCCCTTGGAACAGTGCAAAAAGGAATAGCCCTTGGGACAGTACAACAAGGAATAGCCCTTGGAACAGTTGAACAATGAATAGCCTCTGGGACAGTGCAATAATGAAATAGCCCTTGGGACAATCCAACAAAGAATAGCCTCTGGTACGGTGCAACAAGGAATAGCTCCTGGGACAATCCAACAAAGAATAGCCTCTGGGACAGTGCAACAAGGAATAGCCCTTTGAACAATGTAACAAGGAATAGCCCTTGGGACAGTCCAACAAAGAATAGTCTTTTGGACAGTGCAACAAGAAATAGCCCTTGGGACAGTCCAACAAAGAATAGCCTCTGAGATAGTGAAACATGGAACAGCCCTTTGAACAGTGCAGCAAGGAATAGCCCTTGGAACAGTGCAAAAAGGAATAGCCCTTGGGACAGTACAACAAGGAATAGCCCTTGGAACAGTGGAACAATGAATAGCCTCTGGGACAGTGGAACAAGGAATAGCCCTTGAGACAATCCAGCAAAGAATAGCCTCTGGGACGATGCAACAAGGAATAGCCCTTTGAACAATGCAAGAAGGAATCGCCCTTTGAACAATGCAACAAAGAATAGCCTCTTAGCAGTGCAACAAGGAATAGCCCTTGGGACAGTACAACAAGGAATAGCCCTTGGAACAGTGGAACAATGAATAGCCTCTTGGACAGGGCAACAATGAATAGCCCTTGGGATAGTACAACAAGGAATAGCCCTTGGAACAGTGCAGTAAGGAATAGCCTTTGGGACAGTGCAACAAGGAATAGCCCTTTGAAAAGTGCAACAAGGAATTGAGGCAGTGCAACAAGGAATAGTTTTTGGGTATGCCGATTATATTACATCTCGAGAACTACTGAAGAGAAAACAAAAACTTTTATGACATCACACATGAATATGCTTCAACAGTCTCTCCTCTCAAAATGAATCAACACTGAATGCCCTGTTCTTCATATCTTTGTTTCATTTTTTAGCTTAAATGTACAAAACACCAGCAAGGATTTATTCTCTCCATTTTTACCGAAAACAAAGCATGTCTACACAATTTAAACAAAATATTCTATCTTACATAATTTCTCCTTCTGTTGTATCACAAATTCTTTGAATTTTAATAAAAAGTGAGGAACATAATTTTAGAACTATGTTCTCTATAACATGTAACATACATGCGTCTTTGTAATTATCCTTTGAGACTTGTCCATTTAATCAATGAAAGCTTCATTCTCACTAGTGTACTGAACCGCAAGTAATAATTACGCTTACGTTTTCCATGGAAACTAAAATCCAGGCAACCAAGAGATTTTTAGACTGTATATCTCAGGTAAACACACCACGCAATGTAATGAGTTATTTCTTTAAAATTTATTTTTAACAGACAAGATATAAACAGGATGGCAAAGACACCCAAAGGAGATAAACTGAATAACAAAGACGTTTTACAATACACGATGCTTTATGTGCTTTGGTGTTCGAGAGCAAATTAAAATATCCAAACCTCATTGTAACATATACATTAAAACCTGTCCTAGCGAGCACCCCCATATAAATGATACATATTCATACAAAACAATGTTCATTTCTCTATTTTGTTAGTTTTCTTTTCATTTTTACCTAGATATATAAAGGACACATTTTCCTTTGAGGTCATTTGTGAGTTCTTAATAGACATGTATCAGTGTAAATATTGTTACGGGATTATGTATATGGAATCTATAGTGTGCTGAAACTTTTGGCCTATGACTCTACTTTAAAGTTGTGTCAAATAGTGAGTCATATTTAAGTTGGGTTTAGTTGTACATTTAATCAAATAACAACATGTTTACTGACCTTTTGTTCAAGGTCAGAGTTATTTACTGTATCTGATGAAATAGATGCATTTAGTATTGCATTCTGGGTCATAATATGACACGTTTCCTGTTGTGAAATGTGTCATTTGCATGTTGTATAAAAGACCTAGAAATACGAATTAATTCCATTCCATTTTAGATCTTGAGTTGAAAAGAAGTTTTTTTATGATCAGCTTTTTGGAATCATCAGATTGTTTGAAATAATAGCCGTGCAAAAATGCTGGAATCATGCTGTAATGCTATGCCATGCTATATAGATAATTCGAAAGGAATTATTTATTGGACCATTCATCAGAGCTACTTGCAGATATTTTGGACGTTCTCGGATGCCTCTGAATATTAAAGATGATCTGACATTAACGTTGATACCTCGGAACATTACAGACTCATTCATTCGGAACCATCATTCTTTCGGAACATTCGTTCATTACGAAGATTCTTTTGGAACATTCATTTTGAAACATTTTGTAGTTTCTATATATACAGGACTTGTGATTAGGACACTAATAATTGTTGTATTATTTGGATTTGAATACACAAAATTGTAAGTATATTTTGATTTTCACATTAATTTTTTAAAATAAATTGTTTGTTGATTTTTAGAAGCATTGTTGGTTTCACTTTCTTTTTGTTACGTTTGTCGAGCCATAAGGTCGTAACAATATAAAGTCAAACCTGTCAATAGCGGCCGCCCATGGGAAAAGGTAAAACTGGCCTTTGTACACAGGTGACCTCTGTACACTGGTTCACCTTTTAAAAATTGGTTTTTGGACAAATACCATGCAATGAATATTATTATTATTATTTTTATTATTATTATTATTATTATTATTATTATTATTATTATTATTATTATTATTATTACGTTATCAAGATTGTTTTATGTGCACTATACAACAAAATCATAAAATACGCATATATGTTGCTCTGTCCCAAATTTATGTTCCACACAAGACTTCTGTATCCTGTTCACTTTAATCCATTCTATAAACTAAATCAACATTGACTTAAAATAATCACAGATCTTTAGTTTGTTCACGCTTTAAAAACAATATATATATTAGCTAGTTGCTCAACTCGCCGGGATCAAACGACAGTCGGCTTATGTGAAAAGCTTGTGATGATTAGGAAATCAAAAGAAGCCGTATATGGCTATTCTTTGTGATCCAAGTTTTGAATACTGAATGACCACTGACCCTAATAAAAAGGGATGTTGCTCGTATTTCTTCTCAAAGAGGAACTTTTTTCTTCAGCGAGAGCGTTAATTGACAGGCAAAATGATGAAGATATCGAACTATACCCGTCACACTGGCACAAAAGGCGACTTCCATTTTTGCTGCAATAACACAACTACTTTTCCCACCATCCAGAAAACGAATTCTTTCCACCCTCTACCTTAAAGATAAAAACTGCCTCAATTTTAAATTTGACATATTGACACCTGTGAGTTACACTAAAAGCGTGACTGGAGTACAGTGAGTACAAGCTAGATAAGAAATGTTTGCACATCGATTCACATGATATTCCTTTATCTAAACAATGCCTTCCTAATGAAGCAAAATTTAGTGTGCATAGACTTGAGCGGTCAGTGTACATACGCTCCAGTGACCGCTTAAGACAGGGAGAAAAAATTGTTTGTTCAGGAAACACCTGTCCGCTGACCGCGGAAGGCAAGTGACCGTTACATACAGGACATTTATATAGGAAATTTGCTGGACCGTCGAGTAAAGGTGATTTTTAGGACAGGTTGTACTGTATATACATATCGTTCATACTACTTATCTGTATATATATATATATATATATATATATATATATATATATATATATATATATATATATATTGATCTATCTATCTGGAACCGCAGTAACTCAATTGGCAGAGTGTCGGACTAGTATTACAATGGTCGCAGGTAAGATACCTGCCCAGTCCAGACTGGGTCGGCTGCCTCCGTGTGCCCTTGGGAAAGTTACTTAGCTCCCATTTCCTCGGCATGATATAGCCAATAATGTGTTAAAAGTGCCATTAAAACCAAGAAAACAAACTATCTCTAGATTACTTTGGAGTTGAAGCAGGACGTGTACGGGTGTAAGATATTCATCATCGATAGCTTATACGTAGTCCAAATGAAGACCCAAGGGACTATATGTATGATACATATATGTATGTAAATAGGTAGGTAAGAGGGTAATTAGTTAGGTAAGTATAGAGGTAGCGTCACTTTAGCGCAATCATGCTTATATAGTGAAGATTGAAAGCTCTAAAACTGTAAGATAATTTATACTTCCGTAGTAGTACATGTTTAATATTTATAGAATATAGTATTACCAATTCGAATAATTTTCAAACATTTTCATATTGAGAAGAATATAAGCATGCATTGAATAAATCTTATATGGATGAAGTATGTAGCTTAGTAGACTACCTATGAAAATATCATTGAACTATATTCAGACGAGCAAATTTAGTTATACTAAAAAAGCGTCAATATCGGTGGTAATGATTATTATTATCATTATCATTATTAGTATTAGTAGTAGTAGTAGTAATTGTAGTATTAGTGTTTGTTTAGGCAGATCAGTACTAAATATGATTAGGAAAAACAAAATACAGAAAAAAGAGTCTGAATAAATGAGTCAGTCGAATTGAAAATAAAATAGTCTGATACTCTCTTTCGTTTCTTAATCTGTGATTTGACTGCATCAAATTTGTGACACGTATTTCGAATGTTTTGATTACTGTATCACCCTTTCTTTGTAATCAGTGTTGTGATAAAATAAATATTTACACATTTTGCACAAGGACATTTTGTAATGATGGGATGTTTTTTTTTTCATCGAATCAAAATCAATGCTTAATTCAAGCTTCATCCAGAAACTCGTCTTTGTCCCAGACATATGCTGGATGAGACACCTAATCTGTAACATTGTTTTATTTATTTCATGAAATTTGTCTGACTATATTATATAGATGCAAAGCAAAGCATTTGCCTTTATCGTGATTGCAAATAACTGAAATGTCATTTTTCTGACTGATTGCATATGATAGTGACAAGCATAGAGAGAAAGATGTAGCATCAGAAAAAGTCGTTACTACTCTTGACTAATTGGATTGGACTTTCTTATAGTTTCAGTGGTAGTAGATACAAAAGATGATAAGAGAACAGCATGTAATATTTTTTGTATCAGCTTTCTCAGTCAGCTTCTTTGGGTGAAAGTGTGACAGCATTTGAGTAAACTGATGAAAACTGCTGAATTAGCAACATATAAGATACCACACACACACACACACGCACACATATATACATGGTTCATATAGTTTTATTTTGATAAAGCGTGCTATTCATTATCAAATGTCCGCTCTAGCAAACACACAGCTTGCTATAAGAGTAGATGTAACCTTGTCCGCTCTAGCAAACACACAGCTTGCTGTAAGAGTAGATGTAACCTGATCCGGTCTTGCAAACACACAGCTTGCTGTAACAGTAGATGTAACCTTGTCTGCTCTATCAAACACATAGTCTACTGTAACTGTAAATATAACCTTGTCCGCTCTAGCAAACACACAGTCTACTGTAACAGTGGATGAAACCTTGTCCGCTCTAGCAAACACACAGTCTAATGTATAAGTAGATATAGCATTGTCCGCTCTACCAAACACATAGTCTACCGTAACAGTAGATATAACCTTGTCCGCTCTACCAAACACAGTCTACTGTAACAGTAGATATAAACTTGTACGCTCTACCAAGTACAGTCTGCTGTAATAGTATTGTAATAAATTTGGGTATGTTCCATTTGTATTTACGTCTCCATTTATAGGTTCGTTAGATTGTAGTGATTAGTTGTTTGATTATGATTGTTAGGAAAATATTTCCCAGCCCGAGTAATTAGCCAATTTCTAGAAACAGACGTCATACTTAGAGTTTTTAAGAGGCTTTGCAATGGCGTGGATTGGTTTTGTAGTTTGAGATGGGGTCAGACTAGCATAAGTGGGCATGGAGCCAAGTAGTTCCTATTTTATTCAGAGGTGTTGATTGATTGTGCCTTTCGGTGGGAGATATTCGTGACAAGAACTACTGTTTTGTGCCATGGAATAATTGGGAAGAGGTCATCAATTTGTTTGGAGATGCCTTTCATTGTAGCAGTTGGTGGAAGTGCACGTGCGAAACGTGGTTCAGACTGTTGTTTTTATTGACCCAGGGATGAAATCGGAAAATAGTTCCCTGCATTGGGTGTTTGAATTGTGTTATGAGCTTCATGCCACGGCATGCTAACAAGGAAAAGCCATGCAATTGTGAAGTTGTGGTTGTGACATATTGGTCATTCATTTATTGATTAGAGAAAAGTTGTTTCTAGTCTTGGCGCGTTACGAGAACTTCCAGTTGACAACGAATGTTGTCGGGAAGTCCTTGGAAATAAGGACAAACAAGGGACTTCCAGCCCAACTTCACACAGGTGTTTGATTCGCTCGGTAGAGGAACCCCTGTGCGTGTTACAGTATATATAACCTTGTCCGCTCTACCAAACATATAGTCTACTGTAACAGTATATATAACCTTGTCCGTTCTACCCGACAAATAGTCTACTGTAACAGTATATATAACATTGTCCGCTATACCAACCAACACAGTCTACTGTAAGTGTAAATAAAACCTTAACCGCTCTACCAAACACATTACATTGTAAGAGTAGATATAACCTTATCCACTCTACCAAACAAATGGTCTACTTTTAAAGTAGATATAACTGTGTCCGCTGTACCAAACAAATAGTCTTCTTTAAGAGTAGATATAACTGTGTCCACTCTACAAAACAAATAGTCTACTTTAAGAGTAGATTTAACCTTATCCACTATACCAAACAAATAGTCTACTTTAAGAGTAGATATAACCTTATCCGCTATACCAAACAAATAGTCTACTTTAAGAGTAGATATAACCCTATCCACTCTACCAAACAAATAGTCTACTGTAGGAGTAAATACAACCTTAACTTCTCTACCAAACAAAGTACATATAAGTATAGATTATTAACTGAGTATTGAAAAATATTGGACACGAGACTATGCGGCGCATGATGCCCGAGCTTGTGAGAGCATTCTACGCCACACAAACGATGGCCGAATATTTTTGTATACTCAGTCAATAACCTTTTTATTATATACTTCAAGACAAGCATATTAATCATTATGTTATCTTATAGGAATAACACAACTGAAACAAAAAAATATTTCAACGTTTTATTGAACAGTTTACATGTTCATTTCATGAATGAAACCTGAACACCGTGTGGTAATGGGCTGATTATCATTCAACAATGAATGAAACTAAGATTATTAAAGAGGATGGAATGTCATGCAGCCAAAGAAACACGACTAAATATGGATATTAGGAAGAAATGACGCAATACATCAATGAAAAGTGAAGATACCAATATGAAAAGATAAGACAGAAAAATTCAGTCCAAGGTTATTATATAAATACCACAATATGACCACATATATATTCTGTGTATAAATACCACAATATGACCAACTACATAGCATATGTATAAATATCACAATATGACCACATAGATATTGTGTATATAAATACCACAATATGACAACATAGATATACGTATAATACTGTTATTGCCAACATAAATAGTGCATAATTATAAATTTAAAAAAATGTTAAAATATAACTTCTTTCGACGCGTCGGTTAAATGTTACAATGTCTATTGCCTGATGGATTTGAACAGATCATTTAGGTTTCAGCTTCCAAGAATTCAATTATTTTGTTCTTTGTAGGGCTATTTTGTGAGCTCGTTTGGAAAGGAAGACAGGCGAATAATATTTAGAAATGTGTTTAAATTGATAATCATTATTCAAACTTACAAAAGAAAGAAAGAAAAAAACCCACTTTTAAGACACTTTTGGCATACCTTCTTCCCTAAGCACTAAAATAAATCATATTATGGTGAAAACGTTCTCCTACCCAACTTTATTGGATAATGTCTGTCATTACGGGAAGCGAAAAGCCGTATGGGCAGCAAGGCCATATAATTGCTTACAGCATAAGGAAGAAAAACATTTTTTGGAACTATCATAGTATTTTACATGTTGGGGTCAAATTAAAAGTCACTTGCGTCTTGGAGAATCTATGAGTCGTATCGTGCGTGGGATTCATCATGAATTTACGAAAGTTTATCATATATCTACCGTACACCTTAGTTCGTGTCATAAAAAAAGTTTATCATATACCTACCGTACACCTCAGTTCGTGTCATAAAAAACGTTTATCATATACCTATCGTAACCTCAGTTCGTGTACACCTCAGTTCGTGTCATAAAAATAAGTTTATCATATACTTACCGTACACCTCAGTTCGTGTCATAAAAAAAAGTTTATCATATACCTACCGTACACCTCAGTTAGTGCCATACAAAAAAGTTTATCATATACCTACCGTACACCTCAGTTTGTGTCATAAAAAAGTGTATCATATACCTACCCAACACCTCAGTTCGTACCATGACATCATGTTATAAAAAAAAATCTTTAATCACATTTTTCTGCGACACCTAGTAACGACATATCATGAGTCACTCAGCCCTTAACGTTTAAATTATATTAATTTACCGTTATCCATCAATTACCTAACTGTATATTTAAGTTAGCAGCACTGGTGAAACAAGCGCACTTTGCTCAGATAACAATGTATTAATGCCACTTTGCTCAGATAACAATGTATTAATGCCACTTTGCTCAGATAACAATGTATTATGCCAAATTTTTTTAAGTTTTAAATTAATTAAATCATATCAGCTTTAATTTTGTCAACCTGTAACAAATCATATAAATTTGAATAAGGCACGTGCATTTACCACTGCATGCAACCATGAAGTTATTAATATTTATTCATATTTTGTTATTAGATATAAATAGCTCTTTATTTAAAGGAAGATTAAGTAAAATAAAAGGCTACATCCTTTAAATTACAAAACCAAACCATAACAAATACTTGTAATTCCATATAAGATTTGCAACTCAAGAACGTTAGTGACATATTAGAGTTCAGGCACGCTTAGTAAATCAACTGCCTTTCAAAGTAGTATACACATTTTGTTTAAGTGCCTAATCCGAACTATGGTATTATACACATCTTGTTTAGGTGCCTATAAATCCCAATCCTGGTATTATACACATCTTGTTTAAGTGCCTATAATTCCCAATCCTGGTATTATACACATCTTGTTTAAGTGCCTATAATTCCCAATCCTGGTATTATACACATCTTGTTTAAGTGCCTATCATTCCCAATCCTGGTATTATACACATCTTGTTTAAGTGCCTATAATTCCCAATCCTGGTATTATACACATCTTGTTTAAGTGCCTATAAATCCGAATTCTGGCATTAAACACATTTTATTTAAGTGCCTATAAATCCGCAATCTGGCATGATACACATCTTGTTTAGATGCCTATAAATCCGAATTCTAATATTAGACACAGCTTGTTTAAGTGCCTATCAATCCGAATTCTGGCATTAGACTAAGGGTGAAAGGATACATCTCTGCCACGCATCGATACGATTCTCGATACACAGCCTACGATACGATACATTATCGATACACATATCAAATTGATGGTCTTTTCATCTTTAGAAGGTCTGTCAATGGTAAGGTGGTGCCATTTTTTATATGTTGACGTATTGGGTGTATTTCCAGTATGCAGATTACAAACAAACATAGACTTATCATCTGTTCATATGCCATTCTCATCCTTGACAAGATAAAAATAAAAAAAATAAGAAATACTTCGAAACAGACTAGCTGTTAGTGATTTTTATTCACCCTTTTAGGCCATTTCAGGCTGCTCCATTCGATCATATGCATGACTCATCCTGGTCACCACACCCTTTGTTTTACATTGAATTAATGTTTTTAAAACATCTTATTACCAATTTCATGTCTTCACTTAAATTTTGAAAGGATTACGGTGTTATCTTCAAAACATAAGAAACAGTGCAATTTCCTTGTGCAAGGAAATTCTAATCTAGATCAAGTCCGAGTGTTGGAGTGGAGATGACTAATAGCCAAATCCTTCACATTGTACTTCCTGCAGATGCAAATCAACTACCGCGGACACAGACATTTGTTTCTGTCAGCGAAAAAGGAAATTATTGACAACACCCACTCCCTTTTTATAAATTGACGAGGTGGTTATAACTCGTGCAGTTTGGAATCTGCCCCCTTGCCGATTCTGTGCTATTTTTTTTTTTAAATCCGGTCGCTGATTACATATATCAACGTAAAAGGAGATATTCCAAACTAATTCCCCAAATACGATTTAAGTACTTTACGTATCAATTAATAGTCACTTTTGTGTGAAGTTTCTATGTTGATTTGTATCTATATGGATAGAGTTTGGATGTCAATATTTCCGGTATGTCACGCAGTGAACACGCTACAGTTAGTAATGATTGGTGGTTATTGTTTTACCCTGAACTTGAACAAACAATAACCACTAATCAGAACTGCATGTAACATTATTTCACTGCGTGACACACGGGATGTGTAGCCTTCAATTCGATCCAAGTAGACAAGATGCGATGCAACAGATAAATTTCGCGTAAAAGTGGTTATTAGATGATCAGTAAAGTACTTAAATCGTACATGGGGTAGAAATCTGCAATGCCTTCTTTCCGTTGATATATGTTATCAGGGGCTGAAGATGCAGACGGGATAAAGTAATTAGCATGGAATTGGGGCGGGAGAAGGGGGCAGATTTCGAGCCACGTAACTTAGTCACCTTCTGTTAATTTGTAGAAGGCGAGTGGGTGTTGTCAATAGCTTTTATTTTTTACTGACAGAAATGAGTGCATGTACTTGCTACGGCTGTCTCAGATGAATTCTCAATTTAAAGAATGAAAAGCAAATCACTAATAATTATTCACGACTGCTGAAGATTAAAGTAACTTGCATAGAGTAAGTATCGTTTTGTATCGATTCTTCCCCTCTTGTATCGATATGAGTATCGATATAGAGAAAGTATCGATACATTGATATATCGATTAATCGTTTCACCCCTACATTAGAAACATCTTGTTTAAGTGCCTATAAATCTGAATTCTGGCATTAGACACATCTTGTTTAAGTGCCTATAAATCCGAATTCTGGCATTAGACACATCTTGTTTAAGTGCCTATAATCCGAATTCTGGCATTAGATACATCTTGTTTAAGTGCCTATAAATCCGAAAAATGGTATTAGATATCTTGTTTAAGTGCCTATAAATCCGAATTATGGTAGTAGATACATATTGTTTCATTTCCTATAAATCTGAATTCTGGCATTAGACACATTTTCTTTAAGTGCCTATAATTCCGAATACTGGTATTATAAACATCTTGTTTAAGTGCCTATAAATCCGAATTCTGCTATGAGACACATCTTGTTTAGGTGCCTATAAATCCGAAGTATAATATTATATACATCGTTGAATAAGTGCCTATAAATCCGCAATCTGGCATGATACACATCTTGTTTAAGTGCCTATAAATCCGAATTCTGGTATTAGACACATCTTGTTTAGGTGCCTATAAATCCGACTTCTGGTATTAGACACATCTTGTTTAATTGGATATAAATCCGCACTCTGTAATTATTTTTCTTTCATGTATCACGCCCATTATTTTATAAATTCATAGTACGCAAAGAATTTTACGGGAACTATACATTTTAATTTGCTGTTTTCAAGAAAATCATTGTTGTGCACCCGACATTTTTGCAGCTAATTTTTATTCATGTTTGTGGTAATGCGGACAATATGAATTATTTTAGCTTTTTGGAAAACTTAAGTTGAATCTAGTTACTATGGAATTACGCTGCTGCTTTCACCCCTGGTTACTGACGGGGCATGCAAAACTGAGCAAAAGACTGGTGTTGACTAAAAAGGATCAGTTGAAGAGAAACACCTGATAAACAGCTGACTTCAAGCCTTACATAAACATCCAGTAAATAATTAGGATCCGAAAACGTACATTCATGTTGTCAAGGAAACACATGAACCCAGACTTTGAACATTCTGAAGTTTCTGTGACGTTTTGATTAGAAAAAAAATCTTAAATCGATATTTAGAGATGAATAATCAAACTATTATATATAGCGGATGAAAATTCATGCATTATAAATAGGTGGCAAGAAAAAAAATTCTAATGTAACATAGGTTATATACGCCGTGTTCCGTCTAATGGATATTTACAATACAAAGGTTATATACACCGTTTTCCGTCTAATGGATATTATACAAAACATAGGTTATATACTCTGTTTTCCGTCTCATGGATATATACAATACATAGGTTATATACACCGTTTTGCGTCTAATGGATATTATACAATACATAGGTTATATACACCGTTTTGCGTCTAATGGATATTATACAAAACATAGGTTATATACTCTGTTTTCCGTCTCATGGATATATACAACACATAGGTTATATACACCGTTTTGCGTCTAATGGATATTATACAATACATAGGTTATATACACCGTTTTGCGTCTAATGGATATTATACAATACATAGGTTATATACACCGTTTTGCGTCTAATGGATATTATACAATACATAGGTTATATACACCGTTTTGCGTCTAATGGATATTATACAATACATAAGTTATATGCATCGTTTTCCGTCTCATGGATATTTACAATACATAGGTTATATACACCGTTTTCCGTCTAATGGATATTATATAATACATAGGTTATATACACCGTTTTCCGTCTAATGGATATTATACAATACATAGGTTATATACATCGTTTTCCGTCTCATGGATATATACAATACATAGGTTATATACACCGTTTCCGTCTAATGGATATTATACAATACATAGGTTATATACACTGTTTTCCGTTTCATGGATATTATACAATACATAAGTTATATACACCGTTTTCCGTCTAATGGATATTATACAATACATAGGTTATATACACTGTTTTCCGTCTCATGGATATTATGTAATACATAGGTTATATACATCGTTTTCCGTCTCATGGATATTATACAATACATAGGTTATATACATCGTTTTCGGTCTAATGGATATTTACAATACATAGGTTATATACACTGTTTTCCGTCTCACGGATATTATACAATACGTAGGTTATATACACCGTTTTGGGTCTAATGGATATTATACAATACATAGGTTATATACATCGTTTTGTGTCTAATGGATATTATACAATACATAGGTTATATACACCGTTTTGCGTCTAATGGAAATTATACAATACATAGATTATATACACCGTTTTGCGTCTAATGGATATTATACAATATATAGGTTATATACATCGTTTTCCGTCTAATGGATATTATACAATACGTAGGTTATATACACCGTTTTCCGTCTAATGGAAATTATACAATACATTGGTTATATACACCGTTTTCCGTCTAATGGAAATTATACAATACATTGGTTATATACACCGTTTTGCGTCTAATGGATATTATACAATACATAGGTTATATACATCGTTTTCCGTCTCATGGATATTTACAATACATAGGTTATATACACTGTTTTCCGTCTCATGGATATTATACAATACGTAGGTTATATACACCGTTTTGCGTCTAATGGATATTATACAATACATAAGTTATATGCATCGTTTTCCGTCTCATGGATATTTACAATACATAGGTTATATACACCGTTTTCCGTCTAATGGATATTATACAATACATAGGTTATATACACCGTTTTCCGTCCAATGGATATTATACAATACATAGGTTATATACATCGTTTTCCGTCTCATGGATATATACAATACATAGGTTATATACACCGTTTCCGTCTAATGGATATTATACAATACATAGGTTATATACACTGTTTTCCGTTTCATGGATATTATACAATACATAAGTTATATACACCGTTTCCGTCTAATGGATATTATACAATACATAGGTTATATACACTGTTTTCCGTCTCATGGATATTATGTAATACATAGGTTATATACATCATTTTCCGTCTCATGGATATTTACAATACATAGGTTATATACACTGTTTTCCGTCTATTGGATATTATATAATACATAGGTTATATACACCGTTTTCCGCCTAATGGATATTATACAATACGTAGGTTATATACACCGTTTTCCGTCTAATGGATATTTACAATACATAGGTTATATACATCGTCTTGCGTCTAATGGATATTATACAATACATAGGTTATATACACCGTTTTCCGTCTAATGGATATTTAGAATACGTAGGTTATATAGACCGTTTTCCGTCTAATGGATATTACATAATACATAGGTTATATACACCGTTTTCCGTCTCATGGATATTATATAATACATAGGTTATATACACCGTTTTCCATCTAATGGATATTTACAATACATAGGTTATATACATCATTTTGCGTCTGATGGATATTGTACAATACATGGGATATATACACTGTTTTGCGTCTAATGGATATTATATAATGCATAGGTTATATATACCATTTTGAGTCTAATGGATATTTACAATACATAGGTTATATACATCGTTTTAGGTCTAATGGATATTGTACAATACATAGGTTATATACCCTGTTTTCCGTCTCTTGGATATATACAATACAACGGTTATATACATTGTTTTGCGTCTGATGAATATTATACAATACACAGGTTATATACATCGTTTTCCGTCTAATAGATATTATACAATACATAGGTTATATACACCGTTTTCCGTCTAATGGAAATTATACAATACATAGGTTATATACATCGTCTTGCGTCTAATGGATATTATACAATACATAGGTTATATGCATCGTTTTCCGTCTCATGGATATTTACAATACATAGGTTATATACACTGTTTTCCGTCTCATGGATATTATACAATACGTAGGTTATATACATCGTTTTGGGTCCAATGGATATTATACAATACATAGGTTAAATACATCGTTTTGTGTCTAATGGATATTATACAATACATAGGTTATATACACCGTTTTGCGTCTAATGGAAATTATACAATGCATAGGTTATATACACCGTTTTGCGTCTAATGGATATTATACAATACATAGGTTATATACATCGTTTTGCGTCTAATGGATATTATACAACACATAGGTCATATACACCGTTTTCCGTCTAATGGAAATTATACAATACATTGGTTATATACACCGTTTTCCGTCTAATGGAAATTATACAATACATTGGTTATATACACCGTTTTGCGTCTAATGGATATTATACAATACATAGGTTATATACATCGTTTTCCGTCTCATGGATATTTACAAAACATATGTTATATACACTGTTTTCCGTCTCATGGATATTATACAATACGTTGGTTATATACACCGTTTTGCGTCTAATGGATATTATACAATACATAGGTTATATACATCGTTTTGCGTCTAATGGATATTATACAATACATAGGTTATATACACCGTTTTGCGTCTAATGGAAATTATACAATACATAGGTTAAATACACCGTTTTGCGTCTAATGGATATTATACAATACATAGGTTATATACATCGCTTTGCGTCTAATGGATATTATACAATACATAGGTTATATACACCGCTTTCCGTCTAATGGAAATTATACAATACATAGGTTATATACACAGTTTTGCGTCTAATGGATATTATACAATACATAGGTTATATACATCGTTTTCCATCTCATGGATATTGACAATACATAGGTTATATACACTGTTTTCCGTCTCATGGATATTATACAATACGTAGGTTACATACACCGTTTTGCGATATTTTTGATATTATACAATACAAAGGTTATATACATCGTTTTCCGTCTCATGGATATTTACAATACATAGGTTATATACACTGTTTTCCGTCTCATGGATATTATACAATACGTACGTTATATACACCGTTTTGCGTCTAATGGATATTATACAATACATAGGTTATATACATCGTTTTGCGTCTAATGGATATTATACAACACATAGGTTATATACACCATTTTGCGTCTAATGGAAATTATACAATACATAGGTTATATACACCGTGTTGCGTCTAGTGGATATTATACAATACATAGGTTATATACATCGTTTTGCGTCTAATGGATATTATACAAATACACAGGTTATATACACCGTTTTCCGTCTAATGGAAATTATACAATACATAGGTTATATACACAGTTTTGCGTCTAATGGATATTATACAATACATAGGTTATATACATAGCTTTCCATCTTATGGATATTTACAATACATAGGTTATATACACCGTTTTCCGTCTCGTGGATATCATACAATAGGTAGGTTATATACACCGTTTTCCGTCTAATGGATATTATACAATACATAGGTTATATACATCGTTTTACGTCTAATGGATATTATACAATACATAGGTTATATACACCGTTTTGCGTCTAATGGAAATTATGCAATACATCGGTTATATACACCGTTTTGCGTCTAATGGATATTATACAATACATAGGTTATATACATCGTTTTGCGTCTAATGCATATTATACAATACATAGGTTATATACACTGTTTTCCGTCTCATGGATATTATACAATACATAGGTTATATACACCGTTTTCCGTCTCATGGATATATACAATACATAGGTTATATACACCGTTTTCCGTCTAATGGATATTATACAATACATAGGTTATATAAACTGTTTTTCGTCTCATGGAAATATACAATACATAGGTTATATACACTGTTTTCCGTCTCATGGATATTATACAATACATAAGTTATATACACCGTTTTCCATCTAATGGATATTATGCAATACATAGGTTATATACACTGTTTTCCGTCTCACGGATATTATATAATACATAGGTTATATACATCGTTTTCCGTCTCATGGATATTTGCAATATATAGGTTATATACACTGTTTTCCGTCTATTGGATATTATATAATACATAGGTTATATACACCGTTTTCCGCCTAATGGATATTATACAATACGTAGCTTGTGTACACCGTTTTCCGTCTAATGGATATTTACAATACATAGGTTATATACATCGTTTTGCGTCTAATGGATATTATAAAATACATAGGTTATATACACCGTTTTCCGTCTAATGGATATTTACAATACGTAGGGTATATAAACCGCTTTCCGTCTAATAGATATTATATAATACATAGGATATATACACCGTTTTCCATCTAATGGATATTTGCAATACATAGGTTATATACATCATTTTGCGTCTGAGGGATATTGCACAATACATGGGATATATACACTGTTTTACGTCTATTGGATATTATATAATGCATAGGTTATATATACCATTTTGAGTCTAATGGATATTTACAATACATAGGTTATATACATCGTTTTGCGTCTAATGGATATTGTACAATACATAGGTTATATACTCTGTTTTCCGTCTCTTGGATATATACAATACATAGGTTATATACATTGTTTTGCGTCTAATGGATATTATACAATACATAGGTTATATACTCTGTTTTCCGTCTCTTGGATATATACAATACATAGGTTATATACACCATTTTCTGTCTAATGGAAATTATACAATACATAGGTTATATACATCGTTTTCCGTCTCATGGATATTGACAATACATAGGTTATATGCATCGTTTTCCGTCTCATGGATATTTACAATACATAGGTTATATACACTGTTTTCCGTCTCACGGATATTATACAATACGTAGGTTATATACACCGTTTTGGGTCTAATGGATATTATACAATACATAGGTTATATACATCGTTTTGTGTCTAATGGATATTACACAATACATAGGTTATATACACCGTTTTGCGACTAATGGAAATTATACAATACATAGATTATATACACCGTTTTGCGTCTAATGGATATTATACAATATATAGGTTATATACATCGTTTTCCGTCTAATGGATATTATACAATACGTAGGTTATATACACCGTTTTCCGTCTAATGGAAATTATACAATACATTGGTTATATACACCTTTTTCCGTCTAATGGAAATTATACAATACATTGGTTATATACACCGTTTTGGGTCTAATGGATATTATACAATACATAGGTTATATACATCGTTTTCCGTCTCATGGATATTTACAATACATAGGTTATATACACTGTTTTCCGTCTCATGGATATTATACAATACGTAGGTTATATACACCGTTTTGCGTCTAATGTATATTATACAATACATAGGTTATATACATCGTTTTGCGTCTAATGGATATTATACAATACATAGGTTATATACACCGTTTTGCGTCTAATGGAAATTAACCAATACATAGGTTAAATGCACCGTTTTGCGTCTAATGGATATTATACAATACATAGGTTATATAAATCGCTTTGCGTCTAATGGATATTGTACAATACATAGGTTATATACACCGTTTTCCGTGTAATTGAAATTATACAATACACAGGTCATATACACCGTTTTGCGTCTAATGGATATTATACAATACATAGGTTATATACATCGTTTTCCATCTCATGGATATTGACAATACATAGGTTATATACGCTGTTTTCCGTCTCATGGATATTATACAATACGTAGGTTATATACACCGTTTTGCGTCTAATGGATATTATAGAATACATAGGTTATATACATCGTTTTCCGTCTCATGGATATTTACAATACATAGGCCATATACATTGTTTTCCGTCTCATGGATATTATACAATACGTACGTTATATACTCCGTTTTGCGTCTAATGGATATTATACAATACATGGGTTATATACATCGTTTTGCGTCTAATGGATATTATACAATACATAGGTTATATACACCGTTTTGCGTCTAATAAATATTATACAATACATAGGTTATATACATCGTTTTACGTCTAATGGATATTATACAATACATAGGTTATATACACCGTTTTCCGTCTAATGGAAATTATACAATACATAGGTTATATACACCGTTTTTCGTCTAATGCATATTATACAATACATAGGTCATATACATCGTTTTCCATCTCATGGATATTTACAATACATAGGTTATATACATCGTGTTCCGTCTAATGGATATTATACAATACATAGGTTATATACACTGTTTTCCGTCTCATGCATATTATACAATACATAGGTTATATACACCGTTTTCCGTCTAATGGATATTTACAATACATAGGTTATATACATAGTTTTTCGTCTAATGCATATTATACAATACATAGGTTATATACACTGTTTTCCGTCTCATGGATATATACAATACATGGGTTATATACACCGTTTTCCGTCTGATGGATATTATACAACACATAGGTAATATAAACTGTTTTTCGTCTCATGGAAATATACAATACATGGGTTATATACACTGTTTTCCGTCTCATGGATATTATACAATACATAAGTTATATACACCGTTTTCAATCTAATGGATATTATGCAATACATAGGTTATATACACTGTTTTCCGTCTCACGGATATTATATAATACATAGGTTATATACATCGTTTTCCGTGTCATGGATATTTGCAATACATAGGTTATATGCACTGTTTTCCGTCTAATGGATATTATATAAGACATAGGTTATATACACCGTTTTCCGTCTAATGGATATTATCCAATACGTAGGTTATATACACCGTTTTGCGTCTAATGGATATTATACCATACATAGGTTATATACACCGTTTTCCGTCTAATTGATATTTACAATGCATAGGGTATATACAGCGTTTTGCGTCAATTGGATATTTACAATACATAGTTATATACATCGTTTTGCGTCTAATGGATATTATAAAATATATAAATTATATACACTGTTTTCTGTCTTCTGGATATATACAATAAATAGGTTATATACACCGTTTTGCGTCAATTGGATATTTACAATACATAGTTATATACATCGTATTGCGTCTAATGGAAATTATACAATATACAGGTTATATACAAAGTTTTCCGTCTAATGGATATTATACAATACATAGGTTATATACATCGCTTTCCGTCTCATGGATATATACAATACATAGGTTATATACACCGTTTTCCGTCTAATGGATATTATCCAATACATAGGTTATATACACTGTTTTCCGTTTCATGGATATTATACAATACATAAGTTATATACACCGTTTTCCGTCTAATGGATATTATACAATACATAGGTTGTATACACTGTTTTCCGTCTCATGGATATTATATAATACATAGGTTATATACATCGTTTTCCGTCTCGTGGATATTTACAATACATAGGTTATATACACTGTTTTCCGTCTATTGGATATTATATAATACATAGGTTATATACACCGCTTTCCGCCTAATGGATATTATACAATACGTAGCTTATATACACCGTTTTCCGTCTAATGGATATTTACAATACATAGGTTATATACAGCGTTTTGCGTCTAATGGATATTATACAATACATAGGTTATATACACCGTTTTCCCTCTAATGGATATTTACAATACGTAGGGTATATAAACCGTTTTCCGTCTAATGGATATTACATAATACATAGGTTATATACACCGTTTTCCGTCTAATGGATATTATATAATACATAGGTTATATACAACGTTTTCCATCTAATGGATATTTACAATACATAGGTTATATACATCATTTTGCGTCTGATGGATATTGTACAATACATGGGATATATACACTGTTTTGCGTCTATTGGATATTATATAATGCATAGGTTATATATACCATTTTGAGTCTTATGGATATTTACAATACATAGGTTATATACATCGTTTTGCGTCTAATGGATATTGTACAATACATAGGTTATATACTCTGTTTTCCGTCTCTTGGATATATACAATACATAGGTTATATACATTGTTTTGTGTCTAATGGATATTATACAATACATAGGTTATATACATCGTTTTCCGTCTAATGGATATTACACAATACATAGGTTATATACACCGTTTTCCGTCTAATGGAAATTATACAATACATAGGTTATATACATCGTTTTGCGTCTAATGGATATTATATAATACATAGGTTATATACATCGTTTTCCGTCTCATGGATATTACATAATACATAGGTTATATACACTGTTTTCCGTCTCACGGATATTATACAATACGTAGGTTATATACACCGTTTTGGGTCTAATGGATATTATACAATACATAGGTTATATACATCGTTTTGTGTCTAATGGATATTATACAATACATAGGTTTTATACACCGTTTTCCGTCTAATGGAAATTATACAATACATAGGTTATATACACCGTTTTGCGTATAATGGATATTATACAATACATAGGTTATATACACCGTTTTCCGTCTAATGGAAATTATACAATACATTGGTTATATACACCGTTTTCCGTCTAATGGAAAGTATACAATACATTGGTTATATACACCGTTTTGCGTCTAATGGATATTATACAATACATAGGTTATATACATCGTTTTTCATTTCATCGATATTTACAATACATAGGTTATATACACTGTTTTCCGTCTCATGGATTTTATACAATACGTAGGTTATATACACCGTTTTGCGTCTAATGGATATTATACAATACATAGGTTATATACATCGTTTTACGTCTAATGGATATTATACAATACATAGGTTATATACACCGTTTTGCGTCTAATGGAAATTAACCAATACATAGGTTAAATGCACCGTTTTGCGTCTAATGGATATTATACAATACATAGGTTATATACATCGCTTTGCGTCTAATGGATATTGTACAATACATAGGTTATATACACCGTTTTCCTTCTAATGGAAATTATACAATACACAGGTTATATACACCGTTTTGCGTCTAATGGATATTATACAATACGTAGGTTATATGCATCGTTTTCCATCTCATGGATATTGACAATACATAGGTTATATACACTGTTTTCCGTCTCATGGATATTATACAATACGTAGGTTATATACACCGTTTTGCGTCTAATTGATATTATAGAATACATAGGTTATATACATCGTTTTCCGTCTCATGGATATTTCCAATACATAGGCTATATACACTGTTTTCCGTCTCATGGATATTATACAATACGTACGTTATATACACCGTTTTGCGTCTAATGGATATTATACAATACATGGGTTATATACATCGTTTTGCGTCTAATGGATATTATACAATACATAGGTTATATACACCGTTTTGCGTCTAATGGATATTATACAATACATAGGTTATATACATCGTTTTACGTCTAATGGATATTATACAATACATAGGTTATATACACCGTTTTCCGTCTAATGGAAATTATACAATACATACGTTATATACACCGTTTTCCATCTCATGGATATTTACAATACATAGGTTATATACACCGTTTTCCGTCTCGTGGATATTATACAATAGGTAGGTTATATACACCGTTTTGCGTCTAATGGATATTATACAATACATAGGTTATATACACCGTTTTGCGTCTAATGGATATTATACAATACATAGGTTATATACATCGTTTTACGTCTAATGGATATTATACAATACATAGGTTATATACACCGTTTTCCGTCTAATGGAAATTATACAATACATACGTTATATACACCGTTTTCCATCTCATGGATATTTACAATACATAGGTTATATACACCGTTTTCCGTCTCGTGGATATTATACAATAGGTAGATTATATACACCGTTTTCCGTCTAATGGATATTTACAATACATAGGTTATATACATCGCTTTGCGTCTAATGCATATTATACAATACATAGGTTATATACACTGTTTTCCGTCTAATGGATATTGTACAATACATAGGTTATATACACCGTTTTCCGTCTCATGGATATATACAATACATATGTTATATACACCGTTTTCCGTCTAATGGATATTATACAATACATAGGTTATATAAACTGTTTTTCGTCTCATGGATATATGCAATACATAGGTTATATACACTGTTTTCCGTCTCATGGATATTATACAATACATAGGTTATATACACTGCTTTCCGTCTCATGGATATTATATAATACATAGGTTATATACATCGTTTTCCGTCTCATGGATATTTGCAATACATAGGTTATATACACTGTTTTCCGTCTAATGGATATTATATAATACATAGGTTATATACACTGTTTTCCGTCTAATGGATATTATACAATACGTAGGTTATATACACCGTTTTCCGTCTAGTGGATATTTACAATACATAGGTTATATACATCCTTTTGCGTCTAATGGATATTATACAATACATAGGTTATATACACAGTTTTGCGTCTAATGGATATTATACAATACATAGGTTATATACACCGTTTTCCGTCTAATTGATATTTACAATGCATAGGGTATATACACCGTTTTGCGTCTAATGGATATTATATAATGCATAGGTTATATATACCGTTTTGCGTCAATTGGATATTTACAATACATAGGTTATATACATCGTTTTGCGTTTAATGGTTATTATACAATACATAAATTATATACACTGCTTTCTGTCTCTTGGATATATACAATACATAGGTTATATACATCGTTTTGCGTCTAATGGAAATTATACAATACACAGGTTATATACACTGTTTTCCGTCTAATGGATATTTACAATACATAGGTTATATACATCGTTTTGCGTCTAAGGGATATGATACAATACATAGGTTATATCCATCGTTTTGCATCTAATGGATATTAAACAATACATAGGTTATATACATCGTTTTGCGTCTAATGGATTTTATACAATACATAAGTTATATACACCCTTTTCCGTCTAATGGATATTTACAATACATAGGTTATATACATCGTTTTGCGTCTAATGGATATTATACAATACATAGGTTATATACACCGTTTTCCGTCTAATGGATATTTACAATACGTAGGTTATATACACCGTTTTCCGTCGAATGGATATCACATAATACATAGGTTATATTCACCGTTTTCCGTCTCATGGATATTATATAATACATAGGTTATATACACCGTTTTCCATCTAATGGATATTTACAATACATGGGTTATATACATCGTTTTGTGTCTAATGGATATTATACAATACGTAGGTTATATACACCGTTTTGCGTCTAATGGATATTCTATAATGCATAGATTATATATACCATTTTGCGTCTAATGGCTATTATATAATACATAGGTTATATACTCCGTTCTCCGTCTCATGGATATTTTACAATACATGGGTTATATACACCGTTTTGCGTCTAATGGATATTATATAATGCATAGGTTATATATACCGTTTTGCGTCTATTGGATCTTTACAATACATAGGTTATATACATCGTTTTGTGTCTAATGGATATTATACAATACATAGGTTATGTACCCTGTTTTCCGTCTCTTGGATATATACAATACATAGGTTATATACTTCGCTTTGCGTCTAATGGATGTTATACAATACATAGATTATATACATCGTTTTGCGTCTATTGGATATTATACAATACATAGGTTATATACACTGTTTTCCGTCTAATGGATATTATACAATACATAGGTTATATACATTGTTTTTCGTCTCACGGATATATATAATAAATATGTTATATACACTGTTTTCCGTCTCATGGATATTATGCGATTCATAAGTTATATACACTGTTTTCCGTCTCATGGATATTATATAATACATAGGTTATATACATCGTTTTGCGTCTAATCGATATTGTACAATACATAGGTTATATACACTGTTTTCCGTTTCTTGGATATATTCAATTCATAGGTTATATACATCGTTTTGCGTCTAATGGGTATTATACAATACATAGGTTATATATACCGTTTTGCGTCTAATGGAAATTATACAATACATAGGTTATATACACCGTTTTGCGTCTCATGGATATTATACAATACATAGGTTATATACACCGTTTTCCCTCTAATGGATATTTACAATACGTAGGGTATATAAACCGTTTTCCGTCTAATGGATATTACATAATACATAGGTTATATACACCGTTTTCCGTCTAATGGATATTATATAATACATAGGTTATATACAACGTTTTCCATCTAATGGATATTTACAATACATAGGTTATATACATCATTTTGCGTCTGATGGATATTGTACAATACATGGGATATATACACTGTTTTGCGTCTATTGGATATTATATAATGCATAGGTTATATATACCATTTTGAGTCTAATGGATATTTACAATACATAGGTTATATACATCGTTTTGCGTCTAATGGATATTGTACAATACATAGGTTATATACTCTGTTTTCCGTCTCTTGGATATATACAATACATAGGTTATATACATTGTTTTGTGTCTAATGGATATTATACAATACATAGGTTATATACATCGTTTTCCGTCTAATGGATATTACACAATACATAGGTTATATACACCGTTTTCCGTCTAATGGAAATTATACAATACATAGGTTATATACATCGTTTTGCGTCTAATGGATATTATATAATACATAGGTTATATACATCGTTTTCCGTCTCATGGATATTACATAATACATAGGTTATATACACTGTTTTCCGTCTCACGGATATTATACAATACGTAGGTTATATACACCGTTTTGGGTCTAATGGATATTATACAATACATAGGTTATATACATCGTTTTGTGTCTAATGGATATTATACAATACATAGGTTTTATACACCGTTTTCCGTCTAATGGAAATTATACAATACATAGGTTATATACACCGTTTTGCGTATAATGGATATTATACAATACATAGGTTATATACACCGTTTTCCGTCTAATGGAAATTATACAATACATTGGTTATATACACCGTTTTCCGTCTAATGGAAAGTATACAATACATTGGTTATATACACCGTTTTGCGTCTAATGGATATTATACAATACATAGGTTATATACATCGTTTTTCATTTCATGGATATTTACAATACATAGGTTATATACACTGTTTTCCGTCTCATGGATATTATACAATACGTAGGTTATATACACCGTTTTGCGTCTAATGGATATTATACAATACATAGGTTATATACATCGTTTTACGTCTAATGGATATTATACAATACATAGGTTATATACACCGTTTTGCGTCTAATGGAAATTAACCAATACATAGGTTAAATGCACCGTTTTGCGTCTAATGGATATTATACAATACATAGGTTATATACATCGCTTTGCGTCTAATGGATATTATACAATACATAGGTTATATACACCGTTTTCCTTCTAATGGAAATTATACAATACACAGGTTATATACACCGTTTTGCGTCTAATGGAAATTATACAATACGTAGGTTATATGCATCGTTTTCCATCTCATGGATATTGACAATACATAGGTTATATACACTGTTTTCCGTCTCATGGATATTATACAATACGTAGGTTATATACACCGTTTTGCGTCTAATTGATATTATAGAATACATAGGTTATATACATCGTTTTCCGTCTCATGGATATTTCCAATACATAGGCTATATACACTGTTTTCCGTCTCATGGATATTATACAATACGTACGTTATATACACCGTTTTGCGTCTAATGGATATTATACAATACATGGGTTATATACATCGTTTTGCGTCTAATGGATATTATACAATACATAGGTTATATACACCGTTTTGCGTCTAATGGATATTATACAATACATAGGTTATATACATCGTTTTACGTCTAATGGATATTATACAATACATAGGTTATATACACCGTTTTCCGTCTAATGGAAATTATACAATACATACGTTATATACACCGTTTTCCATCTCATGGATATTTACAATACATAGGTTATATACACCGTTTTCCGTCTCGTGGATATTATACAATAGGTAGGTTATATACACCGTTTTGCGTCTAATGGATATTATACAATACATAGGTTATATACACCGTTTTGCGTCTAATGGATATTATACAATACATAGGTTATATACATCGTTTTACGTCTAATGGATATTATACAATACATAGGTTATATACACCGTTTTCCGTCTAATGGAAATTATACAATACATACGTTATATACACCGTTTTCCATCTCATGGATATTTACAATACATAGGTTATATACACCGTTTTCCGTCTCGTGGATATTATACAATAGGTAGATTATATACACCGTTTTCCGTCTAATGGATATTTACAATACATAGGTTATATACATCGCTTTGCGTCTAATGCATATTATACAATACATAGGTTATATACACTGTTTTCCGTCTAATGGATATTGTACAATACATAGGTTATATACACCGTTTTCCGTCTCATGGATATATACAATACATATGTTATATACACCGTTTTCCGTCTAATGGATATTATACAATACATAGGTTATATAAACTGTTTTTCGTCTCATGGATATATGCAATACATAGGTTATATACACTGTTTTCCGTCTCATGGATATTATACAATACATAGGTTATATACACTGCTTTCCGTCTCATGGATATTATATAATACATAGGTTATATACATCGTTTTCCGTCTCATGGATATTTGCAATACATAGGTTATATACACTGTTTTCCGTCTAATGGATATTATATAATACATAGGTTATATACACTGTTTTCCGTCTAATGGATATTATACAATACGTAGGTTATATACACCGTTTTCCGTCTAGTGGATATTTACAATACATAGGTTATATACATCCTTTTGCGTCTAATGGATATTATACAATACATAGGTTATATACACAGTTTTGCGTCTAATGGATATTATACAATACATAGGTTATATACAACGTTTTCCATCTAATGGATATTTACAATACATAGGTTATATACATCATTTTGCGTCTGATGGATATTGTACAATACATGGGATATATACACTGTTTTGCGTCTATTGGATATTATATAATGCATAGGTTATATATACCATTTTGAGTCTAATGGATATTTACAATACATAGGTTATATACATCGTTTTGCGTCTAATGGATATTGTACAATACATAGGTTATATACTCTGTTTTCCGTCTCTTGGATATATACAATACATAGGTTATATACATTGTTTTGTGTCTAATGGATATTATACAATACATAGGTTATATACATCGTTTTCCGTCTAATGGATATTACACAATACATAGGTTATATACACCGTTTTCCGTCTAATGGAAATTATACAATACATAGGTTATATACATCGTTTTGCGTCTAATGGATATTATATAATACATAGGTTATATACATCGTTTTCCGTCTCATGGATATTACATAATACATAGGTTATATACACTGTTTTCCGTCTCACGGATATTATACAATACGTAGGTTATATACACCGTTTTGGGTCTAATGGATATTATACAATACATAGGTTATATACATCGTTTTGTGTCTAATGGATATTATACAATACATAGGTTTTATACACCGTTTTCCGTCTAATGGAAATTATACAATACATAGGTTATATACACCGTTTTGCGTATAATGGATATTATACAATACATAGGTTATATACACCGTTTTCCGTCTAATGGAAATTATACAATACATTGGTTATATACACCCGTTTTCCGTCTAATGGAAAGTATACAATACATTGGTTATATACACCGTTTTGCGTCTAATGGATATTATACAATACATAGGTTATATACATCGTTTTTCATTTCATGGATATTTACAATACATAGGTTATATACACTGTTTTCCGTCTCATGGATATTATACAATACGTAGGTTATATACACCGTTTTGCGTCTAATGGATATTATACAATACATAGGTTATATACATCGTTTTACGTCTAATGGATATTATACAATACATAGGTTATATACACCGTTTTGCGTCTAATGGAAATTAACCAATACATAGGTTAAATGCACCGTTTTGCGTCTAATGGATATTATACAATACATAGGTTATATACATCGCTTTGCGTCTAATGGATATTATACAATACATAGGTTATATACACCGTTTTCCTTCTAATGGAAATTATACAATACACAGGTTATATACACCGTTTTGCGTCTAATGGATATTATACAATACGTAGGTTATATGCATCGTTTTCCATCTCATGGATATTGACAATACATAGGTTATATACACTGTTTTCCGTCTCATGGATATTATACAATACGTAGGTTATATACACCGTTTTGCGTCTAATTGATATTATAGAATACATAGGTTATATACATCGTTTTCCGTCTCATGGATATTTCCAATACATAGGCTATATACACTGTTTTCCGTCTCATGGATATTATACAATACGTACGTTATATACACCGTTTTGCGTCTAATGGATATTATACAATACATGGGTTATATACATCGTTTTGCGTCTAATGGATATTATACAATACATAGGTTATATACACCGTTTTGCGTCTAATGGATATTATACAATACATAGGTTATATACATCGTTTTACGTCTAATGGATATTATACAATACATAGGTTATATACACCGTTTTCCGTCTAATGGAAATTATACAATACATACGTTATATACACCGTTTTCCATCTCATGGATATTTACAATACATAGGTTATATACACCGTTTTCCGTCTCGTGGATATTATACAATAGGTAGGTTATATACACCGTTTTGCGTCTAATGGATATTATACAATACATAGGTTATATACACCGTTTTGCGTCTAATGGATATTATACAATACATAGGTTATATACATCGTTTTACGTCTAATGGATATTATACAATACATAGGTTATATACACCGTTTTCCGTCTAATGGAAATTATACAATACATACGTTATATACACCGTTTTCCATCTCATGGATATTTACAATACATAGGTTATATACACCGTTTTCCGTCTCGTGGATATTATACAATAGGTAGATTATATACACCGTTTTCCGTCTAATGGATATTTACAATACATAGGTTATATACATCGCTTTGCGTCTAATGCATATTATACAATACATAGGTTATATACACTGTTTTCCGTCTAATGGATATTGTACAATACATAGGTTATATACACCGTTTTCCGTCTCATGGATATATACAATACATATGTTATATACACCGTTTTCCGTCTAATGGATATTATACAATACATAGGTTATATAAACTGTTTTTCGTCTCATGGATATATGCAATACATAGGTTATATACACTGTTTTCCGTCTCATGGATATTATACAATACATAGGTTATATACACTGCTTTCCGTCTCATGGATATTATATAATACATAGGTTATATACATCGTTTTCCGTCTCATGGATATTTGCAATACATAGGTTATATACACTGTTTTCCGTCTAATGGATATTATATAATACATAGGTTATATACACTGTTTTCCGTCTAATGGATATTATACAATACGTAGGTTATATACACCGTTTTCCGTCTAGTGGATATTTACAATACATAGGTTATATACATCCTTTTGCGTCTAATGGATATTATACAATACATAGGTTATATACACAGTTTTGCGTCTAATGGATATTATACAATACATAGGTTATATACACCGTTTTCCGTCTAATTGATATTTACAATGCATAGGGTATATACACCGTTTTGCGTCTAATGGATATTATATAATGCATAGGTTATATATACCGTTTTGCGTCAATTGGATATTTACAATACATAGGTTATATACATCGTTTTGCGTTTAATGGTTATTATACAATACATAAATTATATACACTGCTTTCTGTCTCTTGCATATATACAATACATAGGTTATATACATCGTTTTGCGTCTAATGGAAATTATACAATACACAGGTTATATACACTGTTTTCCGTCTAATGGATATTTACAATACATAGGTTATATACATCGTTTTGCGTCTAAGGGATATGATACAATACATAGGTTATATCCATCGTTTTGCATCTAATGGATATTAAACAATACATAGGTTATATACATCGTTTTGCGTCTAATGGATTTTATACAATACATAAGTTATATACACCCTTTTCCGTCTAATGGATATTTACAATACATAGGTTATATACATCGTTTTGCGTCTAATGGATATTATACAATACATAGGTTATATACACCGTTTTCCGTCTAATGGATATTTACAATACGTAGGTTATATACACCGTTTTCCGTCGAATGGATATCACATAATACATAGGTTATATTCACCGTTTTCCGTCTCATGGATATTATATAATACATAGGTTATATACACCGTTTTCCATCTAATGGATATTTACAATACATGGGTTATATACATCGTTTTGCGTCTAATGGATATTATACAATACGTAGGTTATATACACCGTTTTGCGTCTAATGGATATTCTATAATGCATAGATTATATATACCATTTTGCGTCTAATGGCTATTATATAATACATAGGTTATATACTCCGTTCTCCGTCTCATGGATATTATACAATACATAGGTTATATACACCGTTTTGCGTCTAATGGATATTATATAATGCATAGGTTATATATACCGTTTTGCGTCTATTGGATCTTTACAATACATAGGTTATATACATCGTTTTGTGTCTAATGGATATTATACAATACATAGGTTATGTACCCTGTTTTCCGTCTCTTGGATATATACAATACATAGGTTATATACTTCGCTTTGCGTCTAATGGATGTTATACAATACATAGATTATATACATCGTTTTGCGTCTATTGGATATTATACAATACATAGGTTATATACACTGTTTTCCGTCTAATGGATATTATACAATACATAGGTTATATACATTGTTTTTCGTCTCACGGATATATATAATAAATATGTTATATACACTGTTTTCCGTCTCATGGATATTATGCGATTCATAAGTTATATACACTGTTTTCCGTCTCATGGATATTATATAATACATAGGTTATATACATCGTTTTGCGTCTAATCGATATTGTACAATACATAGGTTATATACACTGTTTTCCGTTTCTTGGATATATTCAATTCATAGGTTATATACATCGTTTTGCGTCTAATGGGTATTATACAATACATAGGTTATATATACCGTTTTGCGTCTAATGGAAATTATACAATACATAGGTTATATACACCGTTTTGCGTCTCATGGATATTATACAATACATAGGTTATATACACCGTTTTGCGTCTAATGGATATTATATAATGGATAGGTTATATATACCGTTTTCCGTCTAATGGATATTATATAATACATGGGTTATATACGCCGTTTTCCGTCTCATGGATATTTACAATACATAGGTTATATACAGTTTTATCTCTTGGATATATAGAATGCAAATTTTATATACACCGTTTTAAGTCACATGGATATATGCAATACATAGGTTATATACACTGTTTTCAGTCTCATGGATATTTATAATACATGGGTTATATACATCGTTTTATCTCTTGGATATATACAATGCATAGGTTATATACACTGTTTTCAGTCTCATGGATATATGCAATGCATAGGTTATATACACTGTTTTCCGTCTCATGGATATATACAATACATAGGTTATATACAGCGTTTTCCGTCTCATGGATATTATACAATACACAGGTTATATACACTATTTTCTGTCTCATGGATATTATACAATACATTGGTTATATACACTGTCTTCCGTCTCATGGATATTATACAATATATAGGTTATATACATTGTTTTCCGTCTCATGGATATATACAATACATAGGTTATATACATCGTTTTTATCTCTTTGATGGATACAATGCATATGTTATATATACACTATTTTCCGTCTCGTGGACATTATACAATACATAGGTTATGTACACCGTTTTCCGTCTCATGGATATATACAAGGCATAGGTTATATACACTGTTTTCCGTCTCATGGATATTATATAATACATAGGTTATATACACTGTTTTCCGTCTCATGGTTATATACAATACACAGGCTATATGCACTGTTTTCCGTCTCATGGTTATATACAATGCATATGTTATATACACCGTTTTCCTTCTCATGGTTGTATACAATACATAGGTTATATACACCGTTTTCCGTCTCATGGATATATACAATGCATAGGTTATATACACCGTTTTCAGTCTCATGGATAAATGCAATACATAGGTTCTATACACTGTTTTTCGTCTCATGGATATACACAATACATAGGTTATATACACTGTTTTCGATCTCATAGTTATGTTCAATACACAGGTTATATACACTTTTTTTCCGTCTCAAGGTTATATTCAATACTTGGATTATATACACCGTTTTCCTTTTCATGGATATATACAATACATAGGTTATTTACGCCGTTTTCCGTCTCATGGATATTATACAATACTTGGGTTATTATACGTCGTTTCTGAGCTACATTAAAACAAAAATGGACGAACGTTTTATTTGTACTTCTTTGTGTTCTTCGATGTATATAAGATTATTTCATGCAAAGATGTAGATATCTTTTTGAAATATGTATTGTAATGAAAATAATAAGTCTACATATTATGACTCATTATCTTTCTCTCATGGTTTTGCACTTGTTGTTTCTTTGTGGATTTGTTTACATTAAACTTGTCAATGTTCTTGATACTATTTATCATGCGGGCATCCTTCGGGTAATGACCTTCACATTAGTTTTATTGTCATTGTTTCTTCCTGCAATCGTCCTGAGGTCCTTTATTTAGACATAAGTTATAATATGTGGTATTACATCGCAGATAGTTTATTTTTACGTTACAATGCTTGATATTTGTATCCTTGTTTTTTATTTCCAATCTTTTATGCAATATTGTGTCACGTGCCTTTACATTGACCTTTGTTTTTGGAATGAGAGGAGACGAAACGAGTAACACTATTCGTTATAAATCAAATGATAACGAGTAACACTATTCGTTATAAATCAAATAATAACGAGTAACACTATACGTTATAAATCAAATGATAACGAGTAACACTATTCGTTATAAATCAAATGATTTCTTAACAAAATTTCTCTAAAAAGATTAAGATACCTTTTTAAAAAAAATCTCTAAAACTATTAATATATACATTTAATTTTGCAAATTCATTCATATGTGTATTTTTTTTTACAACTTTCTCATGATATTGGTGTATATGGGAATATGTATAATAAAGAGATAAATATCATTTTATGTGAATAATATTGGTGTATATGGGAATACGTGTAACAAAGAGATAAGTGTACATTTAATGTGAATTTATTGAAATTAATTTCATGGAGGTTAAAAGTTAATAAGGATTGACCTTTATATCAAGTTATCACATGAGTATGTATATATGTATGTATGTATGTATGTATGTATGTATGTATGTATGTATGTATGTATGTATGTATGTATGTATGTATGTATGTATGTATGTATGTATGTATGTATGTATGTATGTATGTATGTATGTATGTATGTTTGATTTTGTCTGTTTGTTGTTACAGCTACACATTTTACCTTCTTGATTTGTCTGTGTGTTATTACAGCTACACATCTTACCTTCTTGATGTTGTCTGTGTGTTGTTACAACTACACATTTCACCTTCTTGATTTTGTCTGTGTGTTGTTACAGCTACACATCTTACCTTCTTGATGTTGTCTGTGTGTTGTTACAACTACACATTTCACCTTCTTGATTTTGTCTGTGTCTTGTTACAGCTATATGTTTTACCTTCTTTATTTTGTCTGTGTCTTGTTACAGCTACACATTTTACCTTCCTTATTTTGACTGTGTGTTGTTACAGCCAAACATATTACCTTCTTTATTTTGTCTGTGTGTTGTTACAGCCAAACATTTTACCTTCTTGATTTGTCTGTGTGTTGTTACAACTACACATTTTACCTTCTTGATTTGTCTGTTTGTTGTTACAGCTACACATTTTACCTTCTTGATTTTGTCTGTGTGTTGTTATAACTACACATTTTACCTTCTTTATTTTGTCTGTGTGTTGTTACAGCTACACATCTTACCTTCTTGATGTTGTCTGTGTGTTGTTATAACTACACATTTTACCTTCTTTATTTTGTCTGTGTTTTGTTACAGCTACACATTTTACCTTCTTGATTTTGTTTGTGTGTTGTTACAGCCAAACATTTTACCTTCTTGATTTGTCTGTGTGTTGTTACAGCCAAACATTTTACCTTCTTGATTTTGTCTTTGTTCTGTTACAGCTACAGGTGTTACCTTCTTTATTTTGTCTGTGTGTTGTTACATCTATACATTTTACCTTCTTTATTTTGTCTTTGTTTTGTTACAGATACACCTGTTACCTTCTTTATTTTGTCTTTGTTTTGTTACAGCTACATATCTTACCTTCTTGATTTTGTCTGTGTGCTGTTACAACTACACTTTTTACCTTCATTATTTTGTCTGTGTGCTGTTACAGCTACACATTTTACCTTCTTTATTTTGTCTGTGTGCTGTTACAGCTACACATTTTACCTTCATTATTTTGTCTGTGTGCTGTTACAGCTACACATTTTACCTTCTTTATTTTGTCTGTGTGCTGTTACAGCTACACATTTTACCTTCATTATTTTGTCTGTGTGCTGTTACAGCTACACATTTTACCTTCTTTATTTTGTCTGTGTGTTGTTACAGCTACACTTTTCACCTTCTTTATTTTGTCTTTGTTTTGTTACAGCTACACATCTTACCTTCTTGATTTTGTCTGTGTGCTGTTACAGCTACACATTTTATCTTCTTTATTTTGTCTTTGTTTTGTTACAGCTACACATTTTACCTTCTTTATTTTGTCTGTGTGCTGTTACAGCTACACATTTTACCTTCTTTATTTTGTCTGTGCGCTGTTACAGCTACACATTTTATCTTCTTGATTTTGTCTGTGTGCTGTTACAGCTACACATCTTACCTTCTTTATTTTGTCTTTGTTTTGTTACAGCTACACATCTTACCTTCTTGATTTTGTATGTGTTTTGTCATTTGTACATTCTCTCCTAATGTCTAAATCTGAGACTATGACATTTTATACCACAGGTATAAGTGTGAGCTACTACTTTTATCCAGTTTCATAAATAAATTTAAATAAATCAAGGAACAGCAAGTTAGACCTCGCAATATCAGTTCAGAATTTATGAAACTTTAATCTGGGGGATAGTGGAAACTCTCCAGCACAGACATTGGAACTTCTTTAAATAGTATCTGCCTGCAATGCAGCTGATTCCGTAGATACTTAAAATAGGAACATTTCGGTATAGACTGTAGTAGCGGCATATGTTTATTAACAACAAATGTCTTTTACTAAATGTGATTCACCATTGCCAGTTCATAAAGATGACACCTTACTTATAATAAGAATAAACTATTTGTGATGCAATAAGTAAGTTTTAAAATACGATTGAGTATACAAATATTAATTAAAATGATGCACAGATGAAGGTAAAATTACACTCTTCGTACGAAAAAAACTATCGGCACTTCAATGCTTTTGGAAACACTATATAAACTCATATAATATATGTTCTTATCTGGATGGAAACACTATATAAACTCATAAACTCATACAATACATGTACTTATCTGGATGGAAACACTATATGAACTCATGCAATACATGTACTTATCTGGATGGAAACACTATATAAACTCATACAATACATGTACTTATCTGGATGGAAACACTATATGAACTCATACAATACATGTTATAGGATGGAAACACTATATAAACTCATATAATATATCTACTTATCTGGATGGAAACACTATATAAACTCATATAATATATCTACTTATCTGGATGCAAACACTATATAAACTCATACAATACATGTACTTATCTGGATGCAAACACTATATAAACTTATACAATATATGTACTTATCTGGATGGAAAAGCAAAGTTAATAGATATTCTGAATATGGAGCAAATAATAAATAATTGGTAAATAACATTCATATTACACCATGAATCATTACACTGACAACGCACCACAGATCTCACGAGGCATATATTAGAAGCAGTTGGCGTTATCTTGTTAACGTTTGAGACAAAATCCATTTCAATCAAAGAACCTTTTTGTCTTGTTGAATTTTGAATTGCTCTACGCGATATGTTTCAACGTGAGCATTTGCGTCGAATTATGCTATCAAGTTTAATTGCCATACTAGGCGACATCTGAACAGTTTGTGATTGGTAGTGACTATATATATAAGTGCATAGTGGTTGTAAACTAAAATCGTTCCGTGCATATGCTGGTCTCCTATTTCCCAAGATTTATAGAGCCTATGTTGAGACTGGCACGGTGACAATGACATCCCAAGATTTATAGAGCCTATGTTGAGACTGGCACCGTGACAATGACATCCCAGTGGAACGGTTACATTTACTAGTATTTGTCTTGCACAAGGCCCTGCTAAGGAAAGACAACTAATATAGCTTGTAAAGGGGAATAACTTATAATAAAGATAAATTAACGCAGAGCGATCAATTAAAGATTTTGACAATATTATTTATCAGTTTAAACCTTTAGATAAAAGTTACTAATACTATTTTTTTAATAATAATTTAAAGTTGAGGCATTGGCCTAAAGATTATCCTAAATATGAAAGAAAAAGCCAAAAGAAGCAATGTCTTGTTGTAAACATTGTGTATATTGCAAATATTTGACCTGGCGTCGCATTGTACTAATTGTTTAAATCTAATAATAATATGACTGTTTTCATGCTAACCCGTATTAAGTGAACTCCAAAGTACAACATGTGTTCACAATGTCACGAAGCCGTATTCATCATCAATATGTAATATCTGTAGACTCCTTTGATACCTTGAGATATAAATTCATTTTGCTTCCAATACATGAAGTAAATAAAAAAAACAGAAGAATCTTCCGTATTATTGGAAGCTGTTTGTTTTGGGGTTTAATTAGCTGTGTCTGTTAATTAGCATTTATCTGTTCTCGATATCTTTTCTTCAGTCACCTCATGTCACAGGCGACTCCCTTTGACTTCAAGATTTCACGAGTTCCATTGCTATGTCAGTTATCAGTATATATAAATCAGAATATTTAATTTAAACATTTTGGTGCTGGCAAACCTGCATTCAATTTGTTGGCTATGTTTCACCTTGAATAAGACACATATGTCTAGATGCTAAGTATGGGTTTCTTTTGCATGTCTGTTAGAATGAAATACGCTGCTGATATTTGATTGTGCCAAGTTGTATATTTGTGTAAACAAGTTCAGCTAAACTGTATCATAGAATGGATGAACAATTTAAACAAAAACCTGGCACATACATTGCACAGTTTGCATTAAAATGTAAAGGCTTTTTTACATGTATATCCATATATATTCCTCTTTCAATTATCGTCCTTTATAACCTGTTTCTTCATATTAAAATGTAATATTGATTTGTAAAATTGACGATGAAATAAAACTGAGCTAAGCAACCTCTAAACGATATTGATTCTTGCAGTTACTAGGATCAGTGTTCAGTTTAAAAATTAAAACATTGTTATGTTCAACAAACCAACTCATACAACAAAATGAATCCGCAATTATTTTTACCTGATTGGAATATAGTAACATGCAAGTTTAACTTCCTATAAACTGTTGCACACAGTGAAACTGTGCATGCATATTTTGTGAACCTTTAGCTTAATGTTCAAATTTGAACTTTCCTTTTACTTTGTATTAAATGTTTTATGATTGGTAAATCAAGATATTTTTTCAACTCATAATGCGCTGAATCATGGAATGAGTGCGCGTGCAAATCAAATAATTCTGCTGATACATGTATATTAATGTCGATGTTTTGACATGAAAGGGTGGAAATGAATAAATAGAAGATCATTCTTCTAACCTTTTGAAGTGAATTATTTATTAATATCTTAAAGAATGTTGTTTTAAACAATTTTTAATTTAAATAATTTATAGCAATTTATTTTACAATGATATTATCCGAATAGTTTGGTACTTGAAATGATATTTCATAAATTAGAACAATAATTAATTGGAATCAGAATTGGAATATAAGAGGAGGACAGACGAATATTTCAGTACATATTATGATTGGAATAAGCTTTCTAGACACATGATTGCATAATGCAAAAGTTTACACAGAAGGGCAGATATTTCAGTGATATTTTTATACTTTAGTTACAATGTAACCATGTTTATCAATAGGCTTATGTGTTGATAAGTTACAATCTAACCATGTTTATCAATAGGCTTATGTGTTGATAAGTAACAATGTAACCATGTTTATCAATAGGCTTATGTGTTGATAAGTTACAATGTAACCATGTTATCAATAGGCTTATGTGTTGATAAGTAACAATGTAACCATGTTTATCAATAGGCTTATGTGTTGATAAGTTACAAAGTAAGCATGCTATCAATAGGCTTATTTGTTGATAAGTTACAATGTAACCATGTTTATCAATAGGCTTATGTGTTGATAAGTTACAATCTAACCATGTTTATCAATAGGCTTATGTGTTGATAAGTAACAATGTAACCATGTTTATCAATAGGCTTATGTGTTGATAAGTTACAAAGTAAGCATGCTATCAATAGGCTTATGTGTTGATAAGTTACAATGTAACCATGTTTATCAATAGGCTTATGTGTTGATAAGTTACAATCTAACCATGTTTATCAATAGGCTTATGTGTTGATAAGTAACAATGTAACCATGTTTATCAATAGGCTTATGTGTTGATAAGTTACAATGTAACCATGTTATCAATAGGCTTATGTGTTGATAAGTTACAAAGTAAGCATGCTATCAATAGGCTTATGTGTTGATAAGTTACAATGTAACCATGTTTATCAATAGGCTTATGTGTTGATAAGTAACAATGTAACCATGTTTATCAATAGGCTTATGTGTTGATAAGTAACAATGTAACCATGTTTATCAATAGGCTTATGTGTTGATAAGTTACAATGTAACCATGTTATCAATAGGATTACGTGTTGATAAGTTACAAAGTAAGCATGCTATCAATAGGCTTATTTGTTGATAGGTTACAATGTAACCATGTTTGTCAATAGGCGTATGTGTTGATAGGTTACAATGTAACCATGTTTATCAATAGGCTTAAGTGTTGATAAGTTACAATGTAACCATGTTTATCGATAACCGTATGTGTTGATAGGTTACAATGTAACCATGTTTATCAATAGGCTTACGTGTTGATAGGTTACAATGTAACCATGTTTATCAATAGGCTTAAGTATTGATAAGTTACAATGTAACCATGTTTATAAATAACCGTATGTGTTGATAGGTTACAATGTAACAATGTTTATCAGTAGGCGTATGTGTTGATAGGTTACAATGTAACCATGTTTATCAATAAGCTTAAATGTTGATAGGTTACAATGTAACCATGTTTATCAATAGGCTTATGTGTTGATAGGTTACAATGTAACCATGTTTATCAATAGACTTAAGAGTTGATAGGTTACAATGTAACCATGTTTATCAATAGTCTTACGTGTTGATAGGTTACAATGTAACCATTTTTATCAATAGGCTTAAGTGTTGATAAGTTACAATGTAACCATGTTTATAAATAACCGTATGTGTTGATAGGTTACAATGTAACAATGTTTATCAATAGGAGTATGTGTTGATAGGTTACAATGTAACCATGTTTATCAATAATCGTATGTGTTGATAGGTTAGAATATGACCATGTTTATCAATAATCGTATGTTTTGATAGATTACAATGTAACCATATTTATCAATAGGCTAATGTGTTGATAGGTTACAATGTAACCATGTTTATCAACAGGTTTACGTGTTGATAGATTACAATGTAACAATGTTTATCAATAGGCTTAAGTGTTGATAAGTTACAATGTAACCATGTTATCAATAGGCTTACGTGTTGATAAGTTACAATGTAACCATGTTTATAAATAACCGTATGTGTTGATAGGTTACAATGTAACAATGTTTATCAATAGGCTAATGTGTTGATAGGTTACAATGTAACCATGTTTATCAATAGGCTTACGTGTTGATAGGTTACAATGTAACCATGTTTATCAATAGGCTTAAGTGTTGATAAGTTACAAAGTAACAATGCTATCAATAGTGTTATGTATGATGTTTCTATAATATTATAAATATTTTAGGAAATTATAAATGTTTCTTCACTTTAATATTTGCTTAAATCTTAATGTTATCAGGAAAAACATGTTTAACTAGTGTCCTTGAATTAGGTTGTTTTGATTAATATGTTTTCTCAATTTGAAAGTCAGGGTTGAATTTTGTTTACAGTTAAAATTCCATTAAGATGACTCATGTTCTAGAACATTCTGTCATGTGACCAATCTTTATATATACCATGTTAGGTGGACATTTATTCAGTTTTGACATTACCATCAGTCTTGTAAAGAGCTATTACAGTTGTGAAAATTCATTCCAAATTCTAAGAGAGGAATTATTTTAAATATTCATTGGATTATAACAGTGCTCATAAACTTTTGGATTTTGGATTTTTAATTGATGATTTTGGAATTTATGTGAACTTATTCAGAGATTTTGGAATACTTCATTTTGACATCAGCACATCAAGATTTCTAGTACATAAGGACTTTGGAGGCCATTAGGACATCATAACATTCAAGGACACAGCCGTGAATTCGGAACATTCTATATTTAGGACTTGTGATTAGAACAATCATTCTTATTGGATTATTAGGATTTCAAAACACATTACTGTAAGTGACTTTTTGATTTTTCATTTTAATTATCTAGTAATAAATTGCTTGTTGATTTTTTACTTGATTTGTTGGTTTCACTTTCTTTCTGTTACATTTTTCTTAGACCATAGAGTCGTAACAAAAATTGGGGGGCTCGTCGTTCCGGGATTGAATTTCTTTAAAGCATATTAGAGATATTAAATTTATCTTTGAAATTCATATTGATTTTGTCTTGGAATTTGTTTTTGTTTTTGTCTTTGGCAAAGATTTTTAAATAGAGAAATTTTTTTGTGTGAAACCAACAAGCATTTACAATGGCATCTAATGTTCAGAATTTCATTTAAAAACCTACCCAGGAGGGGTTAGAGTGCATGAGAAAGGATGAGTTGCTCGAGCTTGCCAGAAAATACAGTCTATCTGAGGCAAAAGTATCATTGACAAAACAGGAGATAAAGATTATTTTAATTCAGTATTTAGTAGGAAAGGGAATTTTTGAAAATAGTGCTTTCAGTTTGAAGAGAAAGAAGAGAGGCAGATACAAATGCAGAAAGAAGAGAGGCAGATGGAGAGAGAGAAAGAAGAGAGGCAGATGGAGAGAGAGAAAGAAGAGAGGCAGATGGAGAGAGAGAGAGAGAAAGAAGATATACAAATACAAATGCAGATGCAGATGCAAAGAGAAGAAAGGGAAATGCAATTTAAGTTAAGAGAATTAGAACTGGCAAACAGAGCACACTCCACTCCTTTAAACACAAGTTCAGGTTTTGATGTTACTAGATATATTAGGTTAGTACCCCCTTTTCAGGAAAAAGAAGTAGATAAATACTTTCTTCATTTCGAGAAAATTGCTGAAAACTTGAAATGGCCCAGAGAGCATTGGACTTTGTTATTACAGAGTGTACTTATTGGCAAAGCTCGTGAAGTCTACACTTCACTGTCAGTACAACAAAGCACTGATTATGATGTGGTTAAGGAGTACATCTTGAAAGCTTATGAGTTGGTACCAGAGGCATATCGACAAAGGTTTAGGAATTGTAGAAAAGAAACTGGACAAACTCATGTCGAATTTGCAAGGGATAAAGAACAACTATTTGATAGGTGGTGCTCAGCCAAGAAAGTTGATCAAGCTTATGATAACCTCAGACAGCTCGTATTAATTGAAGAGTTCAAGAGGTGCATCCATAGTGATGTTAAAACCTATCTTGACGAGCAGAATGTGGAAACTTTGGGAAAATGCTGCTCGTATGGCTGATGATTATTCCTTGACTCACAAAATTTCATTTGGTAATAAATCGTCCTCTCAGCAGTTTTCTGGTAAAAAACCATTTAAATCTCATTCGGGTACTTCCAATTTTCACAACAGCACAACTGTTAGGAATCAAACATCTGATAAGACTGATCGGAAATCCTTATCTCTTCCTACGTGCACTTATTGTAAAAAGAAAGGGCACGTTATTTCTGTTTGCTTCAAGTTGAAAAATAAGCAACAAAGTAAAGACAGAGCTTTTCCAAATGCTCTTATTTCTACGAGGTCAAGGTCACGGTCTTGTATTGAAAGCAATACATTTGTTGGGTCAAACAAACCCCAGTCTGATTCTATTTTAGAGGCTTATGAACCATTCATGTCAAAAGGTTCTATATCACTTATTGGTGATTCTGCCAAATCTATCCCAATTAAAATATTAAGGGACACTGGAGCTTCTCAGAGTCTTTTATTATCAGGTACTTTGCCTTTGTCTGAGGAGTCTTCTTCAAGTGAAAGTGTTCTTGTTCAGGGAGTAGAGTGCGGCTTTGTAAATGTTCCTCTTCATTGTGTAAATTTGGCATCAGACTTAGTTTCTGGACCTCTGACTGTTGGAGCAGTGACTTCTTTACCCATAGAGGGTGTTCATTTATTACTAGGCAATGACCTAGCTGGAGATAAGGTTGTGGTTAATCCACTTGTAGCTGACAAGCCTTGTTTGGATCAGAAAGTTGATCCTGTCGAAACTGAAATCCCTGATTTGTACCCTGCTTGTGCAGTTACTAGAGCTATGGCAAAAAGAGCTCTTGAGAGTGATGTTGATCAGGATATTATTCCTTTAGCTGACACATGTATTGGTCAGTCTTTTGATGAGGTCACTTTTTCCTCAGGTATTGATCAATCAAATGGTATTGATCACAGTGATCCTCTTTTGGCAACTAATTCTCTTTGTTCTAATCAGGATGACAAACGACAATCCCTTGTCGTTGAACAGGAGCAAGATCCCGAGATATCTTGTTTGTTTCAGAGGGCTATTAGTGAAATTGAAGCCACACAAGTTCCAGTGTGTTACTTTGTGAAAAATGGGGTCCTTATGAGGAAATGGAGACCACCTGATGTACCCGCTGGTGACGAGTGGTCAGTGAGCTATCAAATTGTTGTTCCTAAGTCATATCGACAGGAAATTCTTAATTTAGCCCGTGAAACTCCTTTGGCTGGTCATTTAGGAGTCCGTAAGACTTATCACAAGATCTTGAATCATTTTTATTGGCCGAAACTCAAAAGTGATGTTTCTAAATACTGCAGATCTTGTCACACTTGTCAAATGGTAGGAAAACCCAATCAGAAGATACCTAAGGCTCATTTGCAACCTATTCCTGCATTTGATGAACCATTTAGTAGAATAATAGTAGACTGTGTTGGTCCTTTACCTAAAACCAAGTCAGGCAACCAATACTTGTTGACCATCATGTGTACATCTACAAGATTTCCAGAAGCAATTCCTCTGAGAAATATAAAAACTAAAACTATTGTGAAAGCTTTGGTGAAGTTTTTTACACTTGTTGGCCTTCCCAAATCTGTCCAGTCAGATCAAGGGTCAAATTTTATGTCTGGAATTTTCCAACAAGTTATGCATGAATTAGGCATCCAACAGTTTAAATCTTCTGCCTATCACCCTGAAAGTCAAGGTGCTTTGGAAAGATTTCATCAAACTTTGAAGAATATGATTCGATCATATTGCTTTGATACAGAAAAGGATTGGGATGAGGGTGTTCATTTGTTGTTGTTTGCTGTTAGGGAATCAGTTCAAGAGTCGTTGGGTTTTAGTCCCTTTGAACTAGTTTTTGGTCATACTGTCCGTGGACCATTGAAATTATTGAAAGAGAAACTTCTTTCAAATGAAGATTCAAAGATTAATCTTCTTGATTATGTTTCTGATTTCAAATACAAGTTGTCGAAGACTTGTGAAGTAGCAAGAACTAATCTTCACACTACTCAGTCAAAAATGAAATTAGGGTATGACAGAAATTCACAGGAAAGGAGTTTTAAACCTGGTGACAAAGTTCTGGCTCTCTTTCCCATACCTCAGAATCCTCTTCAGGCTAAATTGGTTGGTCCTTATACCGTTGAAAAGAAAGTAAATGACTTAAATTATATCATTAACACTCCTGGGAGACGGAAACAGAAACAACTTTGTCATATAAATATGTTAAAGGAATATTTTGACAGAGATAGCTCAGCTAATTATTCAGTTAATTTAGTTGTACCTGTCCCACACAGTGAAGATATCAACGATGGAATACAATCAGACTATAGTGACTCTGGTATAACCAATCTTCGGAATTCAGAAATATTGAACAACCTAGACCAGAAACTTTCACATCTACAACAACAGGAAAGAAATGAACTAAAACAGCTATTACATGACTATGAGCACTTGTTTCCTGATGTTCCAACACGAACAAGTAAAATTTATCATGACGTTGACATTGTAGATTCTGCGCCTGTGAAACAGCATCCTTATAGGATGAATCCTCTCAAACAGAACTATCTGAAGAAAGAAATTCAGTATCTACTGGAGAATGATTTCATAGAACCAAGTAAAAGTAACTGGAGTTCACCATGTATTCTTGTTCCCAAGCCAGATATTACATTCCGTATGTGTACTGACTACAGAAAAGTCAACAGTGTCACCAAAACTGATTCATTTCCAATCCCAAGAATGGACGATTGCATTGATAAAATTGGAAATGCGGAATATGTCACCAAGTTTGACCTTTTAAAAGGATTCTGGCAAATTCCACTGACGGAAAGGGCAAAAGAAATTTCAGCATTTGTAACTCCAGATGGACTTTATCAATATAAAGTCATGCCGTTTGGAATGAAAAATTCGCCTGCAACGTTTCAACGTCTGATGAACATGATAACATTTGGTCTTGATAATTGTGACGCTTATATCGATGACGTCATTATCTACAACAACACCTGGGAAGATCATTTGGAAACCATTCGAAAATTCTTCGATCGACTCAGTGATGCGAATCTGACAATTAATTTGAGCAAAAGTGAGTTTTGCCATGCTTGTGTCACATTTTTAGGACATATTGTGGGACAAGGTCAAGTTAATCCTATAGAAGCTAAGGTCAAAGCTATCTCTGAATTTCAAGTTCCAATTTGTAAAAAGCAACTGATGCGATTTCTAGGTATGGCTGGATATTATCGGAAATTTTGTTCCAATTTTTCCAAAATTGCTGAACCTTTGACAAGTTTATTGAGTAAGAAAACCAAATTTCATTGGTCTGACAAGTGTCAGGAATCTTTTGACAAGTTAAAGGCCATGCTTAAGAATGCACCAGTTCTTTCTGCACCAAATTTTAGCCAATCATTTAAATTATCTGTTGATGCAAGTGATGTAGGGGTTGGTGGAGTATTGATTCAGGAAGACAAAAGTGGTGTGGATCACCCTGTGTGTTATTTTTCTAAAAAACTAAACAAGCACCAGAAAAATTATTCCACAATTGAGAAGGAATGTTTGGCTTTGATATTGGCTTTACAGCATTTTGAAGTGTATGTTACCTCAGCTCTTTCTCCAATTATTGTGTACAGTGATCACAATCCCCTTACTTTCATCAACAAAATGAAAGATAAAAATCGGAGATTGTTGAGATGGAGTTTGATATTGCAAGAATATAACATTGACATCAGACACATCAGGGGAAAAGACAATGTGATTGCAGATGCACTCTCACGTGCCTAGAAATGTAATATTGCTTGATGTAATTAAGTCCAGTATCATAAAACATGTTCTTATGTAATTTTGGTTATTATAGTATTAGATGTATATTCAAAAGAAAGCTTTATTATATAAATCTTTCTTTTTCTTTATGAGGGGAGGTGTTATGTATGATGTTTATATAATATTATAAATATTTTAGGAAATTATAAATGTTTCTTCACTTTAATATTTGCTTAAATCTTAATGTTATCAGGAAAAACATGTTTAACTAGTGTCCTTGAATTAGGTTGTTTTGATTAATATGTTTTCTCAATTTGAAGGTCAAGGTTGAATTTTGTTTACAGTTAAAATTCCATTAAGATGACTCATGTTCTAGAAGATTCTGTCATGTGACCAATCTTTATATATACCATGTTTGGTGGACATTTATTCAGTTTTGACATTACCATCAGTCTTGTAAAGAGCTATTACAGTTGTGAAAATTCATTCCAAATTCTAAGAGAGGAATTATTTTAAATATTCATTGGATTATAACAGTGCTCATAAACTTTTGGATTTTGGATTTTTAATTGATGATTTTGGAATTTATGTGAACTTATTCAGAGATTTTGGAATACTTCATTTTGACATCAGCACATCAAGATTTCTAGTACATTAGGACTTTGGAGGCCATTATGACATCATAACATTCAAGGACACAGCCGTGAATTCGGAACATTCTATATTTAGGACTTGTGATTAGAACAATCATTCTTATTGGATTATTAGGATTTCAAAACACATTACTGTAAGTGACTTTTTGATTTTTCATTTTAATTATCTAGTAATAAATTGCTTGTTGATTTTTTACTTGATTTGTTGGTTTCACTTTCTTTCTGTTACATTTTTCTTAGACCATAGAGTCGTAACAATAGGCGTATGTGTTGATAGGTTACAATGTAACCATGTTTATAAATAACCGTATGTGTTGATAGGTTACAATGTAACAATGTTATCAATAGGCTTATGTGTTGATAAGTTACAATGTAACCATATTTATCAATAGGCTTATGGGTTGATAGGTTACAATGTAACCATGTTTATCAATAACCGTATGTGTTGATAGGTTACAATGTAACCATGTTTATCAATAGGCTTATGTGTTGATAGGTTACAGTGTAACCATGTTTATCAATAACCGTATGTGTTGATCGGTTACAATGTAAACATATTTATCAATAGGAGTATGTGTTGATCGGTTATAATGTAACCGTGTTTATCAATAGGCCTATGTGTTGATAGGTTACAACGTAGGCATGTTTATCAATAGGCCTGTGTTGATAGGTTACAACGTAGGCATGTTTATCAATAATCGTATGTGTTGATAAAACTAAATACTGAATGTAAATAAAATAGCATTTCAATTAGACGTAATGATATCTCAAAAGCAAAAAAAATCATATTGATGCCTATTTATAATAGAGAAAGAATCGACATAGAAATGATACTAATGATAGTGTATTGGGTCTGTGCATATAATTATTCGACCGACAAATAACGATTGAAGTGAACGACCGAAATGGGTTATCGTCAATATGCATTAAATTGTGATAATGTTTATGATAAGTGGCACTTTCATGAAGTTTCCGATTGTCATTACCTCTACATATGTCCGATGTCATTAGAGGGTAGCAGAAATTCGTAAATTAAGGAAATAGCGATAACATTTACATACTTGATAATGGAAAGATTTTAGTTATTAGATCAAGAGCCTCAGCTAACCATCAGGTTCTTCATCAAGTAGAATATTTGTGTAAGGAAAGTAGAGTATAAATAAAGGAGCTGAAGATGATGTATCTAATATTTACAATCACTGGAAAACCGATTTCCCCACTCTTTTCAAAGGAGTCAGTCTCATTATCCAAGGCAACTGATGCAGCTCTGGTAATACTACTTCTCACGATTAATTTTCACACGCAAAATCCACTTTTATGGAGAAAAGATGGCTTCAGTCCTTTAGAGCCATGTAATAGGCACAGACATTGCTTTTGAGTCAAGGATCTTTCAGTATGAATAAATTCATTGGACACAGGTTGCTTTTAACTTGTAAGAACATCGAAATAGTCAACATTGCGCGTTTTTGTTTTGTTGATGTGCACTTTTGAACCACCCATTAGAATGATAACTCATATATCTCGTCATTTTGACCTGTGATTTTTTTCATATCCGACAATTAGATGTGTCATCCTTACGCACTATTTTGGTGTATGTGTAAACGCTTACCTGGAAGCGTTTAAGTTTGAGACGGATGAATTAGTACATTCCATTCCTGAATTGTTAACAATTGAGCTAGCTCTTTTATTCACATATACCTTATTACAGGAAAAGAACCAATTTAACTATTGTATACTGTTTGAAATATATTATGGTAGCTGTCAAATGAAATACATCAGATACAAAACGGCTATAATTGAACGCAAATCGATGTAGGACGTATTTTGAGCAACTTAATTTTGACAGTTTTCATTATTCACGAAAATAGCTATCAAATAATTGCTACGCTAAGAATGCTAAGTACTTATAATATGGTATTTTGCTGCTTTGATAACTGTACGGATATCAAGTTGAATGCCGAATCGTCTCCTGCTTTGCGGTAAAAGTGTTGTATGATAAATGCACCCATTAAGATTTTAAGTTTAGCAAAGTTATACAAATTAAACGATCCCATTTTGACGAATTTTTATTCTGAGAATAAGTGGAACATAGCACCAGTTGAATACGATGAGGGTTGACTGGCATTGCCTGTTTTGACAAAACAGTTGTATACGATGAGGGTTGACTGGCATTGCCTGTTTTGACAAAACAGTTGTATACGATGAGGGTTGACTGGCATTGCCTGTTTTGACAGAACAGTTGTATACGATAAAGATTGACATGTCCAGAATTGACTGTTTTGACAGAATAGTTATATACGTTGAGGGTTGACGTGTTTATCATTGTCTGTTTTGACAGAAAAGTGCAAAAATTATCAGGCTTGTTATACGCTTGTCCAGAATGTACATCAAGACAAAAGTCAGTCATACAATGGTATTATCTAAACTGAAGTATCTGTAAACAGACATGGTTTGAAATTGATTGTAATATACTTGTATCATAATATGCCAAGAAATCCGCTCATTTGGCTGGACAGACATGCTTTCTACACATATGTGCTTGATTCATAAAATCTTGTTCATCTGCAATTTAATATAAAATAAACTTAAGTGAATGTAATATCAACAATCTGAAATTATGTTTTTGAAGCAAAGAAACCATTTTTCTATATCAGAAAATATAGATCTATGATCTTGGTGTAAGAAGACACGAAGAATATCTTACCCTATTTAACTGTGTTTAGGTGTTTCCAATAGGATCACATAGCACCGTATACTATGATCGATTTTTTGTGATGTGTTTTTGTTTAATTATCTAACGCTTCGAACATGGCATAAACATTGTACATATCGTTATTCCACGATCTTGTGTAATTTGATGAACTTGTAAATATATAATAACGTATTACTAAACCTGTGTTGATTTAACATTTATATTATCTGCTTAGAGCTAATTCCTCTTTTGGTTTGTTGCTTGGTTGTTATGGGTTTAACGCTACTTTTCAGCACATGATAGGCTATACATGGCGGCCAGTATATCTGGTGGAGGAAGAACCCGAGAAAACCCCGGGAAGAACCACCGACCCACTGGGAGCTACTGGCAAGCTTTCTCACATACCCACGTTGGCCGAGCCCGAAACTCGAACCCACGCGGACAGAGGTGAGATGTCAGTGATCTGTAAAGGCGAGCGCCTTAGACCACTCGGCCACCCGGGGCCCCTTTCCCTTATAGTATATCGTTGTTTAAACAATAGTTGACAAAACACATTTAGGGCTTAGAAAGGAATAATTTCATTGAGTGCGATCGAGATGTATCTGCATTATTATGTAAAACCTCGTTCCTTTGTCGTCTCTAATATTGTCTATAAACTTTAACTTACACCAAGTCAGTGCCGTCTCTAATACTGTCTTTAAACTTTAACTTACACCAAGTCAGTTCTTGCCAAAGTGATAGTTATCTTCAAGTTGAAGTCATTAAATAAAAGTAACCCAATATATGTGATACAGATCCCAGAAAAATGGACCTGGTGCCAAAAAGATGTCTCCTGGATTTGTGGATTCAATTACATCTTTGAACCATTAACGCTAATTTTTTAAGATGTTACGACTCTAGGTCTTAAAATAATATAACAGAAAGAAAGTGAAACCAACAATGTAAGTAAAATCAACCATCAAATTATTTCTGGACAATTAAAGTGAAAATGCAAAAGACACTTACAGTAACGTGAATTAAAGTCCAAATAATCCAATAATCCTAAGTGTCCTAATCACAAGTCCTAAATATAGAATGTTCCGAATGAATTCCAGTAGCCTTGAATGCCTGATGTGCCAATAGTCTTGAATGTCCTCATGTATAAGTAGTCTTGAATATCCTGATATGCCTGAATGATGTAATCAAGAATATATTTAAATGAATTCACAAAAATCCCAAAGTCAAGTATTAATACAAAATGAGAATGAGCACTTTTAGTAATTTCAATGAATCTTTCAAATAAATAATTCCTCTCTCAGAATTTGCTCTGATTTTCACAACTGTAACATCTGATTACTAAAATAAATTCCTTAATAGATTGATCTTTATAATATGAAGTTTAGTATAGGAGTGGAATCTTATTTAGCAAATGCTATAGAAATATTAAGACAAAGTCACATAACAGAATATTCTATAATATGAGTAACTCTAATGGAAAATTACTGTGCGTACGTGGCTTTTCTCCTATCAAGACATGGAAAGTTCTAATCTGAGTACTAATTGCTATGTTAACAAGGCTGACCTTGAACTTAAATACTGTAAATATGTTGTTTACAAAATGACCACTAAAGTACAATTTACCGCATGGACACGTATTATAAATTTAATATACATAACAAAGAACAGTGTTTAGGCTAATATGTACACCAATATTCTAATTCGTGTAATGAGCGTATGTCCTTAGAACCCCTCTACTTCGATGAAAAATGTATACTGACAAAGAGCTGTTTCTAACATCCATCGTTTGTATGTATTTAGGTCAAACAAAGCAACATAATTTTTTCAGCTATTGTCATCATATTAAACATAGAACCAAAAGGGACTTTTGTGATAGTTAGCGTACATAATTTATTTTTCCATAGTATCACAAAATCGCTTCATTTTCACCAAAATGTTATAAGCTTAATATATTCATAAAAACAAAAACCTGCACTCGAACCTAACAGTTTGCTATAGTCCTGAATTGTCATTCTAAAGAATAATCACGTATACTCATTCACGCAAGAAGCGACTTTGAGACAGTATTTTTAGATTTACATATTCCTCTATGTATTGAGTGATTTATGTTGCCTATTAGAGCAAATGACAATTTACCACCCAAATTTTTTTTTTTTAAATTGATTAAGTTTGATGGCTTTCTGGACTCATTGCCAAATCGAAATTTTGGAGCTTAATCTGTAAAAATACTTCTGTAGCAATACATGTTTCTATTGCTTGTTTAATATCGAAACTCGGCTTTCGCGGACTGGAATGCATGCATAAATTTTGCATCATGCATGCTTGTACATCGATCTATAACAAAACCAAGGTGAAGAATGTAAGAATTCATCTTAGACTGTATACCAAGGGAAGTGACAATTACCCAATACGATATAAGCGACTTTATTAATTTCCAGCGCACAATCTTCTATATTTAATATCCCAATGCGAAGAAAAGTATGAGTAAAATAAGACATTTTTTTATTTGCTTAGCAATAGATCATAATGCAAGATCTTTGAAGAATATTAATTTTGTGTCGAACAAAAATTCTTTTTGTTAGAGGAGCAAATGTCATGACATATGGCATCTATATCGACGGTAAGGAAGACTTGCTGTGATAAATACAATTATTTTACTTAAGCCAGCCTGCCTTAAATGATTGAGAAAAGAGCATAAATTTATGGACGCATATATAAATAAAAATGAGAATGTGGCTGACTTATATAGTAAATTATTTATTTCATACTACCTCAATTCAAATTATTATAATAATTTCTTTCTTAAAAGGCAAGTGGTCTATTTTAATTGAGGCGGACGTGCACTTATAATTTTCCCACTATTAGTTTTTACTCTTATTCATGTGTCCATGTTGTGGGGAAAAAAATGCTTGTTTCAAATCTAAAGTACTTGCTGTAGTCATATTGAAAAAGGAGATTACGCACGCTGAATTACGCACTCTGATATTGATATTACGCACTCTGAAGCCGGCGACTGGATGTACGAACTTTTTCTGACAATCTTTTCATAATGCACAACAACTTTTCTTTTATCATGATTATAGATCATTGAATGTGTCACATGTTTCTGATTAACTGCATATGAAAGTGACAAGCATACACAATTGAATGTGTCACATGTTTCTGATTGACTGCATATGAAAGTGACAAGCATACAAAGAAAGACGGAGCAGTAGAAAAGAAGCATCAATATTCTGGACAAATTGGATCTGGCTTTCTTACAAGAGAGAGAGAGAGAGACTTATTGACTTTACCGAATTTTCAATAGCAGGGGTGCATAGAAAATCAGCCATAGAGATTTGAATATAAACACTTTATTCCTATCTGGATGAAAATGCTATTGAATATTCGAGTAATTGTCCGAAATCGATTTAAATGCAAGAAGATGAGAAAAACGAATGTGACCTTTTATTTCTTGTTTCTTGTTTTTAGACAAGCAAAGTTATATGGAAGTTATTATCACTTTCTTAAAAGTTTGACTGATCCGATTTATTGAAGTCTTTCCGCACGTCATGTATTACATGTATTCGTCCATGTAAGATGTTAACAAAACATTTTGCCATTCCTTTCACTTCCCACTTTCCTTTTCACTCAATCTATTTCTCACATAACATTATAAACACTGAACATTAGGATTCTCAAAGAGAATGAGGCTGATTATTTGTACTGTATAAAACATTGCCATTGATGCGTGTTCTTGTTGACGTTGTGTTCGTCAATATGAGGTTTCCATCTCGCTGTGTGTTTTACCTCAGAGACATAATTATAAACAGAAAGATAGATGTAACATATCGTTTCATTTGACGCATGTATTAAGAGATGCAATATTAAGTGTAAGCTTGGTGTGAACAGTAAGTTGGCAGTTTAGCTTTCAACAATTTATTTTAAAATGTTTCAAGTATATAGGGTAATATTTTTAAAGAAAAGACATCAGTTTTAGAGGAAAACTAATAGCTATAGAAATATCAAAACTCATCTACTCCTATTAAACACAATTCACTAATAATGTCTTTTGTACATTATATTTAAAATGAAATACACCATTCAAGCTTGTAAAATCTTTCAGAAGTTGTTTTACCATCTACCTGAAATACCAAAGAAAAAAACAAGTCATTTATGGCAATGGTTAAAATGTTTCCACTTGCCCAATGGCAATGGTTAAAATGTGTTTCCACTTGCCCAAAACATTTTATCCATTGCCATAAATGACTTTCTCTTTTTTTCCCGACTCGCCCAAGGGGCCTCGGTTGGCCAAGTGGTCTAAGACGTTCAACTTTACAGATCACTCACATCTGACCTCTGTCCGCGTGGACTCGAGTCTAGGCTCGGCCAAAGTGGGTATGTGATAAAACTTGCCAGTAGCTTCCCGCGGGTTGGTGGTTCTTCCCGGGGTCTTCCAACAAATATACTGGCCGGCATGTATAGCATATCATGTGCTGTAAAATGTCGTTAGACCCACAAAACTAAACAAATAAAAACCGCCCCGCCAAGCCTTTTAAAGAATATTGAAAAAAAAGTATGGAACAATGACCACACAGATACTGGTACCAAATACAATAACAAATATAACTGGCGATTAGGTCATTTTACATTTCTAAGACGCTTGATGTACACGGAACAGATTTGTAATCTATGAGTAATAGAGTGACCATGATCCATCTTGTGATGTTAAATTATTGTTCATATTTATTGCAAATGATTTATGTGAGCACTTTCATTATAAATCTTTAAGATGGTCCCATTGGATTTATGATAATTGTAGCGAAACAAATTGATAGTATGATAGTCTTCACTCAGAGTAATGGTTCTCCTGTCGATATGTTCACCTCTTTATAACACCACATGTACACCTCTTTTTAACACCACACGTACACCTCTTTTTAACACCACATGTACACCTCTTTATAACGCCACATGTACAACTCTTTATAACACCACATGTACACCTCTTTTTAACACCATATGCACATCTCTTTTAAATACCACATGCATACTTCTTTATAATACCATTTGCACACTTTTTAACACCATATACAACACCTCTTTTTAACGCCGTATGTAACACTTCTTTTTAACACCATATACAACACCTCTTTTTAACACCGTATGTAACACCTCTTTTTAACACCATATGCAACACCTCTTTTTAACACCATATGTAATACCTCCTTTTAACGCCATATGTACATCTCATCTCAGTTTAACACAGTATGAACACCTCTCTTTAATACCGTATGTACTCCAAATATTTTTTCTCTATATTTTATTGAATTGTTTTTAAAACTCAGCATGAGTTTAGAAAAACAATCTTTCAAAACTTTTCGATGTCTACATTGATGAAACCTATATGTCTCATATGAATTGTTACGCTGTGCTAGAAATCATATTAATTGAAATTGGAAAGATGTATTAGCCATCCATAGAGGGATCGGGGTAATAATTATATATGTAAGCATGTATTTACAGAAAAATATATTTATTGATTTAAACGATGTGCATATATATGCCATGTGGACGTTTTCGTTGAAAGACACACCTAAATTAACACAGATATTAAAGTAAATAAGACCCGCATCTTAGATTATCTGTTACAGGCGAGATATCGATTAAATTTTCTTTAAAACGATCATCCGATTATCGCAATTTGCGATGTATCTAGTGTTATTGCATTTACCTCAGCTGTTTTGATCTTTTCCTTTTCATGTCGGTTCCAATGAAACAAATCGACCGTATTCTCACTTCGATAAACTAATAAACGAATCAGAGATTGTTAAAGGCAAAGAACATGTTTATTTATTTTTTTTTTTTTTCTTCATGAAATTCCATATCAACTATCCCTAGCTTTTGCAGCAGATGCGTCATTCGTGGTCTTTTGTGAGGCTAGCCTACGTAAATCATATTGGATTATTGAAAAACTTGAAGTTTGTTTGATTGAAATGCTGCTTCCAATCTAAGCTTCTGACGGAGCGTGTAACACTGCCATCGCTTGTTGTACAGTAAACAAGATCAGTGGAAGAGAAACACCTGAGTCGAATACAAGTTTTACGGATAGATCCAGTTAACATTCGTTCAAGCTATAAAACAGGTGAAATCTAGATGCGAAAATTCTGTACTTTCATTTTGTAATGGATAATGTTTCCTAATCGATGATTCAGAAATGAAAGATGCATATCCTATAGCAGATGGCAATCGTTATAGCGTAAATAAGCGGCATGGGAACAACGTTTTGATGCAGAACGTATACGAATTTCCTCTCCGTTGGATATCTGCAATACTTTAGAAGTATTTCAAATTAGATGGATGCAAATAACGGATACATACACCGTTTATGAGCTGCATTGACAAGAAGATGCGGCAATTTGCTTTTATTGTAATTCTTGGAGTTCTTCAAGGTAAATCAACGTGTTATATTATTTTTCTCACACCTTAAGGAGTATTGTTTTACTACTGTTTTTGACATGAAATTTTCGAATACATAACATTTTCTATAATGTAAACTTCCGTTATGTGCTGGCATCTGCATTAGTTCTCTTGTCACTTGAAAGACACTTGTATTGCTTCTAGCTTAATTTGTGTTGAAAACTATTTATGTTTTTAAATTAGAAACAAAAGAGTAAAATACTTAATGTTGCACATCACATTTAATTTGTACATTGATATTCTTCACAGTTACAATTTGCTCCCTTCCAACATCGTATTACCTTATTATACATTCACTTTTAATTAAAAAAGAGGGGCATTATTATCAACAAAACAATAATTGTGTTGCCTAATTCATCGTAATAACTGCTTATATCATACAAATGGTACGTACATGTTACTATAGAGCTATTTCATCCAGGCGTCTGTTCTTTTGGAATTATTACCGACGTTGATTTCCGGAAAGAAAATAGCCAATATTTCCAAAACCAACGCTTATTCTTATTCCCATGTACTACAGATTCTGAGAAATCTTTGGCCCAGAACCCATGGGCTAGCAGAATGCTGGACCTGGGCTACGGAATTTTTTATGTGATCCAAGGGGCTACTACTGAGTATATGATATTAGGTCTTGTTCTATAATGTTTCAGAACGTTCCTGTCAATCTATATCAAAATGGAAAACAATTATTCATGACATTGCAAAGTAAAAAGAAAATCTAAGTTGATTGTTTCATGCTATAGTGCCTTCTCTGGGCTATTATATTTTAAACTGGGCTATCCTAGTAGCCCCCTAGGCTACCATTCGATTGTAGAATTTGTTGCAATTGATTGAAAGACACTTGAACAATGCAAGAGTTCGAAGCTCTTATTATAATTACTCACACCTTTATTCCTTAGACTAATAGTCCATCATGTAAACGATTGGAAACAATAGAAAAAATGTAGAAAACTTTCAATTCCAAGCATATTTTGTTCGAATTATTTCCATGAGAAAAAAGAGGTTTTCAAATAATGGTCTCTTTCCAAAGAGTATCGCAAATATGCTGTGAAGTACAAATTCAATAAATAGTCTGCAAGTTATGACATCCACACACCCATGCATATAACGTCTAATATATGTTTCTGTCCATACAAGTGTGTTCTTGTTTCTTCGGAATGCCTTCTGTGTACAATATACACACTCCCAAACCATTACATCAGCTTTTTCATTCGGAATGTACTTACCTGATAATTTAGCTCCGTCCATGCCATATCACATTTAATGCCATCATGCCAGAGAAATGACTCAAAACTATAAAAAGAAGTGCAGTATTTGTTAATAAACCTAGTGCTATAAGCTTTGATTGACTAATGTCATCACCTATTATTGGTATGTAAAACTTTGATTGACTAATGGCATCACCTATTATTGGTATGTAAAGCTTTGATTGACTAATGACATCACCTATTATTGGTATGTAAAGCTTTGATTGACTAATGACATCACCTATTATTGGTATGTAAAGCTTTGATTGACATCACCTATTATTGATATGTATAGTGATATAAGCTTTGATTGACATCACCTATTATTGGTATGTAAAGCTTTGATTGACATCACCTATTATTGGTATGTAAAGCTTTGATTGACATCACCTATTATTGGTATGTATAGTGCTATAAGCTTTGATTGACATAACCTATTATTGGTATGTAAAGCTTTGATTGACTAAGTACATCACCTATTATTGGTATGTAAAGCTTTGATTGACTAATGACATCACCTATTATTGGTATGTAAAGCTTTGATTGACTAATGTCATCACCTATTATTGGTATGTAAAGCTTTGATTGACTAATGACATCACCTATTATTGGTATGTAAAGCTTTGATTGACATCAACTATTATTGATATGTATAGTGATATAAGCTTTGATTGACATCACCTATTATTGGTATGTAAAGCTTTGATTGACATCACCTATTATTGGTATGTAAAGCTTTGATTGACATCACCTATTATTGGTATGTATAGTGCTATAAGCTTTGATTGACATCACCTATTATTGGTATATAAAGCTTTGATTGACTAAGTACATCAACTATTATTGGTATGTAAAGCTTTGATTGACTAATGACATCACCTATTATTGGTATGTAAAGCTTTGATTGACTAATGTCATCACCTATTATTGGTATGTAAAGCTTTGATTGACTAATGACATCACCTATTATTGGTATGTAAAGCTTTGATTGACTAATGACATCACCTATTATTGGTATGTAAAGCTTTGATTGACTAATGACATCACCTATTATTGGTATGTAAAGCTTTGATTGACATCACCTATTATTGGTATGTATAGTGCTATACGCTTTGATTGACATCACCTATTATTGGTATGTATAGTGCTATAAGCTTTGATTGACTAATGACATCACCTATTATTGGTATGTAAAGCTTTGATTGACTAATGTCATCACCTATTATTGGTATGTAAAGCTTTGATTGACTAATGACATCACCTATTATTGGTATGTAAAGCTTTGATTGACATCAACTATTATTGATATGTATAGTGATATAAGCTTTGATTGACATCACCTATTATTGGTATGTAAAGCTTTGATTGACATCACCTATTATTGGTATGTAAAGCTTTGATTGACATCACCTATTATTGGTATGTATAGTGCTATAAGCTTTGATTGACATCACCTATTATTGGTATATAAAGCTTTGATTGACTAAGTACATCAACTATTATTGGTATGTAAAGCTTTGATTGACTAATGACATCACCTATTATTGGTATGTAAAGCTTTGATTGACTAATGTCATCACCTATTATTGGTATGTAAAGCTTTGATTGACTAATGACATCACCTATTATTGGTATGTAAAGCTTTGATTGACTAATGACATCACCTATTATTGGTATGTAAAGCTTTGATTGACTAATGACATCACCTATTATTGGTATGTAAAGCTTTGATTGACATCACCTATTATTGGTATGTATAGTGCTATACGCTTTGATTGACATCACCTATTATTGGTATGTATAGTGCTATAAGCTTTGATTGACATCACCTATTATTGGTATGTATTGGTGCATTGGTATGTATTGGTATGTATTGTTGACTTTCCCAATAAGACCACTACAAATTTCCGATAAATAGACCACGCCATGGACAAGATATGAATAGGACATGCCCCAAATACTAAATTGTTATATATATATATATATATATATATATATATATATATATATATATATATATATATATATATGTGTGTGTGTGTGTGTGTGTGTGTGTGTGTGTGATCTCTGTTTGAAGAGCACACGGAGTTTAAGATGGCAGAACATTCGATAATAAATAGAACAATGTGCAATAACGTAATCGGTAATGAGCAATCTCAAGAATAGGACACTGCGGCTTATAGCAAAAGAAATCACAAACAAAAGTAAAATAACAAGTTATATAACTGTTATACTTTTTCTTCATAGTTTCGATTCTCACAAAGTTATAACTTGACTCAATATGGAATATTAATCCTGGCTATAAACCTCTACATTTACTGTAAAGAATTTTGTAAAACAGTGTACAGATTGTTATCTTTTATTGTAAGTAGAAAGAAATTAGAACTTTGGATGAATCATTGCACTTGTGTAAATTAATACCTTTAAATAACACAGTAATAGTAATCCCAAATAATCAAGACTGTCATGATATTCATGAATTTGTAAATCTAACCGTAAACTGAACTAACCTTCAATAAATCGTTTGTTGATCGCTTTATAGCTGTACAATTCTTGATGACTGAAGATTCCCTTTTTATGGTTAACTAGTTGAGAGAGATGCATCCAAAAGTGATGATAAAGGCAACCAAAGTTAAAAAAGAAATGTTAGTTAAGATTTAAATCAAAGTCATAACTTTGAAAAATTGGATATTTGATACTGTAATTATTCTTGCTTTTTCATTTTTACAGCATGTCGAGATGTAGATACATTCGATATGGGCCATTTATGTTAGGAAGCAATTATGTTATTTTACCCCTTCCTTCTAAATTCGCATTTCGTATTATATTGACTACCATTGCATTTTTATTCTTGTTGTTAACATCCATTGCTACTTAGACTTAACAGTTGTGACTGAACAGAAACATAACAACGAACAACACAGTGTAACGTATAAAAGCCATTAGGAAAAAATAGCTTCGATTTATCTTATAACATAACTATTATTTGAAAGTATTTCAGTTTTATGGCATCTGGGTACAGTAGCCTATATAACATACATAAATCGGCCTTTCATATCGCTTTTATCTCTCTCATACGAGTGATTAACATAAGCGCGCTCAAATTAAATAATACACGTACTTGTAAGTTTACTTTCGAACAAGAATGGAAGATACAAGAAGATTAGACATCACAAGTCGTGATACACACCAACACGATAATTTGGAGAGAATGTTCTTTAGTTGTCAGGGAAATTTCATTCTAAACTATAATCCTTGTGAATCGCACAATAGTTGTGTTTCTCCAATAGCAGGTGCAATTAAAAACTCAGGGCGAATTCGGATACCATCTAAACGTTACCTTAATCTCCATTATCTGAAATGTCCTGAGTTAGGAGGTGATATAACTCAATACTATTGCTGAAATAGCATTGGGGAACTTTTCAAAGCCATACTTGAATAATTTAAAAATACATATAAAGCTTTATGTACTCTGGACTCTAAAAATAAAAAGATAATAAAGATTATCTCTGAAACATGCAGACTTTAAAATTACGTGATATAAAACAATTTCTAATAACAATGATTCATAAAATAAGCCACTGTTTTTGCGTTTTAAGGTGTCTGCATGTGACCTTGGCAGCGCAGAACGAGGGATTGAGTTTGAACTTCTCAAATATGTATGAAAATGACACATGCATGGAAAGGATTCCATTACTAGCATTGATAGAGCAATATATATATATAGAGGGGGGGGGGGTTAAAGCCATTTAGAATTGAATATATTCTTACAGTTCATGTTCGTAAAGGATATGCATTATGTCTCCCAAGGCAACAATTGTATAAATGGATGCTTCTTATAAATTTACTGACGGGACATTAGGAACAAAAGACTTGAATAAACCAGTCGCTTTTTCAGTAATAAACTGGACGTGACAATTTGCCTCTGTTATTGATACTAGTACCCTGGGACTAGTTAATTTGATCGGTGCCCGTTACGGTCAACTTTATATTAATGAATGGTCATAAAGGATAGAAGCATTAGAGACAAGACTTTAATAGGTGTCTCAACGACAATAAGTTACACTGGAAATTAGATATAATGATCTCTAGATAGGCTAGGACTTTTTAATACCAAACAATATTGGATTGTGTCATTTTTTAAAAAAAATTACATGTATTACACAGCGAAGTAAAAGTTGCTTTTTTATGTGTATTTTCTTTTCTCTTAGAGAGGCATAAATTGAATGCTATACTATCTCACCTATTTTACTATCCAATACCTAAGTAATGAGATAAAGAAGTATACTAATTTCAGCTGGTGTAAAACTAACATGCAATGGGAGAGAATATCCATCTAAATTATACAAATTAACCCTGAAAAAAGGATGACTTCAAAATTATATGTTATATTACATTGGTTCTAAATAATAAATCGATTCTGCATTTCAAAGTTGCAAGATTATAATTCTTGGACGCTGCGATAGATTTTCTTGCGCGGATTGATACAGTGAACATTGTTGGGGGGGGGGTACACTATAGAAACCTCACAGAGCGGTCGTATCCGACAGACTTCAGAGCGTAACGTCTTTAAACAAAGATTTGAATGATTATGAATTTACCAAAAAAGGACTTTGGATCTTTTTTCTTTCTTTTTGCATTCAGTTGTTTTGCCTTTGCAAGCTTGTAGCTTAATTCGGTAGCAGACGCTGCACCCAAATTTCGATTGACACTTAAATCAGGTTTGAAATCAATACTTATCTATTCCCGATTTCTCGATCATTTTCAAACATGATTCTGATTGTGACGAGAGTTAAACTCTCTATTTAAACAATTTTATTACTATATTTAATCAAGAGTTAACCCTAAAACATTTACCGTTTATCCTAGAGTGTAACAAGTACTGTATCGGTGACGCTGTATATCAAATAGTTCAGTCACTGGCAATTTGCACGATTAATGTTGAAAACTTTTTACTCAGAATTAGACTAATACTTGAAGGCTACTTTTTATTGTTTTTAGGTCGTTTTAGCTATTTATTTATAGTACCTCCTCACTGATTACATAAATGTATACTACTGTCTTGATATTATAAGATCCGTTCATCCTGTTCATCCTGAGAGAGAGAGAGAGAGAGAGAGAGAGAGAGAGAGAGAGAGAGAGAGAGAGAGAGAGAGAGAGTATATGTATTTATGATTTCAGCGGTAGACCATTGCTTCTATACTCAGTATACTTAATTATGGTTTCAACGGTAGACCATTGCTTCTATACTCAGTATACTTGATTATGGTTTCAATGGTAGACCATTGCTTCTATACTCAGTATACTTAATTATAGTTCCAATGGTAGACCATTGCTTCTATACTCAGTATACTTGATTATGGTTTCAACGGTAGACCATTGCTTCTATACTCAGTATACTTAATTATAGTTCCAATGGTAGACCATTGCTTCTATACTCAGTATACTTAATTATAGTTCCAATGGTAGACCATTGCTTCTATACTCAGTATACTTGATTATGGTTTCAACGGTAGACCATTGCTTCTATACTCAGTATACTTAATTATAGTTCCAATGGTAGACCATTGCTTCTATACTCAGTATACTTGATTATGGTTTCAGTGGTAGACCATTGCTTCTATACTCTCTACATGTAATTATGTTTCCAATGATAGACCATTGCTTCTATACTCAGTATACTTGATTATGGTTTCAACGGTAGACCATTGCTTCTATACTCAGTATACTTAATTATGGTTTTAATGGTAGACCATTGCTTCTATACTCAGTATACTTGATTATGGTTCCAATGGTAGACCATTGCTTCTATACTCAGTATACTTAATTATGGTTTCAACGGCAGACCATTGCTTCTATGCTCAGTATACTTAATTATGGTTTTAATGGTAGACCATTGCTTCTATACTCAGTATACTTGATTATGGTTCCAATGGTAGACCATTGCTTCTATACTCAGTATACTTGATTATGGTTCCAATGGCAGCCCATTGCTTCTATACTCACTATACTTGATTATGGTTCCAATGATAGACCATTGTTTCTATACTCAGTATACTTAATTATGGTTCCAACGGTAGACCATTGCTTCCATGCTCTGTATATGTAAGTATGGTTCCAACGGTAGACTATTGCGTATACACTCTCTATACTGAGTGATGAATTTCCAGTTATTATTCATTAATAAAAAAGAAAAATGACTAGACAAAGTCTCAAAATTCAGAATTTAATCATCTGCATTTTCTAAATAAAATTTAAAACACGTTACACAATTTCATCGAAATCCCCTCTGCTCCCCCCTCTCTCTCTCTCTCTCACACACACACATAATGAGGCAGCCAGAATCGTAATTGGTGCAACAAGATTAGTATCAGTTGAAGCTTTACATCGATAAATTGGATAGGGAAGGCTTGTATCTAGATGACAAAAACACCAACTTCCAAACTATAAAGAATGACAACTGGTTCAAGCCCTTCATATCGCATATCTCTGATTCCACCAGATGTTTGTGATATCACTTGATATATTTTATATCTTACGTACTCTAACCAACTTCTAATCAATATAACAAGCTAGAACACGCCTTTACTACAACTCGTTTCTTTTTTAAGTCATGCTAGAATGGAACACACTATCTACTGAGACCCATCAAAGCGACTCCACAAATAACTTCAATAGGGTATTAAATAATCATGACAATCATGTTCTCATACATGTTTACTGGAGTAGAAGGAAATCTCAAATTCTTCATGCTAGATTTAGGACAAATTGCAGCTCACTTAATCAGCAATTATTTAAAAGGAATATAATTGGATCACCTCTATCGATGTGGACTTGTAGAAAGTGCACAACATTTCTTTTCTTTTCCGAGTATTACCAAGAAAGCGCATCGAACTGTTTCAGTCCCTTGCACAATATGGTAATTAACTTTATTTTATTTTATAGCGATATAACTCTTCCAAATGAAGTAAGCATTTGAATCGTTGACGCCATTCATAAATTTATTGAAAATTCAAAACGATTTACATAAGCGCACCTTTTATTGACACGCGTGCACTTCTACGATTCCCTTTTTCTGCTCGAAATGATCGAAATGATTGGCTATCGCTTCTGCAACGACCTACTCCATAAGGAAGACTTTTTCAACATTCCTTTCTTCTTCCTTTTTGATTTTCTCAACTTTTACACATTTTTCTACAAATATTCTTGAACAGTTTCTCCTTTTGTTTTCTATCTTTTCCTTATTCCCATCTTTTGTCCTTTGTAATTGATCTTTACGGTCTTTATTTCCTTGTTTAAATTTTAATCTTTCAGTAAGAGACTCCTCAGTTTGACAGTTCAACAAAATAACATTTTTGTGATGAAACATCAATATCACCTGCCATATATTTACAAGTTTTATATCATCAACGGAGAAGAACGTTATAGGCCAGTGACTTTCGTTTTAATCCTTTACTTTCTATATTGTACATCTTGTAATTTCAACCCTAAATTTATGAAATTAAACATGCTGAAAATAACATCTCTAACCTAAACGATGGTTATTGTAATCTAGTAAGGCCTGAGAAAAAATAATGCTATTGTTAATAGCAACTTATTTTGTAAGTGTGCCCATTTTTTTCAATTCAGATGGAAAATAAGATTTGTGAAAGATGCTATTATTTATACGAATAAGCCGAAGAGTATGTTTTTTACATCGTGTATTGGAAGTATGCTGATACTAATAGAGGTGAAGAATAAATTTGGTGCTAAAAGTATGTTGAATTCAATACAATTACTAAAAGATAGCTTGAAGTAGCTTAAAATGTATATATATTTGCAAAGTACATATCGCGTATGCAGTGATACAATATGTACATATGGCATTACAAAGCACATGTTGGAAAGGTCAAACGTAATGTTCCCTTCTCTACATAATGTACTTGTTCAATGTTGGTCGTACAATGAACATTCCAGGTGAGTATGTGAATGCATGTTGGTCATAAAAGGAAGATTTCGGATGGGTATATGAATACATGTTGTTCATACAATTAACAGTTTGAATAGTAGTGTGAATACATGCACTTAAAACAATAGATTTCCAGTAAACGTTTTAGATTTAGGCATAAATATGATTTTCAAAATTCACATGCGATTTAATGTAGATATGTATATTTTATGTTTTAATATGATATTAAACCTACACATTAAAGCTTCTCCGCTGACATTATTTTACGCAATGTATATAAAATTTAATGTTGAAAATGTTAGAATTATTCGTCATGTACTTTACCTTACTTCATAATAATGAAACTATTGCTCACTCGCGGGTTACACTGTCTACAGCCAAAATGCTTCCGCAATAAATGTTGTCAAACTTTACTAATTCTGGGACACTGAGAACGAAAATGATGCTTACAATTGTTGATTGGCTCTAGTTTTAAAGATATTATACTGGGTCAGTATATACGACCCCTGACTTGGGAATGGCGGAGGATAAGTGAGTTATAAAGGGAAGGGATCTCAATTTAAACCAGAAATGACTAAAATACATCTCTGACTGGATCTATGAATAAATCTATGACTGGGTTTGGACAGTACTTGCTCTTTAGGCAAAACAATGAATGATGCAATCTGAAGCTGGTATTGTGTCATACATGATATGAATTGCATCATGTTATTCCTAGAAGTCATGGATGATGCAATCATAACTATGCTTACATCACTCTGCTGAAGAAATTGCCCTATATTAGCTCTACACATTATACAGTGTCGTGCTCTCTTATATGTCAGTGTTTTATTTTGCAAAGGGACACATTTCTGTTTAGCCAAAGTGAGCAGAGATGCCTCGTACTTGTGTGAACAAAGCAGATAACTTCTGCTATGTTTGTGTGAAGTGACTTTTGCATCACAAAAGCGCAGTATAACCACTATGGTTAAGAAAGCTTATCACCTTTATTTTGGCTGCAAAATTGGACATCAGGACAAGATGTGGGCCCCACACATATGCTGCAACACTTGAGCAAAAAATCTTCGCCAGAGGTTGAACAGGAAAAGAAAATCTATGCCTTTTGCAGTGCCAATGATTTGGAGAGAGCCAACAGATCATATCAGCAATTGTTACTTCTGCATGGTGCCTCCAGTTGGGAAAGGTGTGTCAAAGACGAAAAAGTGGACTGTTTATTATCCAAACATTCCGTCAGCTATACGCCCAGTACCTCACGGGGAAGGACTGCCGGTTCCTGATGCACCAGAATCATTCTCACTTGAGTCAGACGAGGAAGAGGAAGAGGATGAAACTTCTAGTCCTGAACCATCAATGTCACATGACCCATATTTTCTCCCATCCTCCTCCTCTGAACCACACCTCATAAGACAAGGTGAACTGAATGACCTTATCAGGTATTTGGAACTACCCAAGAGTAAGACAGAACTGTTGGGCTCCAGACTACAGGAGTGGAATCTCCTGGCAGGTGATGTTAGGGTTTCCAAGTTCCGTAACCGTAAAAAGGATCTTGTCCCATTTTTCTTCATGGAAGGTAATCTTGTAGCCTGCAAAAACATCGATGGTGTGATGGCAGCCCTCAACATAGTTCATTGATTCATCGAAGACGAGTCTTAAAGCTGTTTTGTTGCATAATGACAGTGTTTTGCCATCAATTCCAGTTTGTCATGCAGTCCATATGAAGGAAACGTATGAAAACACGAAACAACTTTTGAGGTGCATAAACTATGGCCAACATAAGTGGCAGTTTTGTGGCGATTTCAAGGTTCTTGCTCTCTTGCTTGATCGGCAGACTGGATACACAAAGTACTACTGTTTTCTCTGCGAATGGGATTGTCGTGAGAGAGATTCCCACTACATCAAGAGAGATTGGCCACTCCGACAATCATTGGAGCCTGGGATGAAAAGTGTTCAGCATCCACCACTTGTTGAATCAAGGAAGATTTTGTTACCACCCTTGCACATCAAGCTGGGTCTGATGAAGAACTTTGTCAAGGTCATGGACAAAGTACAAGCAGCTTTCAAGTACCTTGGTTGAAATTTTCCAAGGTTAAGTGAAGCTAAGATAAAGGAAGGTGTCTTTGTTGGTCCTCAGATTCGTGAACTTCTTCGAGATGATGCATTTCACCATGCACTGCGTGGCAATGAAAAGACGGGATGGAAAACCTTCCAGTTAGTGGCAACAAATTTTCTCGGAAACAACAAGGCAGACAACTACATGGAGTTGGTGGAAAACCTCCTCAAGGCATACAAAAGCCTTGGTTGCAACATGTCACTAAAGATACATTTTTTGCACTCTCATCTAGATTTTTTTCCACCAAACTGCGGAGCAGTGAGCGACGAGCACGGCGAGCGATTTCACCAGGACATTGCAACAATGGAGAAACGCTATCAGGGCAAATGGAGCCCATCAATGCTTGCAGACTATTGCTGGACAGTGACAAGAGATACTCCATTTAATAAATACAAGAGACAAGCCAAGAAGCGCCGAGTAGACACTGAATAAGGACTAAATTATGTACTTATATATACATAATAGTTTTTTACTTTTGTTTAAATATATGTTTTATTTATATAACCCTTTTGCTGTTTTTTAAAGTGTTACATAAACAGGACAGGTGAAATATTATCATGTAAAGGAACCATAAACACATGAAAAGACCCAGGTTTACAATTTATTATTCAAACTCTACTATGTACACAAAATACATAGACGTAAAATGTAAAAACTTAAATATATTGGACACAGTAGCCATTCAGTTGTTTTAATTGTCATATTTGAATCAGCACATCAAAATTCCTAATAAATAGCACATTTTATCTCTGAAGCAGACGAGTTCGAAAAAATTGTAGAATAGTGTTATCAGCCAATCATTTTTTAAAAGCATATACTTTATTATCTATAACCCAAACAATAAGCTTATGCATTAAATTGCAGTAAATATTTATCAACATTATTATTATATTTTTAATAGAATAATATTTTAGATGTAAGGGATATGTTGGTATATATTTTTACGTTGTGTATACGTCTACATATTACTATTTCTGTCATGTAAAGAATAAAGTAGATATTTTATGCTCCACATGTAAACAGTAAGTCAAGTGTATATAATTTGAAAGGACATATGTACAAATAGGAATTAAAGATAAAACTAGAATAATTAAGACAGCACATTTATCAGAATCAATTTCCATGCAACAACTGTTTGTACTTGAAGAACACGTGACAACTGCCTTCAAAAGTAAATTATGTTTAATATATACAGATTTTAATATGTGCCCAACATTTGTTAGAAATGTTGCCCAGTGTATTCTTAGTATGAATATTTCTGTTATGCAATACTGAGAGTTTTATATGCTTTAATCGCCACGGCTTTTGTAACGAACGACATTGTGGCATTTCCCTGTCTTGCAATAAATAATTTTTTGTAGAATGTCAAATAAAATAGGGTTGCGTACTAGAAAGAAACAAGAACTCAGGCTGAAATTTGAAGATTGTATCAGCTGTAACACTTCCGTGGCAAAATACATGTAAAATGGCTAATTTCATTTTTTTATGAGAGATGAATGAACGCTCTCATAAGCACAAGGTTGCTTTTTTGCTACTCGCATTTTCATCATTGTTGTTCCAGTTCAATCTGGAAAACAAATGGAATACTATTTTAGAGAAAAACAATTTTTCTTCGTTGATTGGCAATATAATTGCTTCTGACAGCGTACTTCTATCAAGCGGAGAAAGGGAAAAGAAATGATTGCGATTGTTTCCTTATAAAGAGGGCACTGGAAAATGAGTTGCATAAATTACCATCAGAGCAACTATGGAAGAGGATGAAAATACATCAACGCTTAAATAGGAATATTGGCATCCTAAAGCACCATTCTGCCTTTGCTGAGAAACAGTTGCTCATTCGATATGTTTCATTGTTGTTAATAAAGAAAATCACAAATGTCTCTAAATCAAAAACGGTTCATTCACCAAATAAACAACTTCGTGATTATAATATGTATAAAGACCATCTCTCTCTCTCTCTCTTGATTAAAGAAAATTACAAATGTCTCTAAATCAACAGCAAGGTCATCAAGTTATGTTGACGGCACTATGATAACTAAAACTGAGAATGAAATTTTATGCAGATAATGTTGGATTGTCACTTCCTGATTTGCTGCGTCATTTTTTTTTTTTCCTCTGGAATTTTTATTTTTGAGAGGGGAGTAATTATTTTTAAATGGACTTAGTACGAGGCATTCACCTGCAATTAACAAATACGCTCTACACCGATACAACAGGAAGAATACTTGTAACAATTAACAAATACGCTCTACACCGATACAACAGTAAGAATACCTGTAACAATTAACAAATACGCTCTACACCGATACAACAGGAAGAATACCTGTAACAATTAACAAATACGCTCTACACCGATACAACTGGAATAATACCAGTAGTCAAAAGTGACAATATTGAAATTAAGAGCAGTATCGCCAGACAAGGAATATTATAATGATTATGAACTAGACATTTAGAAAACTTTGTATAGAAAGCTTATGACAGACTGGCACACCAGGCTGAATGAGTATTATAATATGTCATTTTATGTTACAGACACACGAAATCGGCTAATACCCATTAAAAAAGCAAAATTCTTTATTACATTTTTAGGTGAATAGCAAGGTTGAAAGAAATGAAGTAAAATAAAAAGCCATGACCTAAAACTAGAGGCAAAGATTTTGGGATTAACTGCATATTCTTGAATTAATGACTCAGTAATTCACATTCATGTAAGGTCTTTCACAACACAACAGAGTATTTTATTTTTCATCAGTTCATATGATATCAACATTTCACTTGTTTTCCAAACCTTAGCATCTACGGCAGTAGTTCCCAAACTTTTTTGATCGCGACCCTAAATACCATCTTTTGCGACTCTCATTTGGGACGCAACCCGGGGTTTGGGAACTACTGATCTACGGAGTGGCCTAACGTTATTTCATTATTTCATGAAGGGTTTTCATAAGAAAGGTACGGATTAATAAGAAGGTACTTCTTTAATCCTATTCTTGCTACCTAGCTTTTGTTTGGTCATGACATTTTTTTTCTTTTCAAGGGAAATTATATATTTTTTGTTGTTGAGACATTTGAAAACGGTTCATTCACCAGATGAACAATTTCTTGATATATGTGTATAAAGACCATCTTTACTCTCTCTCTCTCTCTCTCTCTCTCTCTCTCTCTCTCTCTCTCTCTCTCTCTCTCTCTCTCTCTCAGAAATATAGTTTAGTGGGGTGCATAAACAAATAGGCGGGGAGTCTGTGGGACGGTTTGGTTTGGTTTGGGTTGGTTTTGAGGGTTTAACGCCATTTTTCAGCACATGATAGGCTATACATGGCCAGTATATTTGGTGGAGGAAGAACCAGGGAAAACCCGTGAAGAACGACTGACCGGGTAGCTACTGACAAACGTTCTATCATACCCATTTTGGCCGAATCGAGACTCGAACCCACGCGGACACAGGTGAGATGTCTGTGATCTGTATAGGCGAGTTCCTTATATCACTCGAGGCCCCCTGTGGGACGGAAATCCAGTTGGGGGCACAAGTGGTGGAGCCCCCGGAAGTTCCTTCATTTTAAGCGTTTCCAGGGCATAATTTTAACCATCTAGCTGTAAAGAAAACTTACTCTAGGAAATCTTCCGGTTGGTTCGCGCTAATGTTTTTTCTTGGGGGGGGGGGGGCGGCCGCCCCTGGAAATAGATTGCCTCGATATGCTGCACATTGCTATTAAAATATATTTATACTTTTTCATGCTGGCATTTTAGCTCAAGTCAGTGTAATATTTTTGAAGGTTTCTTCAGAGTTAAATGAATCCTATATTCAACTTAGTTCAGAGTTAAATGAATCCTATATTCAACTTAGTTCAGAGTTAAATGAATCCTATATTCAACTTAGTTCAGAGTTAAATGAATCCTATATTCAACTTAGTTCAGAGTTAAATGAATCCTATATTCAACTTAGTTCAGAGTTAAATGAATCCTATATTCAACTTAGTTCGCTTCTTAAGTAATCTTTACGACTGCTCTTTTCAAATTTGAATAATCTGCAAAAATGTGCAAAAAACACGGTATGTAATATGGAACATGCGTGTACCGTACCTCCAAGCCATTACCGTAATCGGGAAATGCATACAGTAACATGGACACTCGCACGTGTAACCTGTGGCTAATTGGGACACATGTAACCTGTGGCTAATTGGGACACCTGTAACCTGTGGCTAATTGGGACACATGTAACCTGTGGCTAATTGGGACACATGTAACCTGTGGCTAATTGGGACAACAGCATTTGTTTACATCATTACATTATAAAGCTGGTCAATGACGTCATTAACTTCGCAGATTCAGGATCTCATTTTTAATGGACTGTTTGTGACATACCTTACAGATAATTACGAACACTGAGGAAAGGAAAAGAGAAAGAGTAGTTTGAGCTTTAATCTAAATGCAGTATAAGTTTATTATTTCTAAAGATTATTAATATTTTCCCAAGCATATGTATTGCGCATCTCGACCGCGTTTTCTTTCTTTTTGGTTAGGATGCAAGGAAATGGAGGTTGCAGATGTGGGAATTTCGTCAAGTTGACTTGAACTTGTACATAAACAACACTGATCTTAGTTGATTTGAACTGGTGCACAAACAATATTTATCATAGTTGCTTTTTAACAACATAACATATATACATGTAACAGTTACTTAAACATCTGGGCAAGAAACTGATGTTCTAATGATGCGTATCTCGTTGCATTGTCTTAAACATTAATATTGTATTTCAAAATTATATAACATTTAATGAGTGTGTAGAATCGCGCTAGTATTTCGCAAATGTTTCAATTAAATAATTTCAAAGCTTGATCGCTCATGTATATACAACTGGATTGTTGATCATATTAATGACATTACTCAACGTTATGTCCCTTTTGCAAAAATATCTACTGGTGCTTAATATCTGCACAATTCCAAACGCTTTGGGGACAAAAAACATAAATCACACATAGGCTGGATATTAATTACTGACATATATTTTCTATCGCTTGTATTCTCAAATGACATTAGATTTTACAAGCAAACAAATTTTAGCAAAGTTCGTGTTTGTTTTGTTCACATCAAAGCGGTTGCTAGGCAACAAGGTCAAAACGGCGAGCTTAAGACCAATAAGACTTACACTTTCTGTGAAATGTTTTCCACCAGGTTTCAAAAAGTGAATTTTACAGAGTAAATGCATTTCTACTGGAGATGTGACATCAATAATACATTACTGATTTGGGTTCGATTTAATTCAGAATTACACTTTCTCAAGCTAATAAAGTCATATGCAAGATCCATTTCTTCCCAAGAGGACGATCAATAGGCACAAAATGAAACATCGTCCATCAAATGCCTCGCAATTCAAAGGAGTCATCTTCCTAGTAACAAGGGTCAAACTGGTCTGTGTCTAATCATCTCAAATTTGGATGAAATGAATGATTAGGTAGGCTGTTATTGACCTGTTATCTAGGTTTATATTCATTGTCAAGGTTTGCAGTACTGGCGATAACAAACATAACTGCTATTTTGTTTTTCCTTTCATGGCTTATTATAATACATTTAATTTAGACACATGGCAGATTTATCGTGTAAAGTAATGGGATTTGGAGTACTGTAGTACATTTAATTCAGACAGATGGCAGATTTATCGTGTAAAGTTATGGGATTTGGAGTACTGTAGTTTCAATATAATTCCATGCTCAGCAAAGCTTCATGGATTGTAATATACTTACTATTATTTATTGAAAACACCGTTTACCTTTATTTTGTCACTCGCACAGAGAGTCAACGTCTCCAAATTTTGGTTGCGCTGAAACAGAACATTCCCTCGATACGTTAATCTCACACCAAAACAATCAATTGAACTACTTTGATAATGATCCATTTCAGTTTTGTTTTATAAAGGTTGTAACATATTCAACATACTTCATCAAAGCACATATTTTTTAACAGACTGATTGCATTGACGGATTATGTCGAAACAAATAATTATTGACTTCTAAGGCAAAAACTTCATTCAGTCATATCGTCCCGCAGTGTGCTGGTACAACTACTCCAGTAAATACCCCTAGATGATGGACACTACTATTAGTAGGTTAATTGTAATACATCTGGAAAATAAATTATCGGGAAGATATATGTTAATGTTTGATTTTTTTTCCATCCGAGCTTATTCGATCTGAAAAATTAGCACACGACTGGATGAAGTTCACTCAAAGAGAGACATTGGAACTGTCAAACATAAAACAGATCTTATTTACACTGTTTCTAACTATTCCATAAATTTCAAGTGGGTAATTTTTCTTTCTTAGTACATGAATACAATGAGCTACTGCGCTGGACAAAAGAAAGAATCTATATAGTGAGAGAACAGTGGTTCATGACTGGTAAACAAAGTACCATTACATGAATTATGCAGTAGCATTGTATTCAACGGGGACAGCTTATAAACTCCTTGTGGAATATGACTTGGACAAAGAAGGGTCAAACTATAATCCTATGATAGATGAAATAATACAGACGATCTATCCGATGATAGATGAAATTAATACAGACGATTTATCCGAAGATAGATGAAATTAATTTCGACGATTTATCAAAGCAAAATAAGGAGAACGTGGGGAATCACACTAACTATAATTCTTGGAATTCTAAGTTCGATCGAATGCGGAAACAATAGGGATGACTCAATTATTTTCGCCGCGGTGTCCTTCAAAAGAGCACCTCATTTAGTTGGGAATTCTAAAATATCAGAACATTTTAGCTGATCGTAGATTCACAGATTTCATATACTCTGTCTTGGAGAAATGGTAATGTTTTTTTTTATATGAACATTATTTGTTTGTTTAAACATTGTACTGTTTACTGACTGGATTAAGAACATACGTTACCATACTGTTTCCTGACTGGATTAGGCCATACGTTATCATACTGTTTCCTGACTGGATTAGGACCGTACGTTACCATACTGTTTCCTGAATGGATTAGGACCAGACGTTACCATACTGTTTCCTGACTGGATTAGGACCATATGTTAGCATATTGTTTCCTGACTGGAGTAGGACCATACGTTACCATACTGTTTCCTGACTGGATTAGGACCATATGTTATCACAACATTAGGGTCCTCTGACCTACAATTATTACACATATAAATCACTAACATAGATACATAGATTATAACTATTACATAGATACATAGATTGTAACTATTACATAGAGACAGATTGTTATTTCTGTCTATACATAGATTGTAACTATTACATAGAGACAGATTTTTATTTCTGTATATACATAGATTGCAACTATTACATAGAGACGGATTGTTATTTCTGTCTATACATAGATTGCAACTATTACATAGAGACAGATTGTTATTTCTGTCTATACATAGATTGCAACTATTACATAGAGACGGATTGTTATTTCTGTCTATACATAGATTGCAACTATTACATAGAGACAGATTGTTATTGCTGTCTATACATGGATTGCAACTATTACATAGAGACAGATTGTTATTTCTGTCTATACATAGATTGCAACTATTACATAGAGACGGATTGTTATTTATGTCTATACATAGATTGCAACTATTACATAGAGACAGATTGTTATTTTTGTCTATTCATAGATTGAAACTATTACATAGAGACAGATTGTTATTTCTGTCTATATATAGATTGTAACTATTTCATAGAATCAATCAATCAATCAATCAATCTTTATTTCCTCCATAAGGAGAGTTCATTTACAAACATAGAAAATAGAACAGAGAGAGATACATTACATTGAAGATTTCGGAAAACATTCCAGAAAGTCAGTGATACATATTACACTAATACAGATGAGGAAGAAACAAATACAATATCGATAGTTAGGAAATACATGCAAACATACAAAATGGCACATAATCTTTGTACATAAATCTATAGGAAAAAAATCCCAAAAAAACCCAACTTTTTATTACGGTACTGATCCATTAATGCTAATGACTTTGTTTTTAAAGTAAGGTCATATAGGTAGAGAGTTTTGGCAGGAGCTGAATTGGGAATTTTTGCTTTTGACACATGTTTGGTCTTCAGGCTATGAAGTACACTCGTGATACAAGGACGAGAAATTGGAATGAACAGATCTGAAACTGGTGAAATCGTGTTTTGTCAAGTCTACTTTCAATGTCAGTTCTTAACAGTTTTAGCAACTGTGATTCGTCGTTACTTTGGGTAAGTTCTATGTGTAGTTCAAGTCCAAACTTGTCCAACACGTACCAGTGAAAGTCGTTGGCAATATGTCTTGTTAATATACATGATGTGACCACATGCTGAAGAAGGTCGGTATACTGTTGACCACATTTTTGACAGTGAGTAACGTCATGGCCTGGCTTTAATACCCACAGGGATGCTATAAACCTGGTTAATTTGCGTTCATAATTATTCCTCGCAATGTAGTACAGAGTGGAAGGGCGGATTTGTGTTTGTAAGTGTTGAAATCTAGAAAAATCAGGATGTCTATTGATTCTGTCGCGCCAGGTAGTCTCTTCCTTTTCAAGTAAAGTCATGTTGACCAATTGTTTCCACTGAGATTTGTTAGGGAAAATTGATTGACTAATGAAGTTCAGGAGGAAATCTGTAAGCTCATACTTCTGAAGTAAATTCCAAATATCTGGAATAAAACCAGATTGTACAGATTGGGTGCTATCAAAATACATGTGAAGACGTATGAGGAATATTTGTTTGGAGATGGTGTTATTGGACAGGGTGCAGAGTTTACCTAGGAAGAGAAGTTTACGTCGATCAATTTCGGTTGTGATTCTTATTAGTCCCAGCATTGACTCACACATATCTGACCGCGTTTGTTCAGGAAATCCCTGAATTCTTTTTGCTGTAAAATGTTGCAACTTGTTGAGCTCCAGTAGATCGCATTTTTGAAGCTCATTCCAAAGTTCGCAGACATATAGTAAGGCTGGAATCACGATTTTCTTATATAAACTCGCGGATGTTTTGGGGTTTAGGTTTGGGGTACCCATCCCAAAGTTTGCAAGACCAAAAAAGACCTGCCTTGCTCTTCTGCAAGCGTTGCGGGTGCCGTTGATGGAACGACGTGATCTATCCTGTAGTATTCCTAGGTGAGTGACGGAGTCAGTTTCAGTAATTATTTCTTCGTCAAGTGTTAGAGACAGCTTATAGTTAGAATTTCTTCTCTTGCCAAATATTATAATATATGACTTTGTAGAGTTTAGTTTGTAGTTCCATTTTTTAGATTATAACTATTACATAGATACATAGATTGTAACTATTTAATAGAGACGGATTGTTATTGCTGTCTATACATAGATTGTAACTATTACATAGAGACAGATTGTTATTGCTGTCTATACATAGATTGTAACTATTACATAGAGACAGATTGTTATTGCTGTCTATACATAGATTGTAACTATTACATAGAGACAGATTGTTATTGCTGTCTATACATAGATTGTAACTATTACATAGAGACAGATTGTTATTGCTGTCTATACATAGATTGTAACTATTACATAGAGACAGATTGTTATTGCTGTCTATACATAGATTGTAACTATTACATAGAGACAGATTGTTATTGCTGTCTATACATAGATTGTAACTATTACATAGAGACAGATTGTTATTGCTGTCTATACATAGACTGTAACTATTACATAGAGACAGATTGTTATTTCTGTCTATAGTAATCATATATTGAAAATGTCTGTTAGAATTCATATCACATCTGAAAATTTGCGTATATAGAATATAATACAAAAGTCATCTATGTTTGGAAAGTAGTAATGATTCCCACAGTTTCCAAATTATCATGAAACTTTTTTTCTGTCTGATCCGATTTCAATATATTTTTCTAATATATAATATTCTTTAACGACATGTTTAAGAGCATTTAATGTAGGTATGTCTCCTTTCATCTTGTATGAGTCTATGGAGTACTTGGTAGGAATAAGAATAAAGTAGAAAGGTTTTTCATACAATTGCTGTACATCCCTATAAAAAACCATTTTAGTGCTGTAACTGCTATTCTTAATTCATCTCGAATCTAGTTGGACACACCATTTCATAAGCTATTAACCATATTACATTCCAAAAACAAATGCAGTATTGTTTCGGTCAACCATTACCAAAAAGTACATTTATTAGTATCTGATACTATCTTACGCATGTAATTTATACAAAAATGTATACATCGGTAGAATTGTATGTATAACACGATGTTGAAACCATTGTAATTTATACAAAAATTCGTTCATCGGTAGAATTGTATGTATAACACGATATTGAAACCATTGTAATTTTCAGCTTTTTCTACTTTAGACACTTTGATTATATATTTGGCCAAGAGTCACTGATGAAGTGTAAATTTTCTTGCAATTTCTTTTTCATAGTTTTGAGAAACATTCGAGTTCAAAAGTAATTTTCGCTATTGCTATGAAGAATAATTTCTAACTGGTAAATGATAAAAGGTCTGGCATTCGTGCAGACATTCAGTTTTAGGTTGAATTTCTACATAATGACTTTATAGTCTGAATGACACCTTGAAAGGTAAGAGAATTTGTATTGATGTCGTACTTTTCTTTAAAGTTTTCAAACTCAAGGAAACGTTACTGGTATATTTGTATATATATATATATCACAAATATATATATATATATATATATATATATATATCACAAATATATATATATATATATATATATATATATATATATATATATATATATAATAACATTAAGTTAAATCCATTTCATGTGCATGATGGATACCTTGTTTACTATTATTAGTGAGTTCATCTACAAGTTTGTTTTCATCAGATCTTCTCATATTGGAGGTAGATTTCTTTCTATTAAAGTTTCCAAGCCAATAAAACATCCGCCAAAACAGATTTCTCGTGTCCTTTGTTAATTTAACTATATATTTATCTCCTAATATGGCAATGTTTTTGATCTTGGATACTTCGTATTAAGGCAAGCGAGCAATTGTTCTTTTAGTGTTAAAGAACTCTACTAATCCAGGTTCTTTTTAAAGCTAATATAAATATTTTAATATATATCATTTCTAATCCTACTTCCTTAATGTTCTGAAACATAATTTCTTTTTTAATTTTATCTACTTTTGACTTCCTTATAAATGTGAAAATAGTTCATTCAATTCGCGAATAAAATTATTGGGGGGGGGGGGGGGGCAGCAAGGAGATGAACGAATGCTTTTATTTTGGAATCACTAAGGTTTAAAAACTGTTATTTTACGAATTGTTGTTAGGGTTCGTTTTGCCCAATTCCTCAGAATTTTTTTTTATCGTGTGTGTTTTATTTTCAAAATGTACCTATATCATTTTATTTAAGTAGACTGAGAACTTTATACCCGATAGAGCAAATTCAGTAACCCATTGCAGTTTTAACCCATGATGAAAGACTTCTGCATTAACTTCTTACTTCCTATCCAGACTGCTTTTGTTTTGTTAATATTGAGTTTCAGGCCTGAAATCCTTGCAAATAAATTTAATACATCAATGGAAGATTTAAGAGATTCGAAAGATATATCAAGAATCAAAGAAATATCATATGCAAAATGTGAGTTTAAATATTCTATTTCCTTCAATTTAATACCTTTTATATTCTTATTGTTTTTTAAATAATATTGACAAAATGTCTGTACATATTTAAAGAAGATATGCAGATAGTGTGTCTCCCCGTATACAGCCTCCAAAAACATTGAAAACTTCAGATATAAAGTCTATCCGACACACTCCTGAATAGATATTAGAAAAATAAAAGTTTGTACCCATCGTCTTGTGAAAGATAAACAATTATAAAAGGTTAGTACGTTATGAATACATTTCCATGAAACAGAATCAAAAGCTTTTTCAAAATAAATTAATAATAAGGTAATAAGATACCAGGAAGTTGTAATTCTTCTGTTACATGCATTATACCATAAATAATTCTTCTATTTTCACCAATATATCTTCATTTAACAAAACCAGTTTGGTCATCAGATACTATGTCATTTAGTACTGACTTTATTCTTTTGACAATGCATCCTGATGATAATTTGTAGATGACATTAAGTAATGCTATAGGGCGTCAATTTTGTATATACTGTTTTTGGTTTATTTTCCTTAGGGATACAGGTTATAATTCCTTGTCGCAAAACTGTTGAGAAAGATCCAGTGTCAGATACTTCGTTAATTGCTCTGACTACAAATTCCCCAATATCAATCCAGAAGATTTTTAAAGTTCTGCCGTGAAACCATCTGATTCAGAACGTTTTTAAAAATATTGTTTAAACAATCTACAGCCTCTTTCTGGGTAAATTTCCCTTTAATGTTGAAGACTGACATGGGTCTGAATAAGAAATTTTATAATTTTGAAGAAGATCATTTAAATCTCTACCCTATATCCAATTTTCCTCTTTATACAGTTTTTCATCAAAATCTTGAACTTCTCTCAGGATATGAAATTGATTAGTTATAATTTCATTTTTGTCCTTAATTACTTACTGTAAAAGAGCTACAGTTACCTAAAATATTATCATATGTACAAAGGTCAAGAAAAGTATAATGATGTCATAAACATCATATTAAGATGGTCAAACCAAAGCTATTTAATTGCTAAATATACACTTAATTTATCAATAGCATATTTATGAAAGTGCTAATCGATTCCAACTCTAACATAAAAAGGGAAGTCTAAAATGATAGTAAATGTAATCTGTGAACAAATTCAATAAATTAAAAACATGTCAAGCTACAACGAAGCTAAAATAATACTTCAAAAGCAAAGAATACTAAAAAAGCCACTGAAACGATAGAACACAAAAAATATATGTGTAAGGCAAAGATTTCAGCAAATAAGATAGCAAAAGGTGGGCAACTGAAACATGTAAGCAGAAAGCGCATTTTGGAATCAATCACTTACTTCTGTCTTTCATGTTGCAGAGTCATTGGAATAATATCTCATAAAGATAAATATACATGTAAATCTGTTATTTTAGCAGATACTTCACCAACCATATACCATCTCGACAATGCACGCATCACCAAAACATTATGCTAAACAGTCGGTGGTATAGGGATTCTCTAACCTGTATGATAATATTATTTATTCGTATTTGAAAATTATGTTAACGTTATCAAGCATTATCCTGTTGAATCCTTGGATATCACTTTCGGCTCTGTTTGGTGTATATCTGTAATCCTCTCTCTCTCTCTCTCGTTCTATATATATATATATATATATATATATATTAGAAATAATATACCTGGACAATATCTTTACGTATCATCTGTGTCAATACAACACAAGTCATTCTAGTGTACATGTTGGGCACCAGGTATGAAAATGAGAGTCGATATGAATGTACAATGAAACCTAATTATGCCACTACATCTGATATCATCTTCATGAATCTGCATTTGTTAAATAAATACTAAAAGCCATTAACAGATCTAATTACTATACATGTATCGATGATAACTTTATTCAAATAGTCATCTGTACTGGTTACACAACAATGTATCGATGATAACTTTATTCAAATAGTCATCTGTACTGGTTACACAACAATGTATCGATGATAACTTTATTCAAATAGTCATCTGTACTGGTTACACAACAATGTATCTATGATAAATTTATTCAAATAGTCATCTGTACTGGTTACACAACAATTTATCGATGACAACTTTATTCAAATAGTCAGCTGTACTGGTTACACAACAATGTATCGATGATAACTTTATTCAAATAGTCATCTGTACTGGTTACACATCCATGTATCTATATTACCATTATTAAATATTACTAGTATGATAAAAAAATACGGATATTTAGTAGGAAACCAGCACATATTTTTTTCTCATTTAGAAAAACTACACATGTATATTATCTTGGCTTGATTTGCTGTTTCAGTGGAAAGTTAAGACCAATATATCTATTTCCATGTTTGTAAAGCACATATACATATACATACATATACACATATACATGCATACACATACACACATCCACCCATATATATATATATTGTTATGTATGATGTTTATATAATATTACAGATATTTTAGGAAATTATAAATGTTTATTGACTTTAATATTTGCTTAAATCTTAATATTGTTTATCAGAAAAAATGTAACAGAAAGAACGTGAAATCAACAACTCAAGTAAAAATCAACAAGCAATTTATTTTTAGATAATTAAGATGAAAAATCAAAAAGACACTTACAGTAATGTGTATTAAAATCCAAATAATCCAATAAGAATTAGTGTTCTAATCACAAGTCCTAAATAGAATGTTCCGAATTCACGGCTATATCCTTGAATGTTAGGATGTGCCAATGGTCTTCAAAGTCCTGATGTACTGGCAGTCTTTAATGTGCTGATGTCAAAATGAAGTACTCCACAATATCTCTGAATAAGTTCACATAAATTCCAAAACCATCAATTAAAAATCCAAATTCCAAAAGTTTATGAGCACTGTTATAATCCAATGAATATTTTAAATAATTCCTCTCTCAGAATTTGGAATGACTTTCCACAACTGTAATAGCTCATTACAAGACTGATAGTAATGTCGAAACTGAAAAACTGTCCACTAAACATGGTATATATAAAGATTGGTCACATGACAGAATATTCTAGAATAATAAATGTACGTGTGACCATTGACAGGTAACTCCTAAAAAAAACATGTTTAACTAGTGTCCTTGAATTAGGTTGTTTACTTCAGATTTGAGCTAAAGGATAGTTTTGATAAACAAAATGTTTACCAAATTTGAGGTCAAGGTTGATTTTATTTACAGATAAAACTGGAAATACCTTAGGAGTTACCTGTCAATGGTCACACGTACATTTATTATCTCTCTCTCTCTCTCTCTCTCTCTCTCTCTCTCTCTCTCTCTCTCTCTCTCAGTTCACATTTACGAAAGCTTTTTCTGTTCATTTTTTCAAATTAACCTCGTCTACCACACTTCCAACGGTAAATATAAATGTGTTACAACAGTTTCATTGATTATTACGTACACAATAACAAACCCCCTTTAAAAGGACATTATACACAGGGGATGAAAAAATATTTAATTTATTAATTGCAATTAGTTATGTATTGCGATGTACATTTAGAAACAAAATTGTTGCATCGGTTGAGGAGTGAATGTATTTTACATTTAAATTCTGGAATTTTTGCATACCAGATATAATATTTTGCTTGATATAAACATTAGACCAGCATCTGTAAAATAAATTATAGACAATGCATATCTATCCCCAAATCAATAAACCATGGTTCAATTATACAAATTTTGATAGTATTAAAAGAAAAAGGAAAGCATTACATTTATCTAAAACTTCACTGATCCCTGAAATGACTTCCAAGGAATTCATGTTCAATATTACGCATTTAACGCTGTACCATTTTACTCTGTTGGTTTAACATTTGGCTATTAACTCGTTATGTTTCTCCAGGGAGATCGTATATTGATCAATGACAAACTGATCCTTTTACCATTTTTCCTACAAGGCTGCTTTGTCGGAAACGTTATGCCGATTAGTGTATTCAGTGACAACATATACACTAATATTTGTCAAAGACACTTTAGCTAAATTGATATCAATGTGTCAGATATCGACCGTAAACTGTTCCATTTTACTTTTCCGTAGAAAATGAGACTTAGGTAAGTCCAAATAGTGCTAATATTATATTGATTTTCACATCCAGAATGGTTTGACAATTTATGTAATTGAGTGGTACATATGTATTACTTCTGTGGTTGAATCGTGGCACTTGCATATCTCGCGTGAGTATTAGGTCTAAATTTTGAACCTCAAAAGTTGTACTTGGGAAGAATGAAAGTACGTTAACAGTCCAACATATATATGATTTTAAGTAATTAATGTTAATGTTTAGTGTAAACTTTACGATAGACAATGATTATTCGGTCGAAAAGAGATCAATTTCCTTGTTAAGATACAAATACGGTATTTTAAAATCTCGACATTTAACTGTCTTTCAAAATTAAGAGATTAGTCTGATGTCAAGACTAATCACGGATAATTTACGTAGAAATTAGGTAATTTAATACATATTTCTGTTCTTGTTGGTAAAGTTCCCTCTGTTCATGTCTGGAAAGGGATGCCTTTGAAATCGAAACTTAATTTCATCCTTGAACGAATTCTTAATAATGAAATAATTGTGAAATATGAAACTTGACAAGGAAGTAGTTTAGTCTTTGGCACTAACAGGGAGTGAAGGACGCAGATCAAGAAGTTTAAGGACCAACTCTTAATGCTTCGAGAAAAGAGATCTAACTGTTCGCGTGTCAGCTTCAAGCAACAAACCAAGCTGTTTTATTTTGAAAATAACAACATTAACATCAGGCATTGTTTATTTGTTTATTACTGAAATCATTTACTTGGAAAGGATATAATGCTTTTGAAAATTGTATTTTGAAAGAAAAAAGCGAATGAGTGGGCACGCACTCTTCCATCAGATAAATTACTCACAAATCATGTATTAAAATATTCTCGATGTCTCGAATGTCAATGCTGGTGTTTGACGAAAAAAAATAAAAATAAATAATGCATAAATAAATACAAAATAGTTTCTTTTTTTTTTCTTCAAAACAACGATGAAACAATATGACATCATAAATGGAAAAATACCCCCACCCAATAATATAAGAACATCTTGCACTGTACATTTTTAACGTTTGCCCTATAATTAGATACTTCTGCTAAGATAAAGGCAATCGAAATCATCAACACTTCAGCAAACATCGCCATCAGTACACCAATAAAGAAAGTCCCCTGATTCACTGTACTGATAGAAAAGCTTTCAAAGACAGGTTAAGTTATAAAAAATACTATCATGAATATAATATCAGCCTAATGGCATAGATGACTCAATTTACATAGCATAATCAGTACTACCTTCATGACTGCTTCAGGCTATGTAGAAAGTTTTTAATTTTGAGGGCGGTTCTCAATATGCTTACAATACATTAATTCAAAAATCGTTTGTGAATCGGTGAAAGTTAATTATGATGTAAAATGGACACAACTGGGTTTTTTTTGTTGTTGTTTTGTTTTGTTTTTAAAAGCCGCCTCTGCATATAATTTTTTTTTCAGTAGAAAAGCTTGCGCAAAGAAGACTTGTCCCTATGTTTAGTTTGATCCTATCGTATGAACAAGTTTGTAGGATTTTTCTCTTTTTGCAGAATGAGAACTAGTCAAAACCTTATTTTCATCAGTAATATGGATTACCGAAAGATAATGTTGACATAAAGTTTTAAAAGAAAGAACTGTGCAAACTTATAGAAGAACACAAGGAAGAAAAGCATATGAAAAGAGTGATATTTGAAGTGAATGTATCAACGTTCGAAGCTGAATTTTAAAATTTAAGAGATGGCAAGGAATTTTTTTTTTTTTTTTTTGTTTTACCTTCACCCTCTGTGACTGAAGTTTTTTAATTTTTGTATGTGAATTCAATTAATAAACTTTATGATGATGCACCACCAGTTGCGTAGCAACCGCCCAAGCAACCCCTGCAATTACCGGGGTGGGGGTGGGAGTGGAAGGTGCGGGGGGCATTCTCAGTGGCGGCTCAAAATTCCCATCAAACGACCATTTTTATTGGGAGGAAAAATTAAGTTTTTTCGGGAGGGGGCAGAATTTCTTGCTATGCCACTGTGCATCACGAGAGAAAATTGACTTTTTGAGGGAATGTGGCTTATATAATAAATCTGGACTCCATATTGTATGGATTTTATACTTTTTACCTGTTTCTTTTTTTAATATAGCTTTTACAGAATTTTCATTCATTTTGTAGTACTTCATATTTACCTTTTATTTGGAATGGTTTATATTCCTAGAGTTGATGTGCAATTCTTTACAGTTACATTTTAAAAACGTAACGTTTAGCCAGTATATCACAAAGCCAGTATTGTGCTGACATGCCGTTAAAACTGGATACATGCATACATTGAGTCGCATGTTTGACCATTATAAGGTGGGGGTCATTATAAGGTGGGGTGGAGGGGCTTCTGTATTGAGTCTCATGTTTGATCATTATAAGGTGGGGGTGGAGGGGCTTCTGCATTGAGTCTCATGTTTAATCATTATAAGGTGGTGGTGGAGGGGCTTCTGTATTGAGTTTCATGTTTGATCATTATAAGGTGGGGGTGGAGGGGCTTGTGCATTGAGTCTCATCTTTGATCATTATATGGTGGGGGTGGAAGGGCTTCTGTATTGAGTCTCATGTTTGATCATTATAAGGTGGGGGTGGAGTGGCTTCTGCATTGAGTCTCATGTTTGATCATTATAAGGTAGGGGTGGAGGGGCTTGTGCATTGAGTCTCATGTTTGATCATTATATGGTGGTGGTGGAGGGGCTTCTGCATTGAGTCTCATGTTTGATCATTATAAGGTGGGGGTGGAGGGGCTTGTGCATTGAGTCTCATCTTTGATCATTATAAGGTGGGGGTGGAGGGGCTTGTGCATTGAGTTTCTTGTTTGATCATTATAAGGTGGGAGTGGAGGGGCTTCTGTATTGAGTCTCATGTTTGATCATTATAAGGTTGGGGTGGAGGGGCTTCTGTATTGAGTCCCATGTTTGATCTTTATATGGTGGGGGTGGAGGGGCTTCTGCATTGAGTCTCATGTTTGATCATTATAAGGTGGGGATGGAGGGGCTTCTGCATTGAGTCTCATGTTTGATCATTATAAGGTGGGGGTGGAGGGGCTTCTGCATTGAGTCTCATGTTTAAACATTATAAGGTGGGGGTCATTATAAGGTGGGGTGGAGGGGCTTCTGTATTGAGTCTCATGTTTGATCATTATAAGGTGGGGTGGAGGGGCTTGTTTCATTGAGTCTCATGTTTGATCATTATAAGGTGGGGGTGGAGGGGCTTCTGCATTGAGTCTCATGTTTGATCATTATAAGGTGGGGATGGATGGCTTCTGCATTGAGTCTCATGTTTGATCATTATAAGGTGGGGGTGGAGGGGCTTGTGCATTGAGTCTCATGTTTGATCATTATAAGGTGGGGGTGGAGGGGCTTCTGCATTGAGTCTCATGTTTGATCATTATAAGGTGGGGGTGGAGGGGCTTCTGCATTGAGTCTCATGTTTGATCATTATAAGGTGGGGGTGGAGGGGCTTCTACATTGAGTCTCATGTTTGATCATTATAAGGTGGCGGTGGAGGGGCTTCTGCATTGAGTCTCATGTTTAATCATTATAAGGTAGGGGTGGAGGGGCTTGTGCATTGAGTCTCATGTTTGATCATTATAAGGTGGGGGTGGAGGGGCTTCTGCATTGAGCCTCATGTTTGATCATTATAAGGTGGGGGTGGAGGGGCTTCTGTATTGAGTCCCATGTTTGATCTTTATATGGTGGGGGTGGAGGGGCTTCTGCATTGAGTCTCATGTTTGATCATTATAAGGTGGGGATGGAGGGGCTTCTGCATTGAGTCTCATGTTTGATCATTATAAGGTGGGGGTGGAGGGGCTTCTGCATTGAGTCTCATGTTTAAACATTATAAGGTGGGGGTCATTATAAGGTGGGGTGGAGGGGCTTCTGTATTGAGTCTCATGTTTGATCATTATAAGGTGGGGTGGAGGGGCTTGTTTCATTGAGTCTCATGTTTGATCATTATAAGGTGGGGGTGGAGGGGCTTCTGCATTGAGTCTCATGTTTGATCATTATAAGGTGGGGATGGATGGCTTCTGCATTGAGTCTCATGTTTGATCATTATAAGGTGGGGGTGGAGGGGCTTGTGCATTGAGTCTCATGTTTGATCATTATAAGGTGGGGGTGGAGGGGCTTCTGCATTGAGTCTCATGTTTGATCATTATAAGGTGGGGGTGGAGGGGCTTCTGCATTGAGTCTCATGTTTGATCATTATAAGGTGGGGGTGGAGGGGCTTCTACATTGAGTCTCATGTTTGATCATTATAAGGTGGCGGTGGAGGGGCTTCTGCATTGAGTCTCATGTTTAATCATTATAAGGTAGGGGTGGAGGGGCTTGTGCATTGAGTCTCATGTTTGATCATTATAAGGTGGGGGTGGAGGGGCTTCTGCATTGAGCCTCATGTTTGATCATTATAAGGTGGGGGTGGAGGGGCTTGTGCATTGAGTCTCATCTTTGATCATTATAAGGTGGTGGTGGAGGGGCTTGTGCATTGAGTCTCATGTTTGATCATTATAAGGTGGGGGTGGAGGGGCTTCTGCATTGAGCCTCATGTTTGATCATTATAAGGTGGGGGTGGAGGGGCTTCTGCATTGAGTCTCATGTTTAATCATTATAAGGTAGGGGTGGAGGGGCTTGTGCATTGAGTCTCATGTTTGATCATTATAAGGTGGGGGTGGAGGGGCTTCTGCATTGAGTCTCATGTTTGATCATTATAAGGTGGGGGTGGAGGGGCTTGTGCATTGAGTCTCATCTTTGATCATTATAAGATGGTGGTGGAGGGGCTTGTGCATTGAGTCTCATGTTTGATCATTATAAGGTGGGGTGGAGGGGCTTGTGCATTGAGTCTCATGTTTGATCATTATAAGGTCGGACTGGAGGGGCTTCTGTATTGAGTCTCATGTTTAATCATTATAAGGTTGGGGTTGAAGGGCTTCTGTATTGAGTCTCATGTTTGATCATTATAAGGTGGGGGTGGAGGAGCTTGTGCATTGAGTGAAGAATTCTTATTATCGTATAGAGCATCCATATTTTTAGAAAACGAAAGGATGTGAAAAAGCTATATTTTCACTCCATCTAATTGAGACATGGGATTAAAGTGAGGATGCGAAAAAGCTATATTTTCATGTGAAAAAGCTATATTTTCACTCCATCTAATTGAGACATGGGATTAAAGTGAGGATGTGAAAAAGCTATATTTTCATTTGAAAAAGCTATATTTTCATGTGAAAAAGTTATATTTTCACTCCATCTAATTGAGACATGGGATTAAAGTAAGGATGTGAAAAAGTTATATTTTCACTCCATCTAATTGAGACATGGGATTAAAGTAAGGATGTGAAAAAGCTATATTTTCACTCCATCTAATTGAGACATGGCATTAAAGTAAGGATGTGAAAAAGCTATATTTTCACTCCATCTAATTGAGACATGGGATTAAAGTAAGGATGTGAAAAAGCTATATTTTCATTCCATCTAATTGAGACATGGTATTAAAGTAAGGATGTGAAAAAGCTATATTTTCACTCCATCTAATTGAGACATGGGATTAAAGTAAGGATGTGAAAAAGCTATATTTTCACTCCATCTAATTGAGACATGGGATTAAAGTAAGGATGTGAAAAAGCTATATTTTCACTCCATCTAATTGAGACATGGCATTAAAGTAAGGATGTGAAAAAGCTATATTTTCACTCCATCTAATTGAGACATGGGATTAAACTGAAAACAAATATATTTAAAATTGTGAATTATAAACTGACAGGCAGCGGAATGCTTCTATTATTACCGGAACTAGTACCTCTGTCGTGTTTACTATTGAGGTTATTATAACAATGACATGTTACATACACAGTTTAATAGCCTTCGTGTATACAGCATCATGTATAATCTTGATTTTATCATCTACTTAAACACAAGCTCTTTTAAATGAAATCACACAAAATCCTTAGTCTTTCAGTTATCAGAAAATTTATTTTTGTATCAGCTAGCTTGTCACAGCAGTAACATTTGTATCAGCTAGCTTGTCACAGCAGTAACAGTTGTATCAGCTAGCTTGTCACGGCAGTAACATTTGTATCATCTAGCTTGTCACAGGAGTAATATTTGCATCAACTAGCTTGTCACATCAGTAATATTTGTATCAGCTAGCTTATCACAGCAGTAACAGTTGTATCAGCTAGCTCGTCACAGTAGTAACATTGTTATCAATAGCTCGTCACAGTAGTAACATTGTTATCAGCTAGCTTGTCACAACAGTAACATTTGTATCAGCTAGCTTGTCACAACAGTAACATTTGTATCAACTAGCACCAGTATCTCCTCCCCAAAGGGAAACATATCTGCAGCCCGTCCTGCCAATGTATCATAATCAGTTGTGCTAAATTGTGCGTGTGTTCCTTCAACATCCAAATTGTGCTTTTTACACTTATTAAAATAGGTACAAGAAAGTCAAGAAGTGGTATTAATGTGTAATCAAATGACACTTTACTGTATATTGTTTCCAAACAGGCTACACGTTGAATGTAGGATATTTTAGCTCCATGCACTCTTTTCCTTTCTAACTGGATTTAAACTTGGCGAAGAAAAAGCTATATTAAATAATACATTTACATCATAAAGCTGCGTAAGATTTGAACCAGAAAACAACTTTTTATTGCGTTTATTGTCCTTTCAACAGATATCTTCCTTCATCAAATGAAATTACGGTGATTATATGAAAGATTCATAGTCCATTCTGCAAATGACGCTTTATTCCGATCAGTCATTCTATGTCAGACACTTTTAAACTGGGATGTGTTACTGTTCATGGGATGTGTTACTGTTCATGGGATGTGTTACTGTTCATGGGATGTGTTACTGTTGCATCATGGGTCGGAATGCTAAGAGTTCAGTCACCCCAGATATTGATATAAAATAATGATTAAGTCAGCCTCAGTCGCCATCATTATTTGCATTCGTTATTCAAATAAGACTTACACCAAACTGGAGGGTGTAATAAGTGAGCAGGGACTCTCATTTACGTTGCTGGAAATTTGACTGGGTCCGAGAGCAGATTTTTCGCTTAAAACTTGGCGAAGTTTAGAATGCTATTTAACTTCATCTCAAGATTTTGATTGGGTCTTGCATTATGATTACCCCCTTCTTCTGGCAGCTGGCTCATGTACTACTCTGGAGGAAAACATACTCCTAGAATCTCTGTAGTGACTGGTGTGTAAGTCATTTTGGTACTGCACTACATTGTCATATAAATGAACAGTCTTGCTCCAGTATATATAAGATGACCTCTCAGTTGAAATAATAAGTGCAAGGAGGACTTGTAAAAAGGGGCATACTAATATGCATTTGTAAGATGAGATCTCTCGTTGGTAATATGTTTTATAGATTTAACTTACTTATCCATTCTTCTGAACGTTTTAAGTCAAGACACGTTTTCCTGAAATGATGTAATTCTATTAGTCTCTTTCTTTCTACAACACCCTGTCTTTATCAGCATGTATTCTCGATATTTCTAATCGCACTTTCCACTGTATTGTGTAGTCATAAACCTCATATGCTTTCTAAAAAAATTAAAATCACATATCGGTCAGATGACACACGATGCCAGAGTTACATTTGTTTTAGGGAAGCTGCTTCTGTCGTCAAACATGATTAAATTATTGTTTTCAGTAACAATACATAAAACACCGCTTCTTAGGTCTATTTAGATGGAAGAATTTCCATAAATGTTATACCGACGTTGCCATCAAGTATTTCATTTGTATGGGCAATCAAAAGTAAGATTCCGGGTTTGTATCTTTGCATATTGATCATCTATTAAATATGAAATCCAACAAGGTTTGTTATTTTTACGATGCTAGAAACAGGTATTTATTTTTTCTGTGAATCAAAAATAGTATGTCTTTAATTCATTCCACTAATCACGCTGGTTCAGACAAATGAATGTTACACATATACAGCAGTGTTAAAGAACAATTACACCGTATGTACACAGGTAAATAAATGACAACGCACTGCATGTACACGAATAATCTCTCCAATATAATGTTTTTAAAGCAATCCGCATCAAATCATTGGGCGAACGGAACGCCTTTTGAAGCGAACAAACTGTTAGTTTCAGTTGGTAACCTTGGGATACCCGTTTCCATATTTGTGGCGAATCGAGAACAGTTTGACATGAACATGCACGATGATCTCATTCTTGCTCAAAGACCGAGATATTTAAAACCATTTTGTCCTCTTTTAAAGCTATTTGGAGGTATGCTTTGTACCCTAAAAAAAAAGTGAAGGTTGTTTGGGCAAACATAGAGACGTAATTTTGTAGACTAGCAGTTCAAACTCCATCACAAAATCCATCATCTTTTTGGGGGCAATGTCACTACTACGTAGCACACTGAAAGAAATGCAAAAGTGTACACTTGTTTTAAAATGACATCTTTTACCTGAGTCTGTTTTAATAATATTTTTAACATAAAATTAAGCATATGATCAAGAACTAACACGCCAAATAGGAGGACGAAGAGTGTATGGTTTCACATGTTTTAAACATCGAGGGTATTATCCATTATAAAATTGCCCTTCAAATCTCTTCTGACCACTCCAAATCAAAGCAAGAATGTACCAAACCAAAACACGCCAGTGTTACTCCAAAGTCATGTGATAGGAAATCGTCTTTTAGAAGATTTTTTCTCACTATGCAAGTAATGTCATGTAGCTCTGAAGACGCCGGTGAAGAGATGAAATATATAGATGAATCTTCATCTGATGATGACCAGAATAATAACCAAGAATATAGCAGTATAGATATTGAGCGTTCTGGGACACAACTTGCTCATTTTTTATTGGTATAGGAACTGTATCTCAGGGCACACTTCTTTTTCGCTTTTGAAACTACTGTATTTCCGTACCACCCGTTACTTCTGTATTTATAAGCCACCGCTGGTTTACATTTTTACTAATGTGTTGTTTTGTTGCTGTTTGTTTAACTCCTGGTTCACTTTTTTCACTCACGTTTTGAATTCTGCAGCAGTCCTGGTCCACTTTTATACTATTGTATTTCTGGACCAATTACTGTGAATTATAAGTGTGCGTATCAGTTTTGTTTTTGGCTTTGGCCAACAACAAAAAATGACATTTTTGTCAGCACTTAAATTCGTGGGTTTGGGAAGGGGTACGAGTTTACCACAGGTGGAACACTGTTCATTGGATATTTAAAATTTGTGGTCCGTAGCAAACACGAAAATCCACACAAAATTGTACTCCCTCCCAAGCCAAGTAAAAAAAATGACGTAACTAAATATGTTTAATAGTATTTGTTTTTGTTTTTATATCAGGATCTTATGAACACACGCATGTTTTTTTAGAAATATTTGACGACAACATTTTATGTGTTTTTAATGATATATCTCAAGTTTTTGAGCAAGAACCGGCTCATTGCACGTGGACGTGTCAAACAGTACACGATTCTCCACAAATATTGAAACAGGTATCCAAAGGTTATCAGCTAAAACTGAAAGTTCGTTGACTAGTACGCCCATTGCGACCGTTGATCCTATGTACACAACACTCAGCAGCTAGAAGAGTCTGATTCACATTTGTCGGCATCATGCTGCTTGGAGAGTAGGCAGCTCTTCGCGCCAAAAGTAATTTGAATGCTACATGATTGTACTTGTGATCAGTCAACATAAGATAGTTTGTTTAGCTAGTATTATGGAGATATAGATGAGAGTGGTACTGTCGTAATTAGTGATACAATTATGTGCATTGTTTCAAACAAGTTACACTTAGACTGGAGCGTATGGCCAATTGAAGTCATCAAATGTAACATTTTAAGATCCTTTCCCCCGACAAATCAAAATTGTTGATTCTATCTTTACTGACAGCGGCTAATGAACTGAGGTTACTCATCGTCTATCATATACTCTGTGATTGGAAAGATTGATCCTTGTCGTATCGATGGCCTAAATGAGTGTCAGGATATAATGACAGCAGATACTGATGAACGAAAATGATACAGACGACCGTAATAGATCTAAATTTATTTGGTATCCCATGAAGACATTTGTAACACTAGTATACACAACGATGAAGTGTTAACTTTTATTCGGGGTTTTTAGTAGCAGATTTATTTCCAAAAGAGTAATAGTTAATCAGTCAAAATACATATCCTGAATGGTTTTCAGTCAAAATACATATCATGAATTAACGTATTTGTCATTTTGATCAAATTAGATATCATATAGAGGTTATTTTCCCAGAGGTAAAATGTCTCGATTTTGTCCCAAAAGAGTGGAAGTACATTCTGGGAAATTTTTTTCTTTTCCTTTAGCGGGACAATCAATAGTATTTTCTTCCCCTATACAAAATTTTATTTTTAGCAGGCTCTAAATTACTCTTGACAACCCATAACGCTATTGAGGCCAGGACAAAATGGCTTATTTACAATTCAACGATGGAAAAAAAAAATACATGCAATCGGATTATATCGTTAGTTGACACGTCATTCTGGTTCATTGAGATTTTTTTTTTCATATTGTCAAGTTAATATGGAATTTTGGCACGGATTAGAAAGAAGAATAACCTCTGTCATCCATTGTGAGTTTGATTGGCTTCCGTGTGTGCTCAATTAAATAGAAACGCATGGTGTGAATAGTCCGTAAGAATATCCCTAGCAGTAAACAGGTTTTCGCAGTCCCTAAAAGCTCCTTTTTGCACAGAATGAATGACAGTGAATAATTTATTGACTATTCATTGTATGTACAGTATTGAAGAGAGAGCGTCCTCTGAAGAAAAAAAAAGAAAGAAAAAAAAAAAATAACTGAAAGAGGTATTGTCATGAAATGAAAAAGAGAACTGGTCAGATGTGTTGTTATTTTGATGGTTGGCGAAATGATAATAGCTTTGCCCATGTTTAATTTAGCGGAAAAAAATGTTGACGGGATTTATTTTATCGATGGTTATGTGAAACTGCTAAATCGCTACAATTTATCCACCACTAAAAAAAAAATACATACAATTTAACCGTCTCCTTGCGTATAGACATGAACGGTGTGTTGAAACGTCTCCTTGCTTATAGACATGAACGGTGTGTTGAAACGTCTCCTTGCTTATAGAAATGAACGGTATGTTGAAACGTATCCTCGCTTATAGACATGAACGGTATGTTGAAACGTCTCATCGCTTATAGATATGAACGGTATGTTGAAACGTCTCCTCTCTTAATGCAGGAATTATTTTTCGAGCAACCTTGTGACATTTCATACATTCAGAAGCTTCAAACGCTAATTTGCTGAGGATATAAAATACTAATCGCTTCAATTTGATGATCATGTTTTAAAACACTACTCCATTTTGGCTCAAATATATGTTTGTATATGCATTTATACATTTTTCTTTTGGATAAATCGCAAGATAACTTTCTATCGTGTTTCATCCGTCACGCCTTGGTTACATTCTGGGATTTACGTTGGAACATCCCTCCGTACCGAACAAGGAATGAGGGTGGGACTCTGGTCCCTCTAAAGTCTTAACCTTTTGTGCTTTAAAAAAATGCTACGTGATCCAATACTCAGTGCAGAAAATATATATTGGTACAGTAAATTAAAATTTCAAGTATTCCGAGAGCCATTACACGTCCGTCAGTTACAAAAATATAACAGGAATTCAATATATTTATATTGAAGTTTTATACCAGCGAATTTCTTTACAGAAAGTTAGTTTCAGCTTAGTGAAGTCAACAAGGTGTGCCCTTTACTAAGCGGGTTTAGTATTTGCTATTTGTAGATTGATCAGACCTTGTTCACATGACAAGCAAACCCATTGTACAAAATTTAATATGAAAGCTGATGCTTTTGTCGAGAAGTGTATGTCTCTTGTTGTTTTTAATTACACTGCACACATTAACACTTGTCAAGTCATTTTACCAAAACTGATTTCCATGTTTGATATCGATCCTGTCCACAAGTGGTCGACTTTCATTATTCTCAGACAATAATATTGCATTGTCAATATTTTATTGATTCTGAAAGTCAACAGGGTTTACAAATTTACTTAATTGCGCAGCATACGTTTATTTGTTGTGTGGATGAATCGTGTCCCAGTACAACTCTAAATGACAAGGTAAATGGTGATGCTAATCCAGAAATGTAAAACCGGTATTTCATTTATCTTGGCTACTCTATATGGATATGAGCAAATTGATTCATATGCCTCTAATTCTGACAAAGAAAGCCTTTTTCATTTCTCAATTGTCCGTGATGAGGTTAATTTGAAAAATGATTGCGCATTGACTCTCGCGATGATAATAACGAAATCGCGGCAGTATGGTTGAATAAAAGACAGAAGAAAGGGTGGAAAAATGATGACATGAGAGTCAAACTGTATTTTATAATATAGGAATCGTACACGGTTTTCAGAATCATCTTTATCTGTCTTTGCATGAGACATATTGGATGCATTTGTACAACGTATTTAATCGGTTTAATAGTTTGTTAACGTGCTTTAAAGTCATTTTACTGTGATATATTAGTCTCCAGCAGGCTGAGATAAAAATAGTGATGCTTGTGTACCATGTTTGACATGTAACAAGCGAAATAAGTGACATGTGACGTTCTGTATGATGCGCAAGTCACAAAGGTTCTACTCCTTGAACTCAACCTCCATCTGAAATATAGAGCATGTTGTTGTTCGATATTGAACCTCGTAAAATGAGTAATATACCAGCAAAACTTAAACATTTTGATAGTAATGTACATATCTACTTTGGACATGTTTTTATTTCTTAATTTTTTTTTTTAGGGATATTGTAGTCGCCAATGGATGTTTATACCAAATAAATTCTCTGATCTGGATTTGTCATCAGCGTGTCTTCAAATGGTTTTACAGCAAGCAAATATTTTTTTTTTAAATTATGAATATTGTTAGAAAGGTTGCAAACGAATAGTACGACTGCCCGTCATCAAATACAGTAAAAACAACCAACTTTATGTAAAGTTGCTTTGCATGCATCTCTTAAATTGATTCATAGAGGAAGTCCTCATACTCACTTATACCCTCATTTATGTATTTTCAAACTAAAGACTCGGCGTTTCTGCCACATCAATTACTCTAGAATTTAATTATAATAGTGTTATGTGGGTAATACCGTATATTGGTTCATATATGCTGGCACTAACACTCTAAATTATTCAGGATAGGGCTGTGTAGTAGGTGTACATTTACACAGTCTTTTTGATTTTGTTGTTGATCACATGGCCGCCTGATTTCAAAAAGGTGTTGAGCCGTCAAGCAGAAGTCTTCAAGCTAGTAATACAATAAACAATGTGTCAGACGCATACTAAACCAAAGGATTGCCTTAACAATGTATGCAATATATTCATTTTACGCTTAGAATCCGATATCGACCTTTAGAAGGAACGACACATTTGATAAGAATTGAAGGAGCAAAAGTCGATAGTGCATTATAGTGGCAACTATATTCGTAATGCATAGTTATGGCCATGGTTTTTTTTCTTGTCACATTTAAAACTAGAATCGTATACTGTTTGAGCCAGTGCAACTTCTATTGACATTGGTGATTTTGGCATTGACATTGGTGATTTTGGCATTGCCACTTCTATTGACATTTTTGTGATTTTGGCATTGACACTTCTATTGACATGGGTGATTTTGGGATTGACACTTCTATTGACATGGGTGATTTTGGCATTGACATTGGTGATTTTGGTATTCGGAAACGAAAGAATCTTCCAGCTTACTATTGTCCATTATTTGTGTCTGCCAAAAGTAGAAACATATTCGATTAAATGTCGAATCTGTCGGAAAACTGACAACAATGATGCAGTCTTTGTGCGGCTTGATTTTCAGCTTGCATGATTTCCTTCCCATTTAATTGCTATAAATATATTGATTGAAAGAAAGATCAAGCTCCATTCTTCAACAAGCTCAGTCAGGGTCGATCTGATGCTTGAAAATAGGATTAAGTCATACTCTCAGTATAAAGGATAAATTACTGTGGGTGTAATCCTTTCCATCATTGATGAAAATTGGTCATGTAATCCAACTTGATTGAACACTTTAAATGAATTTTGCATTCACAGCAGGCTTTATAAAAGTAAACTGTGGAGATTTTTTGTCATGATTGTTTGCCATACTTTTGATTTTGACAGAGAAACTGTCGATTACAAATAATTATTATGCTTAAGTACAAGTTTTTCAATATGTAATCCATAACAAAAATGTTTGACGAGTTGATTGTAAATGCAAGTAAGTGCTTGTATGAACAATTTCAAACTCCTTTACGACTCTTTACGTAATGGACAAATTATAGAGGATGAAAACTCTCAGAGATACGATGGATATACGTTTCACACATATCCGGATTTGAGCTTAAGTTCTGACACCGGCAGGAACATGTTTTTTTAGTCTGTCTTACGGGTAAAGCTGTTTCCACTGGTTCTGTTGAGTCTTTCCGTATGATTTACTATAAACACAAGAATCAGTTGGAATATCCTCTGATGTCTGCTTCACTTACCGAGCTGTCTCTTTATTCAAACATTTGTCTTTATTACAGTATTCATATGAATTGACACAACTATATGAATAGTACAGTCTGAGCCAATAATTTCATTTTTTTTTATTAGTTACCGAAGCACATGAAGTAGCATTTCACGTGCATGGAAACAAATCCTCCATCAAAACATAATGATTCAATGCAAATACTGTTTGTACTCGTTTTCGGCGACAAATATTTCTTTATTTCTTTACACAGTAAATATTTCAATTAAGGAAAGGATTCTGAAGTGTCCTCCTGAACAGTTATGTAGATGTTCATTAACGTTTAATATTCTGGCATCTTCTGTTCTTGTTTGCTGTCTATGTACGGTAGTTATCTTTTTCCGTTCATTTTTGGTCTGACCTATGTAAAAGGCTTCACACATCACACATATCAATGCAAACATCCGATTTTTGGAATAGCAATCCATGTCCTGGTTAACTTTAAATATTTTACCATTTTAAAATTTAAACATTTAATTGAGTTTCATTCTTTTATATTAGAACATGTTTTGCATCCACTCGTACTACATTTGGTTACTCAGGCCTCTCTTTCAAGAAAGTTAAATTTAGACCTGATAAGAATTTATTTCAAATTATTGGGGTGTATCCTGCTATTAATAATTTTCACTCTTTCAAAAACATTTGAGTAAAAAGAGCTAGAAATGTTTTGGAAAGAATGAAAGACATATTGCAATTTTAAAAATGTAAGTCATGCATTGATAAGTGTGAAATGATCTCAGAATATTCAAAGGTAATGAACATCCACATAACTGTTCAAGAGGAAACTTCAAAGTCCTTTCCTTATATAAATTATTTACTGATAATGAATATTTAAGAGAAGAAAACGAATTTTATTTCATGCGCACGTTACAACCAGACCTTGCAAATGTGTTCTTGTATACACGTATTGTATATAGATGTAATGTTGTTTATATCTCATCCGATAAACAATGGCTTAGATGACATAACAATGACGTCGATTTATCTATTTACAAACATACTTTGAAAGTATAGTGTACTTACTTAAAGAGCATCTATGACGACAATATATATATATATATATATATATATATATATATATATATATATATATATATATATATATATATATATATATATATATATATTTTACTAACAACATTTGATTGCTGGGAGATTGTACATATAAAACACTGTTGAGACAGAAGCTCTTACAATATGAACTTGTGATACCAGAACATGCTGCTACCATACTACAAAGACATGTCTTATCTCTGTGAAAATACTAGGAACTCGTGATACCAGCAAATGTCTCTACCATACTACAAAGACATGTCTTATCTCTGTGAAAATACTAGGAACTTGTGATACCAGCAAATGTCTCTACCATACTACAAAGACATGTCTTATCTCTGTGAAAATACTAGGAACTCGTGATACCAGCAAATGTCTCTACCATACTACAAAGACATGTCTTATCTCTGTGAAAATACTAGGAACTCGTGATACCAGCAAATGTCTCTACCATACTACAAAGACATGTCTTATCTCTGTGAAAATACTAGGAACTTGTGATACCAGCAAATGTCTCTACCATACTACAAAGACATGTCTTATCTCTGTGAAAATACTAGGAACTTGTGATACCAGCAAATGTCTCTACCATACTACAAAGTCAAACCTTATCGCGGTGAATAGACTTTGCATAGCATTCTTTCGTCGTAGCTCTAAGTTTGGGCAAAACAACACACCATGGATATAGTGCTGTGTCGACTTAAATCAATATCTTGATCAACATCAGTCAACCGATTAACACAGCATGGATAAAGTGCTGTGTTGGACGTAAGTCAATATCTTGATCAGCACCAGTCAAATGTTTAAGAACGAGATCGACATGTTTACGAAGTTACAAAATACTGACGTTGAGTGCGCGTTTATTGTCAGTCTATATGATGGAACCTCATTCCTCCATTCAATCTGTAACCACCTCAATAATTATCAGCCAACTCAAGTCATGACGATTGTGAACATTTTCTTCTGGTTCATATCAACATACTGTTCAGTCGCACAGTCGATTTCTATCTCTTTTTTTTACTCATATATATTATTAGTAAAAGTCCTCAAAACTGAAAACCCTTGAGACCCAAAACTTTTTTCGGCTTTGAGAAGTTTTCAGTTTACTGAGGTTTTTGCAGAAGTGAAAAAAGTCATTTCCTAAGCGTTTATGTGACGAGAGAGAGAGAGAGAGAGAGAGAGAGAGAGAGAGAGAGAGAGAGAGAGAGAGAGAGAGAGAGAGAGAGCGAGTAATTATGAGAGCATCAGTGTATGTGTGTGTAAGAGTGCACAAAATTTAAAAAGTTGTTATTTGTTTATACATATATTTGATAAAAAAAATATTAGCTGAACAATATACGTTCCTTTTGAAAATCACATCCTGTCACATGAATAAATACAGTTGTTCCAGATAGAAATACAGCCCTCGTCACAAGAAACATCTGGGGAATAAAATAATTTTATAACTTTAATATAAGTCCATTAGAATTCTTATTGATACTCCACAATGTTTAAATACTCCGCATAATTCATAATGTTCACAGTTCAAGAGCCTGGCTTGAAGAAGGCGTGGAGCGTGGTCTGTTTCATTTTTTTATTTTTGTTATATTTTTTTACATCTTTCTTTAACTAATGTGGCTTGTGTTAATGACTCCAGACTCCATCTCTTGTGCAGTACCCAAATAACGCTCATCCTTAGCAATCGCGGAGGTATTTAATCTCTGTATAAGATCTAAAACAAGTCATTGAGTGAATCTGACTTTTAGAATAATGCTTTGTCGGTCTCTGTCGGCATAGTATCAAAAGCGAGGCCACATGCCTGGTCAATAAACCCCCGATATTTAATTAAAAAAAACAAGCAAACAATGTTCAATTGATCATGTACACAAGTGAATAGCATCAATCAGAATTAGTTAATAAGCAGATGAAAATAGTCTTTGTTAAATGGCTTACCTACAAGCATTTAGTTAGTAATAATTAGCCTTAAAGGAAAGTTCTTTTGTATGGTGCAAAGACTTCAGATTAGCCTATTGTTAGTCCAGTTCTGTTTCGGCGTGCGTGTCAAGTATTGTTTTAACCTCGCGTGCCCTTGGGACATTTTCCGAATCTTTGTCTCCCAGATCAGCCCACTACAGTACATGCTAAGCGTAATTAATCTGTTCCAGGGTGTATCAGGAATTTAGCAGCTACAATATATTTCCAAATTTGAATTGAGTTTCGGTTGTATGATTGTATGGTTTACTTTTCAATGTAAAATTGAAATTTGATCGAAATTTGTTTCCGTATTAGGAGTTGAGGGGTTTCTGTTTACTAGGGAAAAAATGATGATATTAAAGAAGGACAAATTCGGGATTAAAAGAAACATTCGGTCTTGAGATGATTCCGGTGAGGTTTCGGTTTTGAGGAGTTTATATTTATATATATATATATCGTCTAATGCACACATACATACAATATGAATCCAAATTATTTATTTTTGGGGGATGTACTCAATATTACCGCTATTAATGTAATGTGCATTATTTTCCTTTAACTTTACCCTTCAGTGTTCCGTTTCTTTCTCCTCATTCGTCTAAACCCCCCTCTCCCCCTTGTGTTTCTTAACCACATCCACGTTATTATAATTTCATTTTCTTTTTCCAGAGAGTCATTGTATCCAACTTTTGCCCATCATTTTTGACAGTACTCCAGCGAACGTTACAGTTATAGCAGGAAAAACTGCCATTTTGCCATGCACCGTGGAAAACAAGGGAGAGCACCAGGTTAGTAATTCCGCTGCTAGGAACACACTTCTGAACTCAAAGATGTGAATGCTTCAAAAGAAAGATGTTTGGAAACATGATTTACGCCCCCTCCCCATCCTCCCCAACACTACCACCACCACCAAGTCATGATTTAAGAGAAATGATATGCGAAAGAAATAGATTTTCACTGATATATTTTAATATAATAAATAAACTTTAAATCCCACTAAGGTAGTAAACTTTAATTATCTAGTACGATGCTTTGAAGAAAAAAAATCATTATGCCTTTGTTATATAGATAAATCCTTTAGATACTTTAAAATCTATTAATTATGCCAATTGCATATTTGGAACAGAACTGACATAATTAAGTACTATTGGCATACCCTTAAGTGTATTACTGTTGATATTATGTTTATATTGCATGACGACTTTAAACAGATATATATTCAATTTTTTTTCGAAATATTATCAAAGAGATCTACATTTAATATATCTTAGTTATTGGTGAAAGAGAAAAAAATGGTACGTTTAATACATACGAATTAACGAGTTAAACCTGAACAAAAGGACTAGGTAAAGTAGCTGTAGTACCTGTAGTAACAGTAGCAGTAGTAATAGTAGAAGTATTGTTAGTAGTAGTAGCAGCAGTAGTAGTACCATTAGTAGAAGTTGTTGTTGTTGTTGCTGCTGTTGTTATTGTACTGCTACTCAAACCTCTGATAGAATGCTACTACTAATGAACTACTCTTCAGGTGATATGGATGAATACAAAGAAGATACTCATCAGTACAGAGGATAGGCGAGTAATAGATGACATGCGCATGAGCGTTGAGCGCCCGTTTGTGCAGGACTGGAATCTCTACATCCGGAACGTGGAAAGTAAGGATAGTGGGATCTACACATGCCAAGTTAACACCAAACCCATCCGAATCAAAAGGATTTATCTAAATATTCTAGGTAAGATTAATCTGTGAGCATGACAAATACAGGGAACAACCATGCATAGAAAGAAAATATGTTTGCGATCTGAAGTCAGTTCTTTCGATGGGGTCAGCAACATTTCGAGAGAAAATCTATCGCGACTGTTAACAATTTAGAAAAGTACCAGACAGGATGCGAGTGAAATATTGCATTGAACAGTTTTTACAGTGTCTCATTTACGAAATCAATCCAGACGAAGAAGAAAAAAAATCTCTTCTTTGACGCTTGTAATTGGTCAAGGTCTGTGCTGAGAATGAACCAACAAACAATTATGTTTAATGATATACCTGCTTCGCCTGTACAGTACATAATCCAAACTCGACATAGCCGGTTTAAGTACAGGCCATTTCATTTTCCGGGCCGTGTGTGTTTAGGAGGGGGGGGGGGGGATTTGCGGCCCTAAAATAGTTTGAAAAAATATTCTTGCTCTGATTTTTAGAAGAAAAAAACAAAATAGTTAAATCCACTATATTACTTTAAAAAAAAATACAATATCTTGAGATAAAAAAAATACCCTCTTTCAAAAGACCCCCTCCCCCCGAAAAATACATTGTGGGTCCCTTAGCAAGAAAGTATGTCATTACAACCACAATGTACTTGTTATGGGTGTTAACATAAGTGATAAATGTAAAATTGCATTACCATGCATGTAACAGTGTCTAGGGTACTGAATTGCGAGCGAGCGAGCGAGAGAGAGAGAGAGAGAGAGAGAGAGAGAGAGAGAGAGAGAGAGAGAGAGAGTTTAATATTTTTTTTTCACTCAGCAATATATTGAGATGACCTCCGCGACCGCATTACACGACAAATGACTTGCTTTGTCTATGGCCCTAAAATTGCCGATCAAAACTGCTTTACTTATACGTGAATGCATTACTGTGCATTACAACTATTTCATCCCGTCAGTGACAGCAGTGAATAGTCTTTTATTGCCACAGAGAATAATATGAAAGCATCAAATTACATTTCTCAAAGTCTACCTACTATTTGCATCTCAGTCTACACCTTGAGGCGTCACGTGACCATATTACGCGTATTCAAGCTCTTTTTTTATACTACAAGGTAGGAACGAGTCCAATATTGTCGGGTACACCATTCTATTTACATCGTACATGCTGCGTATACTTTATTTCCATGATGGTAAAAAAACTTTCTCTGTGACTTGAGAAAGACAGTCCAACAAGGAAGTAACCTTTTTACTTCAAGAAATAAAGACAGCCCCAAAATACCCGCATCTAAAATACCAGTCTAATAATAAGGAGGACGCTCTAGGTTAACTAAACTTGAAACCAAACGTAGGAGTCAGAGTGCAGTTCCTAGAGGAAAATATCAGGAAAAGTACCACATCAATCAAAATGTTTCTTTCAAATAAATTAAAATTTTAATTTCAAAAGGCAGGATATATGGATTTATTTGGTCCAAAGTAGCCTATTGTATAAGAACATTTGAAAGTATGGATTGAAGGATACATGAGTAGAACTTTCATCACAAACTACAGTTTGGGACAATTAATTACCTCAACAATGGACACGGTGTTTTTTCATCAAATTCTTGTATAAATTTTCTTTCTTTTACAAATCTTTGAGTTTATCAACTATAGCACCAGCATACTATGTGAAGTCGAAAAGCTCTCTATTTTTCCGCGAACATCTTAAAGTCAAAATCGAAATTTTTGGTCACAAAATTATGAGATTTTTATTTATGATGTTTTTCTTTCTTATCTCTCTCTCTCTCTTTGTAATATTACTAAAAAAAGATCAGATTTCAGTTCTTTCAGCACAAGACATGACCAACATCCTAGGTAACATAAAGAACTTTAATGGCCAAATAATGAAAATAACTTTTCGAAGGAAATGGTTTCGGTGCAACAAAAGTTTGGAAAATGACACAATTGAAAGCCATGCTGTGATTAAAGAAGCGGTTGTGTTCGCATTACCATGAAATACACATGGATTATGACTAAATTACAAATATTTGCAAGAAGAATACATTACAAATGCATCAAGAGGCAGGGATTAAGACTCTGAAAAAGGCCAACCAAAAATGTAGACGACGAGAACGAAATAAACAGAGCTGAGTTTCTTTTCGCATGAAATTTTCATTTCGTCACAAGATTTTCAGATTTAACAAATAGATTACTCCTATATCTGTTTGATGAATATTGACGTATGTTTCCAAGTGTATTCATTGCTAATAATTCTGTTGCAAAATTCAACATGTTGATGCTTCGACAATATAAATACAGCTACACTTTCTGTAATATAAGACAATATAAATACAGCTACACTTTCTGTAATAAAATACTTATGCATCTCACAAAAGACCTATTTGTCAACAAAAAAGAAAAAAAAAGTACGTGTGATTTCAATTGTGCGTTCCCCGAGAAATGCTTAGGAGGAAGGAAAACATACTTAAATTCATTTCAGCATTAACTATCTGAAAGTAACACATATTGACAAATATATCGCTTGAAGGACAATCGTTATTCTTGAGATGCATGTTTCAAACGAGTTTTTGTTATTTCAGATTGATTCTTAAAAATTAGAATGCTAAAAATAAAAATAAACAGATAATTGAAAATATTGGAGTAAAATTTCATGAATAAAAGCTAACATTCAGTGTTTGCTATTTGCTGGTATTATTCTCGAGCCAGATTACTATTATTCCCCGTATTGTCCTTCTTTGATTATACGTGTATTTCGTTATACTTCTTTGCCTGTTTTCGTACTACCTTAGCATATGTCTTGATTTTAGTTGCTATGTTTTGTATGTAAGCTTCTCTATTCAAGCAAGCAAAAGTAGCAAACATGTTATTTAAGCGTCTGTACTCAAGCAAACGTGTTCGAATTTAAAGCATATTTAGAATATGATAGCAAACTTAATAAATATAAGAATGATTATAATCGTTGGCTTAATTGTATGCGTGCTGGACTCACGACCAAAAGGGAATGGGTTCGAATCCTGTCCAGTTATGGCCAGGTCTGCCCCCTTGGTGTGTGTCTTTGGCCTAGGCACTTTATTATGATTGCCTCAGCACGACATATTCTTTCATGTGTTGATCTGCCGTTAAACATAATTCAATAAATCAAGGATTTGCAATGCTTCAACAAAACTCAGTACTACTTATGAGAAACTTGGCTACAAGCACGATACACTACAAAGGGAGTCGCTAAAGTTTGTAACAATCAATCTCGGAGTGGATAAATAATTGACGCCTCGAAAAACTGAGAATGTTTGCCCACTAATGAACATAACGATTACCTTTTCGTTCTTAAAAAAAATAATTGTGATTAACAGAACACTTTTAAATGTGTGCTGAAAATGTCATGTAAATTGTATGAAAATAATTCCGGTTATAAATATTTCACATTGTATGAGTTATTATGGAAAGTATATAAGTGAACGACCAGGTTTCTGTCTGTCCCGTTGTCCAACCCTATTTATCATTCAAACAAGTGCAGTCCGCATAAAATACGTATTGACATTAATACCTAGTACGATCAGATTCCTCAACGGCTCTGGATACAGTTGCATACTAACATTAATACCTAGCTATATCAGATTCCTCAACAGGTCTGGATACAGTTGCGTACTAAAATTAACACCTAGCTATGTTAGATTCCTCGACGGGTCCGGATACAGTTGCATACTAACATTAATAACTAGCTGTATTAGATTCCTCAATAGGTCTGGATACAGTTGCATACTAACATTAATACCTAGCTATATCAGATTCCTCAACAGGTCTGGATACAGTTGCGTACTAAAATTAACACCTAGCAATATTAGATTCCTCGACGGGTCTGGATACAGTTGCAAACTAACATTAACACCTAGCTGTATTAGATTCCTCAACGGGTATGGATACAGTTGCATACTAACATTAATACCTAGCTATATCAGATTCCTCGACGGGTCTGAATACAGTTGCGTACTAACATTAATACCTAGCTGTATTAGATTCCTCAACGGGTCCGGATACAGTTGCGTACTAACATTAATACCTAGCTATATCAGATTCCTCAACGGGTCCGGATACAGTTGCGTACTAACATTAATACCTAGCTGTATTAGATTCCTCAACGGGTCTGGATACAGTTGCAAACTAACATTAACACCTAGCTGTATTAGATTTCTTAACGGGTCCGGATACAGTTGCATACTAACATTAACACCTGGCTGTATTAGATTCCTCAACGGGTCCGGATACAGTTGCATACTAACATTAACACCTAGCTGTATTAGATTCCTCAACGGGTCTGGATACAGTTGCATACTAACATTAACACCTAGCTATATCAGATTCCTCAACAGGTCTGGATACAGTTGCATACTAACATTAACACCTGGCTGTATTAGATTCCTCAACGGGTCCGGATACAGTTGCATGCTAACATTAACACCTAGCTATATCAGATTCCTCAACAGGTCTGGATACAGTTGCATACTAACATTAACACCTAGCTATATCAGATTCCTCAACAGGTCTGGATACAGTTGAATACTAACATTAATACCTAGCTATATTAGATTCCTCGACATGTCTGGATACAGTTGCATACTAACATTAATACCTAGCTGTATTAGATTCCTCAACAGGTCTGGAGACAGTTGCATACTAACATTAATACCTAGCTGTATTAGATTCCTCAACAGGTCTGGAGACAGTTGCATGCTAACATTAACACCTAGCTGTATTAGATTCCTCAATTGGTCTGGATACAGTTGCGTACTAACATTAACACCTTGCTATATCAGATTCCTCGACTGGTCTGGAAACAGTTGCATACTAACATTAACACCTAGCTGTATTAGATTCCTCAACGGGTCTGGATACAGTTGCATACTAACATTAACACCTAGCTATATCAGATTCCTCGACGGGTCTGGATACAGTTGCGTACTAACATTAATACCTAGCTGTATTAGATTCCTCAACGGGTCCGGATACAGTTGCGTACTAACATTAATACCTAGCTATATCATATTCCTGAACGGGTCCGGATACAGTTGCATACTAACATTAATACCTAGCTGTATTAGATTCCTCAACGGGTCTGGATACAGTTGCATACTAACATTAACACCTAGCTGTATTAGATTTCACAACGGGTCCGGATACAGTTGCATACTAACATTAACACCTAGCTGTATTAGATTCATCAACGGGTCTGGATACAGTTGCATACTAACATTAACACCTAGCTATATCAGATTCCTCAACAGGCCTGGATACAGTTGCATACTAACATTAACACCTAGCTGTATTAGATTCTTCAATAGGTCTTGATATAGTTGCGTACTAACAGTAACACCTAGCTATATCAGATTCCTCGACGGGTCTGGATACAGTTGCATACTAACATTAACACCTAGCTATATCAGATTCCTCAACAGGAGTGGATACAGTTGAATACTAACATTAATACCTAGCTGTATTAGATTCCTCGACATGTCTGGATGCAGTTGCATACTAACATTAATACCTAGCTGTATTAGATTCCTCAACAGGTCTGGAGACAGTTGCATACTAACATTAATACCTAGCTGTATTAGATTCCTCAACAGGTCTGGAGACAGTTGCATGCTAACATTAACACCTAGCTGTATTAGATTCCTCAATAGGTCTGGATACAGTTGCGTACTAACATTAACACCTTGCTATATCAGATTCCTCGACGGGTCTGGAAACAGTTGCATACTAACATTAACACTTAGCTGTATTAGATTCCTCAACGGGTCTGGATACAGTTGCATACTAACATTAACACCTAGCTATATCAGATTCCTCGACGGGTCTGGATACAGTTGCGTACTAACATTAATACCTAGCTGTATTAGATTCCTCAACGGGTCCGGATACAGTTGCGTACTAACATTAATACCTAGCTATATCAGATTCCTCAACGGGTCCGGATACAGTTGCATACTAACATTAATACCTAGCTGTATTAGATTCCTCAACGGGTCTGGATACAGTTGCATACTAACATTAACACCTAGCTGTATTAGATTTCACAACGGGTCCGGATACAGATGCATACTAACATTAACACCTAGCTGTATTAGATTCATCAACGGGTCTGGATACAATTGCATACTAACATTAACACCTAGCTATATCAGATTCCTCAACACGCCTGGATACAGTTGCATACTAACATTAACACCTAGCTGTATTAGATTCTTCAATAGGTCTTGATATAGTTTCGTACTAACAGTAACACCTAGCTATATCAGATTCCTCGACGGGTCTGGATACAGTTGCATAATAACATTAACACCTAGCTATATCAGATTCCTCAACAGGTCTGGATACAGTTGAATACTAACATTAATACCTAGCTATATTAGATTCCTCGACGGGTCTGGATATAGTTGCATACTAACATTAACACCTAGCTATATCAGATTCCTCAACAGGTCTGGATACAGTTGAATACTAACATTAATACCTAGCTATATTAGATTCCTCGACGGGTCTGGATACAGTTGCATACTAACATTAATACCTAGCTGTATTAGATTCCTCAATAGGTCTGGATACAGTTGCGTACTAACATTAACACCTTGCTATATCAGATTCCTCGACGGGTCTGGATACAGTTGAATACTAACATTAACACCTAGCTATATCAGATTCCTCAACAGGTCTGGATACAGTTGCGTACTAACATTAACACCTAACTATATCAGATTCCTCAACGGGTCTGGATACCTTTGCGTACTAAAATTAACACCTAGCTATATTAGATTTTTCAACGGGTCCGGATACAGTTGCGTACTAACATTAACACCTAGCTATATTAGATTTCTCAACAGGTCCGGATACAGTTGCATACTAAAATTAACACCTAGCTATATTAGATTTCTCAAAGGTCCGGATACAGTTGCATACTAAAATTAACACCTAGCTGTATGATTTGATTCCTCATCTGGTCCGGATACAATTGGATTCTAACATTCTAACATTAATAATAATAATAATAATAATAACAATAATAATAATAATAATAATAATAACAATAATAATCTTTACTTAACGAAGATTAACACATATGGTCATGAAAGATCCATCTGTCACGTGGTCCTCAACGTATTAACAGGTTATGTTGTTTAAAAAAATTCACTTACACACACTCAGGTATACTTGCACAGGCAATCATGCCAATTTAAAAAGGATTTAATGTATGTAACTATAGCGGTCAACAGGTACATATATGAACAATATACTATACACTGGTATACACATTTCAGCATGTCAGAAGTCATATATACATTCATAGAATAAATCATACACAGATTGTCTCGGAAAACAATGATAAAATTCTGTATTGGAGGCTTTAATATAGAATTTCAGCAGGTCAACAATGAATTTCTTTAATGAGGTTTCAAATGCTGCAATGTAATTTGAATTACGTATCCACCAGGGTTGGGAATTCCAAAAAGGTAGGTTCTGATATAGTACAAAAGCTTTTGAAATGGTTTTTTTTTCTCGACCTCGGAATCTGGAGTTAGTTATTAGTTATCGATCTGAGATTCAGTTCAGTATTTGATGATCTAAGTTCAATTACGTTAGAGATATAATCTGACGAAAGATTGTTTAGAGACTTATATGATATAATTACTTTAAAATAAAGAATAAGTTTTTGTATTGTTACGACTCTATGGGCTAAGAAAAATGTAACAGAAAGAAAGTGAAACCAACAAATCAAGTAAAAAATCAACAAGCAATTTATTACTAGATAATTAAAATGAAAAATCAAAAAGTCACTTACAGTAATGTGTTTTGAAATCCTAATAATCCAATAAGAATGATTGTTCTAATCACAAGTCCTAAATATAGAATGTTCCGAATTCACGGCTGTGTCCTTGAATGTTATTATGTGCCAATGGTCTCCAAAGTCCTGATGTACTAGTAATCTTGATGTGCTGATGTCAAAATGAAGTATTCCAAAATCTCTGAATAAGTTCACATAAATTCCAAAATCATCAATTAAAAATCCAAAATCCAAAAGTTTATGAGCACTGTTATAATCCAATGAATATTTAAAATAATTCCTCTCTTAGAATTTGGAATGAATTTTCACAACTGTAATAGCTCTTTACAAGACTGATGGTAATGTCAAAACTGAATAAATGCCCACCAAACATGGCATATATAAAGATTGGTCACATGACAGAATGTTCTAGAATATGAGTCATCTTAATGGAATTTTTACTTGTAAACAAAAATCAACCTTGACCTTCAAATTGAGAAAACATATTGATCAAAACAACCTAATTCAAGGACACTAGTTAAACATGTTTTTCCTGATAACATTAAGATTTAAGCAAATATTAAAGTGAAGAAACGTTTATAATTTCCTAAAATATTTATAATATTATATAAACATCATACATAAGACCTCCCCTCATAAAGAAAAAGAAAGATTTATATAATAAAGCTTTCTTTTGAATATACATCTAATACTATAATAACCAAAATTACATAAGAACATGTTTTATGATACTGGACTTAATTACATCAAGCAATATTACATTTCTAGGCACGTGAGAGTGCATATGCAATAACATTGTCTTTTCCCCTGATGTGTCTGATGTCAATGTTATATTCCTGCAATATCAAACTCCATCTCAACAATCTCCGATTTTTATCTTTCATTTTGTTGATGAAAGTAAGGGGATTGTGATCACTGTACACAATAATTGGAGAAAGAGCTGAGGTGACATACACTTCAAAATGCTGTAAAGCCAATATCAAAGCCAAACATTCCTTCTCAATTGTGGAATAATTTTTCTGGTGCTTGTTTAGTTTTTTAGAAAAATAACACACAGGGTGATCCACACCACTTTTGTCTTCCTGAATCAATACTCCACCAACCCCTACATCACTTGCATCAACAGATAATTTAAATGATTGGCTAAAATTTGGTGCAGAAAGAACTGGTGCATTCTTAAGCATGGCCTTTAACTTGTCAAAAGATTCCTGACACTTGTCAGACCAAAAAAATTTGGTTTTCTTACTCAATAAACTTGTCAAAGGTTCGGCAATTTTGGAAAAATTGGAACAAAATTTCCGATAATATCCAGCCATACCTAGAAATCGCATCAGTTGCTTTTTACAAATTGGAACTTGAAATTCAGAGATAGCTTTGACCTTAGCTTCTATAGGATTAACTTGACCTTGTCCCACAATATGTCCTAAAAATGTGACACAAGCATGGCAAAACTCACTTTTGCTCAAATTAATTGTCAGATTCGCATCACTGAGTCGATCGAAGAATTTTCGAATGGTTTCCAAATGATCTTCCCAGGTGTTGTTGTAGATAATGACGTCATCGATATAAGCGTCACAATTATCAAGACCAAATGTTATCATGTTCATCAGACGTTGAAACGTTGCAGGCGAATTTTTCATTCCAAACGGCATGACTTTATATTGATAAAGTCCATCTGGAGTTACAAATGTTGAAATTTCTTTTGCCCTTTCCGTCTGTGGAATTTGCCAGAATCCTTTTAAAAGGTCAAACTTGGTGACATATTCCGCATTTCCAATTTTATCAATGCAATCGTCCATTCTTGGGATTGGAAATGAATCAGTTTTGGTGACACTGTTGACTTTTCTATAGTCAGTACACATACGGAATGTATTATCTGGCTTGGGAACAAGAATACATGGTGAACTCCAGTTACTTTTACTTGGTTCTATGAAATCATTCTCCAGTAAATACTGAATTTCTTTCTTCAGATAGTTCTGTTTGAGAGGATTCATCCTATAAGGGTGCTGTTTCACAGGCGCAGAATCTACAATGTCAACGTCATGATAAATTTTACTTGTTCGTGTTGGAACATCAGGAAACAAGTGCTCATAGTCATGTAATAGCTGTTTCAGTTCATTTCTTTCCTGTTGTTGTAGATGTGAAAGTTTCTGGTCTAGGTTGTTCAATATTTCTGAATTCCGAAGATTGGTTATACCAGAGTCACTATAGTCTGATCGTATTCCATCGTTGATATCTTCACTGTGTGGGACAGGTACAACTAAACTAACTGAATAATTAGCTGGGCTATCTCTGTCAAAATATTCCTTTAACATATTTATATGACAAAGTAGTTTCTGTTTCCGTCTCCCAGGAGTGTTAATGATATAATTTAAGTCATTTACTTTCTTTTCAACGGTATAAGGACCATAAAATTTAGCCTGAAGAGGATTCTGAGGTATGGGAAAGAGAGCCAGAACTTTGTCACCAGGTTTAAAACTCCTTTCCTGTGAATTTCTGTCATACCTTAATTTCATTTTTGACTGGGTAGTGTGAAGATTAGTTTTTGCTACTTCACAGGCCTTTGACAACTTGTATTTGAAATCAGAGACATAATCAAGAAGATTAAACTTTGAGTCTTCATTTGAAAGAAGTTTCTCTTTCAATAATTTCAATGGTCCACGGACAGTATGACCAAAAACTAGTTCAAAGGGACTAAAACCCAACGACTCTTGAACTGATTCCCTAACAGCAAACAACAACAAATGAACACCCTCATCCCAATCCTTTTCTGTATCAAAGCAATATGATCGAATCATATTCTTCAAAGTTTGATGAAATCTTTCCAAAGCACCTTGACTTTCAGGGTGATAGGCAGAAGATTTAAACTGTTGGATGCCTAATTCATGCATAACTTGTTGGAAAATTCCAGACATAAAATTTGACCCTTGATCTGACTGGACAGATTTGGGAAGGCCAACAAGTGTAAAAAACTTCACCAAAGCTTTCACAATAGTTTTAGTTTTTATATTTCTCAGAGGAATTGCCTCTGGAAATCTTGTAGATGTACACATGATGGTCAACAAGTATTGGTTGCCTAACTTGGTGTTAGGCAAAGGACCAACACAGTCTACCATTATTCTACTAAATGGTTCATCAAATGCAGGAATAGGTTGCAGATGAGCCTTAGGTATCTTCTGATTGGATTTTCCTACCATTTGACAAGTGTGACAAGATCTGCAGTATTTAGAAACATCACTTTTGAGTTTCGGCCAATAAAAATGATTCAAGATCTTGTGATAAGTCTTACGGACTCCTAAATGACCAGCCAAAGGAGTTTCATGGGCTAAATTAAGAATTTCCTGTCGATATGACTTAGGAACAACAATTTGATACCTCACTGACCACTCGTCACCAGCGGGTACATCAGGTGGTCTCCATTTCCTCATAAGGACCCCATTTTTCACAAAGTAACACACTGGAACTTGTGTGGCTTCAGTTTCACTAATAGCCCTCTGAAACAAACAAGATATCTCGGGATCTTGCTCCTGTTCAACGACAAGAGATTGTCGTTTGTCACCCTGAGTAGAACAAAGAGAATGAGTTGCCAAAAGAGGATCACTGTGATCAATACCGTTTGATTGATCAATACCTGAGGAAAAAGTGACCTCATCAAAAAACTGACCAATACATGTGTCAGCTAAAGGAATAATATCCTGATCAACATCACTCTCAAGAGCTCTTTTTGCCATAGCTCTAGTAACTGCACAAGCAGGGTACAAATCAGGGATTTCAGTTTCGACAGGATCAACTTTCTGATCCAAACAAGGCTTGTCAGTTACAAGTGGATTAACCACAACCTTATCTCCAGCTAGGTCATTGCCTAGTAATAAATGAACACCCTCTATGGGTAAAGAAGTCACTGCCCCAACAGTCACAGGTCCAGAAACTAAGTCTGATGCCAAATTTACACAATGGAGAGGAACATTTACAAAGCCGCACTCTACTCCCTGAACAAGAACACTTTCACTTGAAGAAGACTCCTCAGACAAAGGCAAAGTACCTGATAATAAAAGACTCTGAGAAGCTCCAGTGTCCCTTAATATTCTAATTGGGATAGGTTTGGCAGAATCACCAATAAGTGATATAGAACCTTCTGACATGAATGGTTCATAAGCCTCTAAAATAGAATCAGACTGGGGTTTGTTTGACCCAACAAATGTATTGCTTTCAATACAAGACCGTGACCTTGACCTCGTAGAAATAAGAGCATTTGGAAAAGCTCTGTCTTTTCTCTGTTGCTTATTTTTCAACTTGAAGCAATCAGAAATAACGTGCCCTTTCGTTTTACAATAAGTGCACGTAGGAAGAGATAAGGATTTCTGATCAGTCTTATCCGATGTTTGATTCCTAACAGTTGTGCTGTTGTGAAATTTGGAAGTACTCGAATGAGATTGAAATGGTTTTTTACCAGAAAACTGCTGAGAGGACGACTTATTGCCAAATGAAATTTTGTGAGTCAAGGAATAATCATCAGCCATACGAGGAGCATTTTCCAAAGTTTCCACATTCTGCTCGTCAAGATAGGTTTTAACATCACTATGGATGCACCTCTTGAACTCTTCAATTAATACGAGCTGTCTGAGGTTATCATAAGCTTGATCAACTTTCTTGGCTGAGCACCACCTATCAAATAGTTGTTCTTTATCCCTTGCAAATTCGACATGAGTTTGTCCAGTTTCTTTTCTACAATTCCTAAACCTTTGTCGATATGCCTCTGGTACCAACTCATAAGCTTTCAAGATGTACTCCTTAACCACATCATAATCAGTGCTTTGTTGTACTGACAGTGAAATGTAGACTTCATGAGCTTTGCCAATAAGTACACTTTGTAATAACAAAGTCCAATGCTCTCTGGGCCATTTCAAGTTTTCAGCTATTTTCTCGAAATGAAGAAAGTATTTATCTACTTCTTTTTCCTGAAAAGGGGGTACTAACCTAATATATCTAGTAACATCAAAACCTGGACTTGTGTTTAAAGGAGTGGAGTGTGCTCTGCTTGCCAGTTCTAATTCTCTTAACTTAAATTGCATTTCCCTTTCTTCTCTTTGCATCTGCATCTGCATTTGTATTTGTTTATCTTCTTTTTTTCTCTCTCTCTCCATCTGCATTTGCCTCTCTTCTTTCTCTCTCTCCATCTGTATCTGCCTCTCTTCTTTCTCTCTCTCCATCTGCCTCTCTTCTTTTTCTCTCTCCATCTGTATCTGCCTCTCTTCTTTTTCTCTCTCCATCTGTATCTGCCTCTCTTCTTTTTCTCTCTCCATCTGCCTCTCTTCTTTTTCTCTCTCCATCTGCCTCTCTTCTTTTTCTCTCTCCATCTGTATCCGCCTATCTTCTTTCTCTCTCTCCATCTGTATCTGCCTCTCTTCTTTCTCTCTCTCCATCTGCCTCTCTTCTTTTTCTCTCTCCATCTGCCTCTCTTCTTTTTCTCTCTCTCTCTGAATCTGAAGCTTTGCCAATTCTAAATCCATCTGGTTCTTTAACTCTAATTCCCTTAATTTCCTGTCAGAACCAGATACAGGCTTTCTCTTCAAACTTAAAGCACTATTTTCAAAAATTCTCTTTCCTACTAAATACTGAATTAAAATAATCTTTATCTCCTGTTTTGTCAATGATACTTTTGCCTCAGATAGACTGTATTTTCTGGCAAGCTCGAGCAACTCATCCTTTCTCATGCACTCTAACCCCTCCTGGGTAGGTTTTGAAATGAAATTCTGAACATTAGATGCCATAGTAAATGCTTGTTGGTTTCACACAAAAAAAATTTCTCCATATAAAATCTTTGCCAAAGACAAAAACAATTCAAAGACAAAATCAATATGAATTTCAAAGATAAATTTAATATCTCTAATATGCTTTAAAGAAATTCAATCCCGGACGAGCCCCCAATTTCTGTTACGACTCTATGGTCTAAGAAAAATGTAACAGAAAGAAAGTGAAACCAACAAATCAAGTAAAAAATCAACAAGCAATTTATTACTAGATAATTAAAATGAAAAATCAAAAAGTCACTTACAGTAATGTGTTTTGAAATCCTAATAATCCAATAAGAATGATTGTTCTAATCACAAGTCCTAAATATAGAATGTTCCGAATTCACGGCTGTGTCTTTGAATGTTATTATGTGCTAATGGTCTCCAAAGTCCTGATGTACTAGTAATCTTGATGTGCTGATGTCAAAATGAAGTATTCCAAAATCTCTGAATAAGTTCACATAAATTCCAAAATCATCAATTAAAAATCCAAAATCCAAAAGTTTATGAGCACTGTTATAATCCAATGAATATTTAAAATAATTCCTCTCTTAGAATTTGGAATGAATTTTCACAACTGTAATAGCTCTTTACAAGACTGATGGTAATGTCAAAACTGAATAAATGTCCACCAAACATGGCATGTATAAAGATTGGTCACATGACAGAATGTTCTAGAATATGAGTCATCTTAATGGAATTTTCACTTGTAAACAAAAATCAACCTTGACCTTCAAATTGAGAAAACATATTGATCAAAACAACCTAATTCAAGGACACTAGTTAAACATGTTTTTCCTGATAACATTAAGATTTAAGCAAATATTAAAGTGAAGAAACATTTATAATTTCCTAAAATATTTATAATATTATATAAACATCATACATAACAGTATTGTATTATAGATGTGAAAACAAAACATTCGAGGGAGTCGTAATAGGGAGTTTCAGAATTATTCGTGCGGCCTTTTTCCAGAGTTTATCAATTCTGGATAGATTATAATTTTATGTGTTTCTCCATATGGTACAACCGTAGTCTATCAGTGGTAGTATATATCCAGAAATATAAAGTTCAAGCGACTGGGGAGGTAGAATTTTCGACAGTAATTTTAAAATAGTAATTCTTTGACGACCATTATACATTATGTAATCGATATGTGAGTTCCAGCTGAGGTGCTGCTTAATGTAGATATCAAGGAGTTTTCGATTAACACTATACAAGTTTGAGGCACTTTGAGCGAGAATTAAATCCATGTCAGTGGATAGACACTGCCTTGTTCCGATTGCCATACATTTCATTTTAGATGAAGTGATATACAGTCTGTTTTGTTTACACCAAAGTGATATATTGTTGAGGTCGGTTTGAAGTTTATTTCCAATGTAGTTGAGAAAGTTACCAGATGGATGCAGTGGTGGATGTGGTGAATCGTCAGCGAAAAGATCAGTGTTAGAATGCACTGAATACAAAGCTAAGTCATTGATAAATATAAAGCCTTGAAGAAGACCACTTAAAATATAACTTGAATCGGAAGTATATTTACCCGTACAAACAGCTTGGGGTCTGTTAGTGAAATATGATGTGAACCAAGAAACTGAGTTCGAAGAAAACCTGTTTGCTGAGGGTCAAGCAAATCGAATGCTTTTTCAAAATCAGTGAAGTTTGCGTCAGTAAGTTAGCCGGATTAAATCGACAGTAACCACTGGTATATAAGTTTCGTCAAGGCAGTTTGACGTTAATGTTTTTGTCGAAAACGTGATTGTGATTTATTAAAGATTTTGTACTTGTTAAGATATCCGATGCTTGTTGACATGTTTCTCAATCATTTTTGAAAGTACAGATAGAACAGATATGGATAGATAATTAGTTGAGTCGTTCTTTTTATTTCCCTTAAGAATTGCGAATAATTTAGCTAATTTGAGCGATTCTGGAAATTTACAAGAACTATTACTACAGTTAATTACGAAATTTTCAGAATTGTCGGGTGCATTCCATCTAGACCCGCCGATTTGTTAGTATCTATTTTAGTCATAATACCAATGGTACCAGTGATTGTAATTAGGGGGATATTGAAACTAACATTATCGGGTACCCTTCCATTCATAAGGCAGTAAGTTTATCTATTTTAGGTTTTGTAAAATTAGACCTACCAAGTGTGTGGAAAATATTAGTAAAAAAGAAGTTCAGTTGGTATGCAATATCATGATCGTCAGTATAACTAGTGCCATTAACTATAATTGCATATGGACTCAGAAGTACTGGTTTCGAAAAGGTTAATTCTCGCAGGTGATTCTAGATGGGTCAGTTATCAGAGTTTGAGGCAATGACTTTTTCTAAAAAAAGTAGAGTTTATGTTTTACAATAAGGGATTTGGCTTTGTTCCGCCGTAAGCGATAATTGGTAAATTCGATACATTTATGATAGTAGTTTCGTTTACATGGCGCCTCAACGATTTCACTAGTATACCATGCTGGTTGTTTGGATCATTTTACTTGTTTTAACTTGTATGGGATCGTGTTTATTTAGGATAGTAAGAAAACAGTAGTTCCAGATGGACAAATCATAATCTGGGTCTGTTTTAGAGAAGTTAATGAGCTTATATTTTTGCGACAATTCAGGGAGAAATTCCTTTTCAGCAAATATTTTAAAGCATTAGTATTGCATATAGGAGTGTGAATTGTTCTTCTTTGTACTCTGCTGCTTAGAGTTGCACAAATGGGATAGTGGTCAGTAATAGAGAAACAGGAGTAAGTGAATCTCGTAGAGGTTCTTCGGGTGGGTAGTTTCGATGCGGTCAATCGGGCTGTTACTCTTGTTGGAATACTGAGTACCTGTGTAGGGTCGCGCAGTTGTTTCATATAAAGCCATTAGTACTGATAACGGAAATTATACTAATATAAAAGTCTCCCATGATAATTACTTTATTGTTAAAAGCTAAAGCGGCCTCTATCTAACTCGCGTTCAAATTGATCCGTTCATGATAAGAGAGAATTTGGATGTCAGTAAGCAGATCACATATAAATAGATTTGCTATTGAGGAAACTTAATTCGATCCATATTGATTCTAAATCAGTGCTTCTTCTGCATGTTAGATCATTTGAAACGCACATGACTATCCCTCCGCCCATTCCTTGGCGTCACTCTCGTCTTTCCAATAAAAAGTTGTTAATATAAATAGCACAGTCAGGTACATTACAGTCAAGAAACGTTGTTCACAGTCCAGTTACGGCAAGGTTGGATTCATTTTGTATAGTAAGTCTTAGTTCATCGATTTTTGGTAACATGTGTCTTACATTGAGGTTCATAAGTTGAATACCTTTCTTGTTTAAACCAAAGGGTGTACACATTTTACATTTGGATTAGAATCGAGGACATATTTATTTTCAATTTGCGAGCTAGAGAAAGAGAATTTAAAATATTGGTATGTACAATAGGAATTAATACTGTGGACGGTAAGACACTGAAAACAAATATTACGAGGAGCTGATAGCTATTTTTGACTGAGGTACATATACTATCATTGTATTGTTATGTATGATGTTTATATAATATTATAAATATTTTGGGAAATTATAAATGTTTCTTCACTTTAATATTTGCTTGAATCTTAATGTTATCAGGAAAAACATGTTTAACTAGTGTCCTTGAATTAGGTTGTTTTGATCAATATGTTTTCTCAATTTGAAGGTCAAGGTTGATTTTTGTTTACAAGTAAAAATTCCATTAAGATGACACACATTCTAGAACATTCTGTCATGTGACCAATCTTTATATATATCATGTTTGGTGGACATTTTTACAGTTTTGACATTACCATCAGTCTTGTAAAGAGCTATTACAGTTGTGAAAATTCATTACAAATTCTAAGAGAGGAATTATTTTAAATATTCATTGGATTATAACAGTGCTCATAAACTTTTGGATTTTGGATTTTTAATTAATGATTTTGGAATTTAACTGAACTTATTCAGATATTTTGGAATACTTCATTTTGACATCAGCACATCAAGATTACTAGTACATCAGGACTTTGGAGACCATTGGCACATCATAACATTCAAGGACACAGCCGTGAATTCGGAACATTCTATATTTAGGACTTGTGATTAGAACAATCATTCTTATTGGATTATTAGGATTTCAAAACACATTACTGTAAGTGACTTTTTGATTTTTCATTTTAATTATCTAGTAATAAATTGCTTGTTGATTTTTACTTGATTTGTTGGTTTCACTTTCTTTCTGTTACATTTTTCTTAGACCATAGAGTCGTAACAGAAATTGGGGGCTCGTCTTCTGGGATCTGAATTTCATTAAAGCATATTAGAGATATTAAATTTATCTTTGAAATTCATATTGATTTTGTCTCTGAATTTTTTTTGGTCTTTGGCAAAGATTTTTAATAAAGAAATTTTTTTTGTGTGAAACCAACAAGCATTTACTATGGCATCTAATGTTCAGAATTTCATTTCAAAACCTACCCAGGAGGGGTTAGAGTGCATGAGAAAGGATGAGTTGCTCGAGCTTGCCAGAAAATACAGTCTATCTGAGGCAAAAGTATCATTGACAAAACAGGAGATAAAGATTATTTTGATTCAATATTTAGTAGGAAAGGGAATTTTTGAAAATAGTGCTTTAAGTTTGAAGAGAAAGCCTGTATCTGGTTCTGACAGGAAATTAAGGGAATTAGAGTTAAAGAACCAGATGGATTTAGAATTGGCAAAGCTTCAGATTCAGAGAGAGAGAGAGAAAGAAGAGAGGCAGATACAGATGGAGAGAGAGAAAGAAGAGAGGGAGATCCAAATGCAGAAAGAAGAGAGGCAGATCCAAATGCAGAAAGAAGAGAGGCAGATGGAGAGAGAAAAAGAAGAGAGGCAGTTGGAGAGAGAGAAAGAAGAGAGACAAATGCAGATACAGATGGAGAGAGAGAAAGAAGAGAGGCAGATACAAATGCAAAGAGAAGAAAGGGAAATGCAATTTAAGTTAAGAGAATTAGAACTGGCAAGCAGAGCACACTCCACTCCTTTAAAAACAAGTTCAGGTTTTGATGTTACTAGATATATTAGGTTAGTACCCCCTTTTCAGGAAAAAGAAGTAGATAAATACTTTCTTCATTTCGAGAAAATAGCTGAAAACTTGAAATGGCCCAGAGAGCATTGGACTTTGTTATTACAAAGTGTACTTATTGGCAAAGCTCGTGAAGTCTACATTTCACTGTCAGTACAACAAAGCACTGATTAGGATGTGGTTAAGGAGTATATCTTGAAATCTTATGAGTTGGTACCAGAGGCATATCGACAAAGGTTTAGGAATTGTAGAAAAGAAACTGGACAAACTCATGTCGAATTTGCAAGGGATAAAGAACAACTATTTGATAGGTGGTGCTCAGCCAAGAAAGTTGATCAAGCTTATGATAACCTCAGACAGCTCGTATTAATTGAAGAGTTCAAGAGGTGCATCCATAGTGATGTTAAAACCTATCTTGACGAGCAGAATGTGGAAACTTTGGAAAATGCTCCTCGTATGGCTGATGATTATTCCTTGACTCACAAAATTTCATTTGGCAATAAGTCGTCCTCTCAGCAGTTTTCTGGTAAAAAACCATTTCAATCTCATTCGAGTACTTCCAAATTTCACAACAGCACAACTGTTAGGAATCAAACATCGGATAAGACTGATCAAAAATCCTTATCTCTTCCTACGTGCACTTATTGTAAAACGAAAGGGAACGTTATTTCTGATTGCTTCAAGTTGAAAAATAAGCAACAGAGAAAAGACAGAGCTTTTCCAAATGCTCTTATTTCTACGAGGTCAAGGTCACGGTCTTGTATTGAAAGCAATACATTTGTTGGGTCAAACAAACCCCAGTCTGATTCTATTTTAGAGGCTTATGAACCATTCATGTCAGAAGGTTCTATATCACTTATTGGTGATTCTGACAAACCTATCCCAATTAAAATATTAAGGGACACTGGAGCTTCTCAGAGTCTTTTATTATCAGGTACTTCGCCTTTGTCTGAGGAGTCTTCTTCAAGTGAAAGTGTTCTTGTTCAGGGAGTAGAGTGCGGCTTTGTAAATGTTCCTCTCCATTGTGTAAATTTGGCATCAGACTTAGTTTCTGGACCTGTGACTGTTGGGGCAGTGACTTCTTTACCCATAGAGGGTGTTCATTTATTACTAGGCAATGACCTAGCTGGAGATAAGGTTGTGGTTAATCCACTTGTAACTGACAAGCCTTGTTTGGATCAGAAAGTTGATCCTGTCGAAACTGAAATCCCTGATTTGTACCCTGCTTGTGCAGTTACTAGAGCTATGGCAAAAAGAGCTCTTGAGAGTGATGTTGATCAGGATATTATTCCTTTAGCTGACACATGTATTGGTCAGTTTTTTGATGAGGTCACTTTTTCCTCAGGTATTGATCAATCAAACGGTATTGATCACAGTGATCCTCTTTTGGCAACTCATTCTCTTTGTTCTAATCAGGAGGACAAACGACAATCTCTTGTCGTTGAACAGGAGCAAGATCCCGAGATATCTTGTTTGTTTCAGAGGGCTATCAGTGAAACTGAAGCCACACAAGTTCCAGTGTGTTACTTTGTGAAAAATGGGGTCCTTATGAGGAAATGGAGACCACCTGATGTACCCGCTGGTGACGAGTGGTCCGTGAGGTATCAAATTGTTGTTCCTAAGTCATATCGACAGGAAATTCTTAATTTAGCCCATGAAACTCCTTTGGCTGGTCATTTAGGAGTCCGTAAGACTTATCACAAGATCTTGAATCATTTTTATTGGCCGAAACTCAAAAGTGATGTTTCTAAATACTGCAGATCTTGTCACACTTGTCAAATGGTAGGAAAATCCAATCAGAAGATACCTAAGGCTCATCTGCAACCTATTCCTGCATTTGATGAACCATTTAGTAGAATAATGGTAGACTGTGTTGGTCCTTTATCTAAAACCAAGTTAGGCAACCAATATTTGTTGACCATCATGTGTGCATCTACAAGATTTCCAGAGGCAATTCCTCTGAGAAATATAAAAACTAAAACTATTGTGAAAGCTTTGGTGAAGTTTTTTACACTTGTTGGCCTTCCCAAATCTGTCCAGTCGGATCAAGGGTCAAATTTTATGTCTGGAATTTTCCAACAAGTTATGCATGAATTAGGCATCCAACAGTTTAAATCTTCTGCCTATCACCCTGAAAGTCAAGATGCTTTGGAAAGATTTCATCAAACTTTGAAGAATATGATTCGATCATATTTCTTTGATACAGAAAAGGATTGGGATGAGGGTGTTCATTTGTTGTTGTTTGCTGTTAGGGAATCAGTTCAAGAGTCGTTGGGTTTTAGTCCCTTTGAACTAGTTTTTGGTCATACTGTCCGTGGACCATTGAAATTATTGAAAGAGAAACTTCTTTCAAATGAAGACTCAAAGATTAATCTTCTTGATTATGTTTCTGATTTCAAATACAAGTTGTCAAAGGCCTGTGAAGTAGCAAAAACTAATTTTCACACTACCCAGTCAAAAATGAAATTAAGGTATGACAGAAATTCACAGGAAAGGAGTTTTAAACCTGGTGACAAAGTTCTGGCTCTCTTTCCCATACCTCAGAATCCTCTTCAGGCTAAATTTTATGGTCCTTATACCGTTGAAAAGAAAGTAAATGACTTAAATTATATCATTAACACTCCTGGGAGACGGAAACATAAACTACTTTGTCATATAAATATGTTAAAGGAATATTTTAACAGAGATAGCCCAGCTAATTATTCTGCTAATTTAGTTGTACCTGTCCCACACAGTGAAGATATCAACGATGGAGTACGATCAGACTATAGTGACTCTGGTATAACCAATCTTCGGAATTCAGAAATATTGAACAACCTAGACCAGAAACTTTCACATCTACAACAACAGGAAAGAAATGAACTAAAACAGCTATTACATGACTATGAGCACTTGTTTCCTGATGTTCCAACACGAACAAGTAAAATTTATCATGACGTTGACATTGTAGATTCTGCGCCTGTGAAACAGCATCCTTATAGGATGAATCCTCTCAAACAGAACTATCTGAAGAAAGAAATTCAGTATTTACTGGAGAATGATTTCATAGAACCAAGTAAAAGTAACTGGAGTTCACCATGTATTCTTGTTCCCAAGCCAGATAATACATTCCGTATGTGTACTGACTATAGAAAAGTCAACAGTGTCACCAAAACTGATTCATTTCCAATCCCAAGAATGGACGATTGCATTGATAAAATTGGAAATGCGGAATATGTCACCAAGTTTGACCTTTTAAAAGGATTCTGGCAAATTCCACTGACGGAAAGGGCAAAAGAAATTTCAACATTTGCAACTCCAGATGGACTTTATCAATATAAAGTCATGCCGTTTGGAATGAAAAATTCGCCTGCAACGTTTCAACGTCTGATGAACATGATAACATTTGGTCTTGATAATTGTGACGCTTATATCGATGACGTCATTATCTACAACAACACCTGGGAAGATCATTTGGAAACCATTCGAAAATTCTTCGATCGACTCAGTGATGCGAATCTGACAATTAATTTGAGCAAAAGTGAGTTTTGCCATGCTTGTGTCACATTTTTAGGACATATTGTGGGACAAGGTCAAGTTAAACCTATAGAAGCTAAGGTCAAAGCTATCTCTGAATTTCAAGTTCCAATTTGTAAAAAGCAACTGATGCGATTTCTAGGTATGGCTGGATATTATCGGAAATTTTGTTCCAATTTTTCCAAAATTGCTGAACCTTTGACAAGTTTATTGAGTAAGAAAACCAAATTTCATTGGTCTGACAAGTGTCAGGAATCTTTTGACAAGTTAAAGGCCATGCTTAAGAATGCACCAGTTCTTTCTGCACCAAATTTTAGCCAATCATTTAAATTATCTGTTGATGCAAGTGATGTAGGGGTTGGTGGAGTATTGATTCAGGAAGACAAAAGTGGTATGGATCACCCTGTGTGTTATTTTTCTAAAAAACTAAACAAGCACCAGAAAAATTATTCCACAATTGAGAAGGAATGTTTGGCTTTGATATTGGCTTTACAGCATTTTGAAGTGTATGTCACCTCAGCTCTTTCTCCAATTATTGTGTACAGTGATCACAATCTCCTTACTTTCATCAACAAAATGAAAGATAAAAATCGGAGATTGTTGAGATGGAGTTTGATATTGCAAGAATATAACATTGACATTAGACACATCAGGGGAAAAGACAATGTGATTGCAGATGCACTCTCACGTGCCTAGAAATGTAATATTGCTTGATGTAATTAAGTCCAGTATCATAAAACATGTTCTTATGTAATTTTGGTTATTATAGTATTAGATGTATATTCAAAAGAAAGCTTTATTATATAAATCTTTCTTTTTCTTTATGAGGGGAGGTCTTATGTATGATGTTTATATAATATTATAAATATTTTGGGAAATTATAAATGTTTCTTCACTTTAATATTTGCTTGAATCTTAATGTTATCAGGAAAAACATGTTTAACTAGTGTCCTTGAATTAGGTTGTTTTGATCAATATGTTTTCTCAATTTGAAGGTCAAGGTTGATTTTTGTTTACAAGTAAAAATTCCATTAAGATGACACACATTCTAGAACATTCTGTCATGTGACCAATCTTTATATATATCATGTTTGGTGGACATTTTTACAGTTTTGACATTACCATCAGTCTTGTAAAGAGCTATTACAGTTGTGAAAATTCATTACAAATTCTAAGAGAGGAATTATTTTAAATATTCATTGGATTATAACAGTGCTCATAAACTTTTGGATTTTGGATTTTTAATTAATGATTTTGGAATTTAACTGAACTTATTCAGATATTTTGGAATACTTCATTTTGACATCAGCACATCAAGATTACTAGTACATCAGGACTTTGGAGACCATTAGCACATCATAACATTCAAGGACACAGCCGTGAATTCGGAACATTCTATATTTAGGACTTGTTATTAGAACAATCATTCTTATTGGATTATTAGGATTTCAAAACACATTACTGTAAGTGACTTTTTGATTTTTCATTTTAATTATCTAGTAATAAATTGCTTGTTGATTTTTACTTGATTTGTTGGTTTCACTTTCTTTCTATAAACATTTTTCTTAGACCATAGAGTCGTAACAGTATCCAGACTGAGGTACATAATGTTTATAATTCTAGGTAGGTATATCACGTATGTCATGTACGTACTGTTGTTTAATCGATGTGTATTTTTTCCTGAGACTTATATTGCGATCGAGTCTGCCCCGGTAATCATGCCATGTATTTTGTGAATTTATGTTTCTTTCCCACCCAGTACGAGCTTGCATAACGCGTGGTTTTTTTTTTTTTTTTTTTTTTTTTTCTGTTGCCTAGGCTGGTTTCGTGTAGCTGAGCCCACGTTGGATGATTTTGGTTTTAGCACAGGAGGAACTTTGTGCATGTTTTTCAATAAATTAGCTGTGCACGGATCTCTCAGACGAACCAGATCAGAGTGAAATAAAATTAATAGTAGCTGACTCAACGCTAGCTGGAAGGTGTTGTGGTTTGCTATGTATGGTAGGTTGAACGATTTGCGAATATTTACCAATATGTCATCATATTGCGACATGTATATGTCCCGTCTTGGAATAAGCCCAGGTACAACGACTTTATCTACCTGCACGAATAACTCTTTGATTAGGGAATTGTATTTGATCTCAAACTGATTTAAGTTCAAACCTCTATCATTATCATTTTCTCCTACTTGGACAATAATTTTGTGGGATTTGTTGAGATCAAGTTTGTTCACATTTGTGTTGAGACTGTCAGTGGTGGCACCAGGGTATTATTTCATATGTAAATGACGTGAAAGCCCTCTGGTGTTGATTCCTTACAGGATAGACGATCCTGTCTGTAATCAGTGTCTTTGTTGTTCGGAGAGGAGCATGACCAAATCAATTTTGATCTGATGAGGCTTTTCATAACTTTCGCTAGGATGTATTGGTTTGTCAGTCTCTGCTTTATTTCTCTCTGTCTGGAAGGTCGCTGTTTCGTGTTCCGACCTTTCATATGTTTGTATTAGTTTTTAGCGACTCGATTACGTTTTGTGTTTGTTCAGTAATACAGCTGTTTTCGTATTAGTTTCAAGTTTGGCATTAAATGTTTGTTGTTTGATTTTTCCAAGTTGCACTGAGATTGGTTTATCATACACAGCCATGCGTTTTGTGATGCTGGATATTTGGTCATTTATGTTTGCGAATTTTGTTTATATATTGTTTGACAAAGTTTATATTTTGCCTAAATGAGCCTTGTGAACGCATGTAATTCATCTCTCTATTGAACCCCTCTCAAGTATTTAGGTATTTTTCTACATTAAGTACAGAGCAAGAATCCTACTGGGTCTGTTTTGCTAATAACAACACAAATATCATGGTACCCCGACATGCAAATGTTACACCTTGTCATGTTTTTAATTTTTGTTTTGATTTGCCTATATGTTTACAGTCATATATATTATTTATTTAGTTTCAACTTTGGTGCGATTTTCATCAGATTTTGTTTAGACACTCTTTGAGATTTTTTTTATATCTGTTTCACTTGTGTTATACTGTCGTCCAAAATGTTTGCTTCATTATGCTGCTCATTCATGTCATCACAATATGCATCGATGCTATTTTTACCTCTTTTGTCGTTAGCCAGCTCTGAAATAGCGACATTAACATCCGTGACTGTGCAAGTTGGAGTGTGGGTAGGAGATGGTTCGTTCTTTGTTTGACGTCCAGGTTTCGTAATTGTTCCCTTCGTTTTCGAACTTTCAAACGTGGTACCTCATTATTGAACATGTTGCCGATATAATGCGCTGCGCTTTCAAGAGATTTTTTGTTGTGATTGGGTAAATAGAGACACATGTCGGCACAAATCATATCCTTGTACTGAATGTAGTTAAAACAGTTTCATTCATCAGAAAGAGATCATTGATTAGGGATATATATTTTTCTCATAATTCCATGTCAACTTTCGCAAGTTCTGGATCCATTTTCACAGTTACAGTATAAATGTCACGGATTCTATATTTTAGGTTTGTAGTTAAACTGTACTAGAATTCACTTCAATGTCACTCGGATAAAATAGAAATGAGTGATCTACTATTAAGAGTATAAACGGTAATTTAATCAGTTCAAACTTGACTTCTGTACACAGCGAAGCGATGAGTAGTCATATTTTAGGAAATATATGGTATAGTCAGCTGGATAACCTGACCTCTGTACTGTGTTGAACAATGGGCTCCAATAATGGATACCCTCTTATGTTTAGATGAGAATAACTCATTACTTCATCCAAATATGTAAAAAAAAGTTAAGTGATTATCAAGAATGAGTTTGAACTGTCTAGACTTTCCAGGATAGGATAGTACTTACCTTCACATTCACTTTGATAGTAAAATTTGTCAGATCCGTTGAACATAGCCATGACAGAGTTGAAAAAAGTGTCTAGCAACTAGTTCGCATGTCCTACTCGCCTTAATGCTGCTGTAACACCAAACTGTATAATTGGATTCCTCGACGTGTCCAGATACAACTGCGAACTAACATTTAACACCTAGTTGTATGATTCCTCAACGGGTCATTGGCGTACCATACTACGTAATAGACAATTACTAACAAACATTATGCATACTTTTCATCAAGTGCTTGCCTAAAATTCTTAGTATCATATGAACCTAAAGTCACTACAGTCTTGCAAACGCTAAATGGATACGTGTCCATATCGGCAAAGGAATTGTCCTTATCTTTCTTGGCTTACTCCGTCTTTCAGATTTACGCAAACATGAAATTGCTTCCGCGATTCAGATCTAAACTCAACATATTAGACAACAAACTTCAACCCCATACTGTAAGTCAGTATGTATGTATCCGATTCATATTAGACAACAAACTTCAACCCCATACTGTAAGTCAGTATATATGTATCCGATTCATATTAGACAACAAACTTCAACCCCATACTGTAAGTCAGTATATATGTATCCGATTCATATTAGACAACAAACGTCAACCCCATACTGTAAGTCAGTATATATGTATCCGATTCATATTAGACAACAAACGTCAACCCCATACTGTAAGATAGTATGTATGTATCCGATTCATATTAGACAACAAACTTCAACCCCATACTGTATGTCAGTATGTATGTATCCGATTCACATTAGACAACAAACTTCAACCCCATGCTGTAAGTCAGTATGTATGTATCCGATTCACATTAGACAACAAACTTCAACCCATACTGTAAGTCAGTATGTATGTATCCGATTCATATTAGACAACAAACTTCAACCCCATACTGTAAGTCAGTATGTATGTATCCGATTCATATTAGACAACAAACTTCAACCCCATACTGTATGTCAGTACGTATGTATCCGATTCATATTAGACAACAAACTTCAACCCCATACTGTAAGTCAGTATGTATGTATCCGATTCATATTAGACAACAAACTTCAACCCCATACTGTAAGTCAGTATGAATGTATCCGATTCATTTTCCCCATCGTCATGTATCCCTAAAAAGTTTCAATAGAGGGTTATCGTACTTTGTCGATTTATGAAAGGACATGTTTTGCATATTCATTTTTGTTTTCTTCTCCAGTGCCAGGCATTATAATTGAAACGACATCAAGTCCTGATAGCATAGTGGTACAGGAAGGAGACACGGTACAGCTTATGTGCAATGCAACTGGAATCCCAGAGCCGTCAGTCAGTTGGTTCAGAAGAACTTATCAGCAAGCTAAAGAATGTATGCTCCAATCAAATATTTCTTAATTTTTCTTAAGCTTACTTTGCCTTTTTAAATTAACAAAAAGAGAAAGACTGAAATAGATAGTGCATATATTACCTGAAAAGACTGAAATAGATATTGCATATGTTACCTGAAAAGACTGAAATAGATATTGCATATGTTACCTGAAAAGACTGAAATAGATATTGCATATGTTACCTGAAAAGACTGAAATAGATATTGCATATGTTACCTGAAAAGACTGAAATAGATATTGCATATGTTACCTGAAAAGACTGAAATAGATATTGCATATGTTACCTGAAAAGACTGAAATAGATATTGCATATGTTACCTGAATCAAGTGGTGCATCTGGAGCTAATAATTTGATGATAGTTTGACAAATATCCATGTTTAAGAAACCATGCTTTTATTTTTTTCCTCGTCCCTTGTTAATTTTGCATCGCTTTGTCAAGAATGCTGCATTTAAATTTGCTTTTAATTCCCACGCTTTAGCAGTGGATATTGTGGTACTCTCCGTTTGTCCGTCCGTTCATCCGTTCGTCTGTCCGTCCGTTTGTCCAATACCACATATCGTAACCGCTGCGTGGAAATTCACGAGATTTTGCAGTTATGTTGTACTTGGAATCACCATATGCGACGGGGGGGGGGGGGGGAGGGAGGGAGGGGCATTCACGGCTTCCACCCTTCCCCGTGAGGTGTCAATAATCAGATGTATAAAACTTTTAATTACACTGACATTTTTCAAATATTTTCTGACCAAACTTGATATATGCAGTTATAGCAGAAAGACGCATCACATATGTGATTACTTTTGCAGTATGATCCCCGAGTCACTGTCTTGGGTGCGGGATGATTCCCGTGGGGGATATGAAGGTTGGCATTTGCGGTGGTCTGCTATTGTAGTAGCATTAGATTACTTTTGAGTAAAGCTCATATTTCAAACCAGTGTGGTTTATTATGCATTGTTTGCTAAAAGTACTTTTCTTTTTTTCTCAAAGCAGATATAGGTACAAAAGGAGAGATACTGGTGATTCACAATATTTCACGTCACTGTGTGGGTGTGTACGAGTGTGTGGCGGAAAACGGATTTACTCAGCCTGTCTCCAAAGATATAGTCGTGGACGTCGAGTGTAAGTTTGAAATACATAATTAGAATCATAGGTGGATAAGTAAGCGACTTAAAACGTAATTTAGTGAAAAATAATGCGATAGTTCTCTGTGGATTTGCGTCAGATTAGATTGGCTTGTGTGGAGAGTGCTATTGCTGGTTTTAAGTAAACTGTGCCATTATCGGCACAAACTGAGATCAAAATAAGTATGCTTGTTTTACATTCAGTTTTTGAAGTCCAGGCTTAAACAGGATAAACTTACGCAAATCACTGGTACCAAATGATAAAATTGGGGCATTTAGAAAGTATGTTGCAGCATGGTGATAATTCAACCCTTGTAAATTGAACATTAACGCAATTTCTCAAAAATGTCCTGATAACTTTAGACCCATGAACAAATGTTTTACATGTGTATCACGCACCAAATGAACACATTGTGTATGCCCAGTGTTATTAAACAGGTGAACTGGCTTGTGACCTTTTTGCCCGAAATACCTACCAAGGACACAGTAAAATGCGAACTAACAAGGACACTGTCAAATGCCAATCGGAACATCGATAGGCCATTTCTGTCAAGTCGAAAAATAACATCTAATATTGTTATAGGGATACACATAAATTTGGTGGGTTAAATGCACCACATATGGTACGACAGAAAAGGCCGACAATGTTCCGATTGTGACATTGTCTCATTCTGCTGATAGGTTGTACCATATGAACAAAAGTAGTTCCGAATATAGTTCTCAATGGCGGCGTATTACATCCGAGGTTTCTTTCTCGCTTGACGGGAAAGGCCGATGATGTTCCGACGGAGTCAAATGCCATATATTAACACTAATCTATACAGAATGTTTCAGTTGCTCCTGAGGTTGAGTTGCGAACATCCCGTATCGGACAGTACCGTGGCCGGGAGACGATGCTTGAGTGCTTAGTGACGGCCTTCCCGCAGGCCATCAGTTTGTGGAAGAAAGGTGAAAATCCAGTTTTCAACCTGTCCTCAACAAGCTGGAAATATCGTACGGAAGTATATAAGGAGAACGAACACAAAGTGGCGCTCTACTTACGAATTCTCAACCTGGAAGAGGACGATTATGGCCTGTACACGTGCGAGTCCTCCAATCGACTAGGACATGATTCTAGAGATATGCTTCTTTACGGTTAGTTTGTTCAATTGCCTATCTTGACAATAATATAGATTTGTTGAAAGTATTATTTACAAATTACTACAGATCGACTATATCTATCTTTTGGTTCCAATTTTTCCTGGGCCGATAAGGAAGTTTGATGCAGTGATCATATGTTAAAACGGGTATCATCAGGTATAATAGATACAGGTGAGAGTCCTATCCGTAATACTGTGTTTTAATGATTGGATCCTTTTTTTCTTTTTCAAAAAAGCTACATTGAGCCACTTATATATGAAAATGCTGAAAGTTGTCCGTGATATATTATCAAAATATTGCACGCTGAATATCAAGTTATGGATAACAATCATCATCTATAGTCTTTGATGACTAATTCTTCAGCTATTATCGTGGTTTATTTAAAACCAGCAGAATAAGGATATATGTTTCCTAAAGATATTTTAAAAGTTAACCATCGAAGGAGTTTGGAAAGCATGTCGACCTTTTTCTCAGTTAATTAATCCATAAAACATATATCCCTTGAAATTAATCTGACTTAAAATGGTTTATATCATCAATGCATCGTGAATTCTATCAGCATTTGGTTGTACTCTACTACGGATGTTTTATATTTCTTTTCTATTCTTTCCTTTTCTCAGAGCCTGAAACACGCGAGTTTTAATAATGGCTTTCCGAGAGTGTTGGTTGTACAAACATCACGTTTACGTCCAAAATAAAAAATATTATTCCAGGTGAATATTTTGAAAAATATAAACAGGAAATACAATATATAAGCCTTTTTTCAGGCTAAACAGAGAACGGCTAAAGGTACACTGCAAATTGAAATTATCGTTTAGCGTCTACATCTCTTTCAGAATACGTGGATCCAACAACACGTGGTCCTTTTGCTACAAGGGTCATTGTCGCCATGGAGAATAATCTCAACGTCACGCCAAGTCTCCATGCTAAATACAACAAAGTCAAATTAAAAGATAAAGCGCTCGGGTACGAGACAACCTACAATCCTTACTATGTAAGGCAAGGTCACTATAAAAAACCGCATGGTGTGTATAATACTGGTGAGTCTTTTGTTTTCAAAATATCGAACTCGGTTTGCGCTTACATTATCTATGATCAACCTAATTGAAATCAATAATATATAACAGTATAATTATGTAATAACATGTAATTTCGCAAGTTTGAATAAATTATTAATTGATTTTTCATGTAATTATTAAAGCAAGGTAATTATTACACCAAGGTTAATATCAAAGGGTTATGGAAAAATATAAAGTTTATATTTGTTTTCGTCAAATGTGCTGAGGTCGTATCAAGAGCTTATAAATAACTTCATGAAAGTGTATATGCAATGAAAGATTATATATATATATATATATATATATATATATATATATATATATATATATATATATATATATATATTCAAAGGTAAACAACCACTGTTTGTCTTGCAAACTCTTTCTGTGTTCTTTCTTCTCATTGTAAGGATATGCTGGAGCCGGTGACCTTTATAACAACGGTATTGCATTGCACAGAGGAGAGATGTCCATGACACACCTACTAGTATCTTTCATAACTGCTTTCTTACAAGTTTCTTGCGGAAGTTGATATTTCCTCCACAATGCATACAAGCCTATTTGAAAATATAATGGAACCTTTATCCGAGAAAGTTTACGTTATACACGATATCTGCCAGAACGTTAAGAAAGTCGTCTTGTAAAGTCTTCTTTCATTAGCCCTACATTCAAGCGCAAGACACAGTTGTGTCTCTGAAAAGGAAAAGGTGTCTTTTGCAGAGCCCCTTAATAAACATGGCTTGTACTTGGTTATATGCCATCATAGTCTATGCTAAGGATCATACATTCAAGAGATACAGATGAAACCAGCAAAAATAAGTATGGAGAACTCATGTATTGAAGGCGGAAACCTATGGTATTATGGTTCTTTTTGTTTAACACATACTTAATAGGTATTTTCCTGACACTTCAGATACTTATAATAACACAGTGCACGTGCCAAAATGTATAGTTTAATTTTTCTCTGTGTGCAATTGCATAACGCATGAATTAACGTCACTTTTAAAGGAAACAAGTTTAATCGAGACATTTTCTCCGAAGACCAAAGAGAAATCTTTAGCTACACATGTATTAAAGTCTTAGACGACTGAGATAGCCATTTTCAAATGAAGAACATTTAAATAACTATCGGCAATGTTCTGTCTTGTAAAGGATGTGCAAGCAGGGATTTTATATGCCTACTTTCTGATTCAAATTAACCACACATATTTAATCTTGTCTGTCATCCTTCCCACAAGTAAATTTTCAAACCATGTTTTATGAAACTCTTGTTTGACCAGCTTAAGATCATTACCTTTGTATATATGCCTTGCTCAAACTTGTGTATATCCAGATGTCTTATTGTCAGTTTATATTGGAGTGAAAGTGGCAAACCAGTCACCGAAGCTAACTAGTGTATATCCAAAATGTGTTATCGTCAGTTTATATTGGAGTGAACGTGGCAAACCAGTCACCGAAGCTAACTATGACAGGGAATATTTGGAGCAACAGAATCATTAGAGTTTGGGATTTAAAGCTTGGCTACAAGGTCGATTATCTATACACGGGCGATTTTGAATATAGTTTACAGTTTTAAGAGGAACAGATGAAGAAAAGAAGACTTGGGGTCTGATGATTTGAACTCCAGTTCAGAAGTCAGCGATTTCAGCAAGTAGTATTGAGGTAATATGTCCTAAGCCAGCAACAACGCACTTTATTTTTATTTATTTATTTATTTATTTTCTTTGTCCTAAACACATTTTTTGGCCTTAAAATAACATCATACCACGCACCCCCACGAGACATTTTTTTAAAAACAAAAGTAAACACAATTCCACTCACGATCATTTTTGTTTTAAATCGTATGCATCGTTGTTCAGACAAAACAAATTCCAATCTTGTTTTCATTTTTCAAATTCCAACCCCCACCAACCCCCAACCCCCATACAAAAAAAGTAACGACAACAATGAGCCCAAAACCACTGCTAAGTTATGTTTTATTATTCAAAATCCAAAAACAACACGACAAAATAAAATGTTGCCTGTATGCATCCTAGTTCAGGCTACCACAATACATTTTACAAAGTAAAAATTAAAAATGCCATCTTTTGGGTTATTACCCTTCGTAAATAAATTATTAAGTCTAATCGCGTTCGGTCCCACGCAGTGGGCGAGATACCGCTCGTCACTCTTTAATTCACATACTCCTAAGGTCTTGACCATATGCTAGAACAATAGATAGGTGTCCACCCGACATTATTTTATATTTTACAATTTGTAACATTTACAAAATAGATGAAATTTTTTAAGATAAATAAATAATGGACTTATGATTACAGAAAAAAAAAGAAAGAAAAAAAAATAACAAGCAATGAAACTAACGGAATGAAAATATATTACGCATAAAATAACAAGCAATGAAACTAACGGAATGAAAATATGTTACGCAATAAATAACAATTTTGCATGCAGGTTATTAAACACTTTTATAGTTACACTTTATAATTTTATAATGACGATACAATGAACAAATATAGAACACAGTGTGATATGTAAGTCTGGCAGAATGAATTAAACTGGGCAGTATGGATGGCGTCATCACATTGTGGAATATCTTACTGGCACTTACCAGCGCCAGTAAAATCAACATACAATATCATTACCTGGTGAGAAATCTTTTAATCCAAGCAACAATAGTATAGATCCAAAACAGTATAACATAATTTGCAATAATGGGAAAAATAAATACCTTATTGATATTGGCTCTAAAACACTTATTAATTTATATCAAGGTTTTGGAGAACCTGCACAAGCTGATATGTTAAATGCTTACAAACGTAAATATAGTTACGAAGCTGGAACACTTGAATACTGGAAAAAAGTTTAAATGTTGCAGGCATATCAGCCTGATTTATTATTCCTCTAGCTTTAATTGGGTTTGTTGCAAAAGTTATTACAGGCAAGATAGTATACAGAAAAGTTGTAAAGCATGACGATGAGATTGTAACCTCTGTTATAAGCAAGTTGAACAGTGTTCATTAGCTCTTCAGTAAAGCAATAAGCGATAAGGAAATAATTCACGATGAATTTAATAACATAGTTACAGAGTACAACAGATACACAAGGATAAAAAAATTAAATTAGGAAACAGGTTGTTTACCAAGAAAGCCAAAATAATGAAAAGTTTTAAAAAAGAACAATAATTCAGTTTTAAAAGACGGCAAGAAAAAAATAAAAAAAGAAAGAGATTTTAGGGAAGGTTACAAAAACGCGAGACGTGTCGAAAGATACGATGTGAGCTACAAAGTTACAAATCACGAAGCTCAAATTGATGTCACAATTAAATGCAAATCTTCAATTAATGATTCCTTGTAAACTCTTAATTTCCTCTACTTGTGTTACATCGCCGTAGAAAGACAACATGAGAGGGAGCGAAGAGGTTCGAGAAACAAATATATTTGTCAAATCCAACAGATAACAGAGATGGTAAATTATCGATTTTATTATAGAGAATAAATTATGTTGAGATCTATTACAATATTTCAATGATCAATATATATATATATATATATATATATATATATATATATATATATATATATATATATATATATATATAAAATGAATGAAACAAAACTGTCTTAATTCCAGTTTGTCTCTATAACCTTGAAATGAATATGAACAAAGTCAAAGAGGGAATGATTTCTAATAACGACAAGTTTAAAAGTAATGACCCTGAACACTTGAAACACAATTCAAAAGTTGTAGTAAGTTCAAGCAATAATTATACAGTGTACATAACCAACTGTAACTCTAAATTGTTAGGAGTCAATAATTAGAGATAATTTGTTGGGTTTTGAACCTAAAGATGCATACAAGTCCAAATCAATAACGCCAAAATTACCTTAATGCAAACAAAACTGTAATTCCTCGTGATTTTACTTCATATGATGAATATAGTTCATACAAACAATTGCAAAGACAAACAATAAATAAGTTGATTATCAGCATTAAAAATGAAGAAGGAAGAGAAATAGATTTTCAAGTTAAGGAAATAGCATAAGCATGAATGGAGAAATTTCACTTAGAGGTGTTTCTGGGATTAATCCTATAGAAGAGAGAAAGCTATAACTTTAGGCGAAATAACTTCAACAACAATCGTATTATCATGTAGCAGATCATGTACATACATTGGATCCTAATAATAGAACCTATGTACATAAGCGAGTTGACAAACAAGTAGGTAAAATCTCGGATGACAGCAATCTAAAAGACACAAGAGCATGACAGAAAATGTAGGCAGTAAATTGACAACTACTGAACACAGCTCAAATGAAAAACAGCCTAAATCTCAGAACTGCAGAAACAATCTGATGACAACAATGAGATTTCAGAAACTTTAAAATCCTTTCAAACTGTTATAAAGAGGCCTGGATAAATACTAAACATACAACAGTACTTACAACGCATTGAACAAACGATGAACAGTGATATCTGCCTTAGAGTCTGACAGAGTGGAAATTAAAAAGTCTCTGGAAAATTACAATACTAATTTAACGATAAAAAATAAGAAATAAATAAAAAATAAATAAAAAAAAGAAAAAAAAATAGTTAATGATTTTAAAGCTGGCATAATAAAGTTGAAAGATAAACTGATTGCTAAACGCTAATACTTTGTCAGTTAAAAAAAAGAATGATTTCAGAGAAAGAACCAGAGCAACAGATGGAGAAAATTTTTTTAAAAAAAAGTGTGAGTGAATGTGTGTGATCATATCTATGTGAACGAAGTACGATTTATCTATTACTGACTGAGGTGAAAAGATTAATACAGTAGTAGATCAGGATTCACGAACTCCAAAAATATGAACTTACTGCTAGAATAGAACAATCAAAAACAAATAGCAAAGAATATACCGATCGAGATATAGTTAATAATATCGCTGTCATACAAGGAAGTCTTGACGAATTTGATAAAAGTGTAAAGCCAAAAAAAAAAAAAAAAAAAAAAAATTTTATGGAACAAAAGATTACAACAAAAACACAGACGTTCAAAACAGATGTTTAAAAAAACATCTAGCAATCAGTACTAATATTAATTTTACAATTTATAAACAAAATATCAGCATTAGGTGAAGAAATATATTCAGTTAAATCAGAAATAGACGGAAACATAGAGACATTTACAACTGAATTAAACAAGGATAAAGAGTATTGCAATTATTATTACATTTGATAAAAGTGTAAGAAATTTTAATGTTCATAAAAACAGGTTATATGAATTAAAATTAGAAAAAAATAAAATATAACCCGGACGTATATCGATTTATATCAGATCGTAATGTTTTTATTGCCACAAGATGTAGCTTTTGGTATATATAGAGAGAGTTATCGAATAATCAAATATTGCTTGTTGAAATTATTCTCTGGTTTCGTGACATCACAAACAATAGCTTCTGTTTAATGATTGGACTATCCAGTTTTATTGAATACAAGTTGCGTGTCTTATATTTCATTGAGCAATATGTCATAAATAAAGAAATCAGGATTATTTTATTTTTTCAACTTGACTCATGATTTAAAATTTTATATTAGATTAGTAAAATTAAATTGCTTATTTAGTAAATATCAAAAAAGGAATTGAAATATATTTTATGAAAGAATCACGACATGTAATTTAGAAGCGGATATTCTTTTAATTAGAAGAGTTGATAATAATGAAGTAATTTATTTCACATTTGATATGAGAAACAGATTCTATTAAAAATTAAAATTACTAAGCAAAAAATGGCAACAACATCAATTATGATTGTTATTGCTTTAGCATTCAGAGTAAGCAATTTTATGTTTCAAGTATTTGATCCAAATGGCGAAAATGCTGACAGAATTATGCATGATAATATCGTACAAGAATTGCAGAAAAATAAAATGTTTAACGCAATCACAGGAAAATCAATCATATAACGAAAGATTAAGAGAACAAAGTTTGGTTAGCCAGAAGTTTTATAATTTAGATTAATCTTTTCTCCTTATTCTTCTCCTCGTCCGGATGCTGTTCTTTTTATTTTTTTCCTTCTTTTTGAGAAACCGGTGCAACCTAAACTAAATGTTTTCTACCAGCCATAATGAGACAACGTACGTGTATTTTTGTTGTCTTTGTAATAGGGGCTAGTGTTTATGTGGGGTATACGTGTCTACAGATGTTAAGAAGCTACTCTCTGGCGATTCTCTCGCTAAAATGTAACTAACTGAATAGATAACAATGGCAACATATGGAAAGTATATAACTCCTGACATAAAGGAAAAACCACCACAGTGTGTTAAACACCTTAGTCCAACGCATCACTGTATAACAATACACTACTTAATATAAAACCTGAACCACTGCTTCAAGTGGTAATATCATGGTTTGGAGTCAATATCTGAATCGTACTTGGTAGTTCTTTTTTTTTTCCTTCGATAAAGGGTTAAAGGAGATGCTAACAATACAGTTGGGAACAATTCCGGAATAAGGCTTATTAGAGGACATGACGGTTTCTTAAGGTATTAATGCTATTTTTAAGTTAATTGTTTATAACATTTTCATGGCGTTTAAAGATTTTTGGATACCTGTCTCTGTGAAAACATTTAAAATGGGGCAAGGAAAAAGTATTGAAAAACACAGAAAATGAAAATCACGTGCCGCTAATGAACATAACACTGGTGTAGAAACTGTTAAATTATTGTATACGGAAAGTAATTAAGAATGCCGCTTTATTTCCAGATACTAAGAGATGAGTGCCCGTTGCATCCTTTTGTTCTTCCTTAAGATTTAGATTTACAATAGAAAAAATCAATCTGAAGGGAGGAAGTGCAAAACCAGGATTATGAATTGGTGAATATTTGCCTACAGTACGATACAATTACTTATTTCTGATACAGCGGCTATCTTGCATGACTATATCACAAGAGAGATAATTATTGATGTTGCAGTTAATACAACCTTGACAAATGGCATACTTGATTCATCAAAAATGAGTTTAAAAGGAGTCGTGGTAATGTGTGAAATAAACTGATCCTGAAAGGTATTTCAATTCGGCAAGAGAAAACATAATGATTACTGTGGAAGGATTACCAATCATGTTTTATTCACAAGGGTATAAAATGAATCAACCGTTTACAGAAGAAAAGAAATATCTCTTTAAGGAGGATCAAAATCACACTGAAATTAGTAATATTAGTGTTAAAAACTTGTATACAGACTTTCATTTTTATGGCTTGACTTAAGGAGCTCACATAATTAACAGATTACATGGAACAGGTCATAAAGTATTTAATGTTCAGCACGGAATACACATCCACATAAACAGAAATGAAAACGGAGATGCGCACAAACTGATGCACAGGTAAATATTCAGAACGACCCCTCCTAAAAAGAACCCCAAAAAAACAATAATATAAAAATATAAATTGTTACGACTGTATGTCTTAAAATAATGTAACAGAAAGATAGTGAAACCAACAATGTATGTAACATCAACAAACAAATATATTTCTCTGTAATTAAAAATGAAAATTCAAAAGACACTTACAATTTGTGAATTAAATTCGAAATAATCTCAAAGGTCCTAAACGCAAGTCAGAAATTATAAAATGTTCCGAATGAATGAATAGTCTTAAATGTACTGATGTGCCACAACAATAGTCTTGAATGTCCTGATGTACCACAACTATAGTCTTGAATGTCTTGATGTATCATAGCAATAGTCTTGAATGTACTGATGTACCACAATGATACAATCCATAATATCTTTTCAGAATGCCCACAAACAACCAAAGGTTATATATTTAAATCCCAAGGTTAATGATCACTTTATAGTAATTCCAATGAATGTTCAAATAAATAATTCCTTTCGAATTACGTCTACAGCACTACAGCATTACATCATTACAGCACAACTATGACTTCAAACAGTCTGATCATTTCAAACAGACTGATCATAAAAAACAGGAATGTTTTTAACACAGGATTTAAAATTGGAATGAATAAATGCGTATCAAGTCTGTATTTATACACATATTCTAATAACCCACAATGCAAGAGAACATGCGTCGATTTAGTGGAAAATCCCCATAATTGTTGTATATAGTTGTGAATAATTGTCAACAACTCTGACCTTAAACTCAAACGTCAGTCAATACCTTGTTGACATCTTAACCAAACTTAAAGTGCGACTTACTATTTGACCGTATTTTAAAGGACAGTCATATTCCAAAAGTGTAGTCACTCATTATAAATTCTATGTACATAACAAAATAGTATTTGGAAAGTGTACCAGATGTAAAGCAATTGGCAAGAAGGTTGTTTTATATGTGGTTTTTAAATAGAAAGAAAAAGAAAATTAAAGTCAAAAATATCAACAACGACAATAAACCCATCAATGTCCAAATGAACTAACTAGTTGTGTTACAGATGTAATGTAAAGGAATAATATCACATTAATGAACTTCGACTACATTTCTAAGATGCGAAAGATAATTAAAACATAAAGAACTTTATACTGAACATGTCAGAGGGAAATAAAATAAACAGAACAAATGTCAGCCTGGTTAAGGATGAATCTAAGGTTTTTGTTAAATTTGCTCAAATCGATACGGTGAACGAAACCATCTTACACACACACACACACAACACAACACACACACGCAAGCGCGCGAGCGCGTCATAAAAAAACCAACACTGTTGAATATGGGAGGAATTTCTTGACTATATCGATCCCAAAAAAAGAGAGTAAAGCGAACAAGTTCTTATGTTTGATATCTCTTTACGACAGCTAAAGAAACCAATACAGTTTTTGATAATCACGTAGAGCTTTTATCCAACATGTAAATAACGTTATCAATGTTATTGGAAGAATCTCATAATATGATTAGGTGTGGTGTTATACATTGTGGAAAGACCAAGTTTCGATTTGGTTGAAACGGAATATAAGAACATTTTTGATTTTGTTGTCATTATCTGTCCAATATTTATATACAATAAGACATACATCATACAATGGCGTTTTCGAATCGACATTGTAACTGTAATATAATGTAATTACTTATTAGTGTATTCCAGGGAAGTGTTACTTTATTTCTGATAGATGATTGTGCAAACTTAGAAGAAGCAAATAAGGAAGGCAAACAGTCTAACCAAGTTGGCATTTAGTGGTAGACATCATGTAATATATGTGTGTGACAGTGCACACAAAAAGAACTATGTCATAACAGATCTTCATGAAAGTCTTAGATTTATAGTTGTCTTTTACCACAGAGACAAAATGAATACGGAAAATGTTTTGAGGTAATATTTGTTGTAATGAGAGAAGAGACAACTGACAAATTAAAACAAATTAAAAGAAATATACTAATGTAGCTTCAAATTCCATTTAATTACAAGGTAGCTGGAGAACATGTCTAGATTAACCATAGGGCAATATATATCCAATATATATATATATTGTCATCTTAACAACTTGATGCAATTGTATTGACGTAATATTGTTTATCTCATGATAGTAGTATCTAATACTTCATTTCGTGGTGACTTATAATTTGGTTAAATAGACAATTATTGTACATTTTTTATTTTGAATTCTTTTATATTACTGACTTTCAATACCTTTGCAAATGTTTTTCATCTTTGTCAATTCTGAAAGCATATAGTTTACTTATAAGGCCACATCATCTAGTTCACCCATTCTAATAATCTTTAAAATGCCCTGGTAGCTCTTTACTCATTTGAGGAACACCAAATCTATTATTAATATTATTATTATTAATATTATTATTATTATTATTATTATTATTATTATTATTATTATTATTATTATTTATTTATTTATTTATTTATTTATTTATTTATTGTTATCTCTTGTATTGTAAAACTTAATAGTTTCTTTCGTGTCATAGTGAAAGTTGTCTGCCTAACTACAAACAAGTATATATATGTCATTAAAAGTGTAACGTGTCACTAAACTTGTGACACTAAGTATTGTGTCACTAAACTTGTGTCACTAAGTATTGCTCTTTGTATCGTTTTTAGTTTTAATCCAAACTGAATGTACAACCATAAGTTACGTCAGTGGATAACGTATCTCTCTTTATTTCTTAACGTGCTGAATAATGTAGGTACTGAATGTTTTATACCATTTTTTTTATCTTATATAAGCTTTCTATGTAACAGAGATTTTACTCATTTGGAATTAGTTTTTCTGGTGCTAAAGGTAAGTCTTTAAAATAGTCGTGCAAATGTTTTAGTAATTCTAAATGTACCTCTAAAATTCCACCAAAACTTTCATTATCTCTCAGAGACATAAGCTCTTCTGCGATTATTTTATTTGCTTTTTGTATGTCCATTTAAAGCTTATGATAGTCATGTGTTGACACATGCACATGGCCCAGTCGTATAAATTGTCGATGTCTTGATACATAATAAATGACCTTGACCTTGACTTATCATATGCTCCATCCTTGCTACAATCGTTATAATACTTGTGATTTGCTTTTAGCATGTTTATTTGGCATCATGCTGATTCATATTTATTTGGCATCATGCTGATTCATCCTCTAATTCCAGAATAAGTCTTCAGGAACATATAATAATCTGTGCCCAAATGTAATTCTACCTTACTCATTTTCAAACAACCATCCTGTACTAGTCTAGGTATACTGAAATAATGTGCTAGATCCAATTTATAGTTATTCATACATACATTTCTAACTTTTTAAAATTTGTCGCATATCATTAACATAGTAGTCCTAAAGATCAGAATTTGAATTAAACTTGAAATGTTTCATGACATCATTAAGATACTGGTAATCGTCTTTGCTAATTTCTGATCCACTGAGGTTTGAAGAGAATGGAAATTTAGTTTCATTAAACCTTTAAAATGTGTCTATATATTAGTACGGATACATATCTTTTCATAAATATTTTGGTTCCATGTTAGTAAAATGTTTTATAGTTTCCGTGAATATATCATCATTTACATTTTTAGCAAGTTGTTCTAGTGATTTGTTCATAAATCGATAAATCAATATGATTGTTCTTTTAATTAACCTTCTTTTCCAAATATATCGATTACAAATTCCTTACCAAACGAAATATATTTTCCATCATTATCTGGTATTATTGATACTTCTTGATCTGGAACGCTGTTGACTAAGGTCTAAATAATCAAATGAGAATCAATCCAGATATGTTGTTAATAATTAGTGGTTTACATTTAGGACAACAGTACCATCTGTACTCGCGAATAAATCTGATCCAAATGCAAACAACATAGACCCTGATCTGCCGTCGCATAATGCGCCGGCAGATCAGGGTCTATGTTGTTTGGTCTACTGATTAGTCCTTACAAACTCCATAAACCCAGATCTGCAGGCGCATTTTGTGACGGCAGATCTGGGTCTATGCAGTTTGCAGTTGGTATCGACTTATACGCGAGTAAAGACGGTATTGCATAACAAAGATACATGTTTCGTTTCATTTGTACAGAGTTAAACGTTTTCGGAGAGAGGCTTGCCATGCTTATCTTTTAGCGGTATGAAAGCGGGATGTACCCTTATCAGGGTCTATGTTGTTTGTTTTACCGATTACTCCTTACAAACTGCACTGACCCAGATATGCTGGTGCATTATGCGACGGCAGATCTGGGTCTGTGCAGTTTGCAGTTCGTATCGATTTATACCGAGTATATACGGTAATCTAAATTACACTCTAGATATACAGTACATCTGGAATTGCCAGTTAAGTGATCATTATCGCTTACTTTTTTCTTGGTGGCGTTTTCCTCTTCTTTTTAATCTCCTTTTCATACTATGACATATGCTGGTAGGTGGAATTATATAAGCTTTTCATGTTCACAAGTGAATATCATTTTAGCAGGGTTTCTTGATCTAAGTGTTTCATAAATAGTCTCTGCAATTAGTTGCAAACACCCGTAAACTTTATGTAGGCAGTCTACTACTCTGTAAACAACAGTCTGATTGTAATAGAGATTTGAATTAATGCAAAATCTTAATGGTATGTGTTTTACTGCTATTATTGTTCATGATGTGTTCTAGTTATGTTTTTCAGTCGGTTATTATCTTGATAGTATGTGTTTTACTGCTATTATTGTTCATGATGTGTTCTAGTTATGTTTACAGTCGGTTATTATCTTGATAGTATGTGTTTTACTGTTATTATTGTTCATGATGTGTTCTAGTTATGTTTACAGTCGGTTATTATCTTGATAGTATGTGTTTTACTGCTATTATTGTTCATGATGTGTTCTAGTTATGTTTACAGTCGGTTATTATCTTGATAGTATGTGTTTTACTGCTATTATTGTTCATGATGTGTTCTAGTTATGTTTTTCAGTCGGTTATTATCTTGATAGTATGTGTTTTACTGCTATTATTGTTCATGATGTGTTCTAGTTATGTTTACAGTCGGTTATTATCTTGATAGTATGTGTTTTACTGTTATTATTGTTCATGATGTGTTCTAGTTATATTTACAGTCGGTTATTATCTTGATAGTGTGTGTTTTACTGCTATTATTGTTCATGATGTGTTCTAGTTATGTTTACAATCGGTTATTATCTTGATAGTATGTGTTTTACTGTTATTATTGTTCAGGATGTATTGTGGTTATGTTTTTCAGTCGGTTATTATCTTGATAGTATGTGTTTTACTGTTATTATTGTTCATGATGTGTTCTAGTTATGTTTACAGTCGGTTATTATCTTGATAGTATGTGTTTTACTGTTATTATTGTTCATGATGTGTTCTAGTTATGTTTACAGTCGGTTATTATCTTGATAGTATGTGTTTTACTGTTATTATTGTTCATGATGTGTTCTAGTTATGTTTTTCAGTCGGTTTTTATCTTGATAGTATGTGTTTTACTGCTATTATTGTTCATGATGTGTTCTAGTTATGTTTACAGTCGGTTATTATCTTGATAGTATGTGTTTTACTGTTATTATTGTTCATGATGTGTTCTAGTTATGTTTACAGTCGGTTATTATCTTGATAGTATGTGTTTTACTGCTATTATTGTTCATGATGTGTTCTAGTTATGTTTACAGTCGGTTATTATCTTGATAGTATGTGTTTTACTGCTATTATTGTTCATGATGTGTTCTAGTTATGTTTACAGTCGGTTATTATCTTGATAGTATGTGTTTTACTGCTATTATTGTTCATGATGTGTTCTAGTTATGTTTTTCAGTCGGTTATTATCTTGATAGTATGTGTTTTACTGCTATTATTGTTCATGATGTGTTCTAGTTATGTTTACAGTCGGTTATTATCTTGATAGTATGTGTTTTACTGCTATTATTGTTCATGATGTGTTCTAGTTATGTTTACAGTCGGTTATTATCTTGATAGTGTGTGTTTTACTGCTATTATTGTTCATGAAGTGTTCTAGTTATGTTTACAATTGGTTATTATCTTGATAGTATGTGTTTTACTGTTATTATTGTTCAGGATGTATTGTGGTTATGTTTTTCAGTCGGTTATTATCTTGATAGTATGTGTTTTACTGCTATTATTGTTCATGATGTGTTCTAGTTATGTTTACAGTCGGTTATTGGTTACATAACTACGTAACCGTTTTCAGGCATTATGTATATTGTGTTATCTAATTTATTGCATAATATTTGATGTTACTGTAATGATAATTCACATTAAAAATTATTCAGGCACTTCTTGTAACATTATTCTTTATCATGTCTTTTGCCTGAGATGAAAAATAATTTTGACAAATCATCTATTCCAAAGTAATGAAATATGTACCCATCAAACACAATTAGCATATCTACGTGACTATGTCTGTCTATTTCTCTTATTCTAACTGGCTTTAAAAGTTTGTCTACTGTAAACAGTAACACACACACACATCTCTCTCTCTCTCTCTCTCTCTCTCTCTCTCTCTCTCTCTCTCTCTCTCTCTCTCTCTTTATATATATATATATATATATATATATATATATATATCATAAATGTATTCTATATTTTATTGGACATTTACTTAAACAATGCTTATGTTTTATTGGACATTTACTAAAACAATGCTTATGTTTTATTGGACATTTACTAAAACAATGCTTATGTTTTATTGGACATTTACTAAAACAATGCTTATGTTTTATTGGACATTTACTAAAACAATGCTTATGTTTTATTGGACATTTACTAAAACAATGCTTATGTTTTATTGGACATTTACTAAAACAATGCTTATATTTATCAAGATTATTTGTGGGGTCTACACAGATGACCTCCTGAAGGGTTTATAATGAATTCTATGGCATAAAGAACATTTATTGCTTTTATTTTTTAAAAATATTTATACATTTGTGATCCATTCTTGTAAATATGTGCATAAATCTCCTTTTATATCTTAAGAAACATCCATACGTAGCGTTAAATATCTTATTCGGGTAGCAAAAATAAATGCGTATAATTACTTTTTTTTGACTAAATTTTGTATCTTGTATATGAAACATATTTTGAACTTTACTTTCCGTTTTAATTTTGTTCATTATATTTACAGGCAAAATTATATCATACCAATCTTTATAATGTAATATATCATGTTCTCTCACTTCTAGTTTCACAAAGAAATCTAGCTGCACTTTAACTGGATCCAAATCTGACATTTTTCTACTTTTTATTTTCCGTAAATATGGTTAAATTTCTTTAAAAGATACAAACAAATCCTGATTATTGTTAACAGCTCCTGCTCCAAATCTATATTCATCTAATCTCCTATTAAATGAGTTCTGCAGCATTCTTCTCATAATTTTGTTTAGTCATAATTATGTCATTTCTTTTCTCGTTGGAAGACAAATTAGACGGGCCTTTGGTAGTTTACATCAAGTAAGGTTTTTTGAATTTCAACAATTCGTTTCAAGTACAAAAGAAGTTGTAGAGAGATTAAAAATTACCCAATCTATATTCCGATGACGCATCTTTAAAACTAATAATTAGAACAGGAATAGATGAAAAATACATATTTGTCCTAACTAACAATATGTGAAATTGCATCTCTGTTTACATTAGATTCCACACAAAAATAATTAATTGGTAAGTTATATGCTTCTGCTTCGTTGCAGTACTATAGTTGTGCAAATTACTGTGCTGTGTATTTTAGGTGTCAAAATATTATAATATTTATTTTCTATGGAAATTAAAACTTCTAATGCAGTCAAACTGTAAGTGCGCAAGCTGATGTGTGCTTGTGTACTGTGTACATGCCATATATAAATCATATATATATATATATATATATATATATATATATATATATATATATATATATATATATATATATATATATATATATATATATATACACACACCAGTCGTTGTGAACAGTGCTGTCCCTGGATCCAGCAGTGGGATGCATGCTAATGTGAAATGAAATTATGTAAAGGGAAACTATAACAGGTTAAACAAATTCTAAACCCATCGCCTTGCCTGTATGTACCGGTCCCCATACTCTCTCGACTAAGCGCTCAACTACAAAAACGGATGGAATAAAGTCTTTGACACAGGCGTAGTTGACATACTCATTTGGCGATCGTGTAATTAAATCTCATCTAAGTACACAGTCACTCCGGATTCCAGCGACAGAAATCAAACTATATAGAGGCTAATATCAAAAGTTACAAATATACACCATACAAGTAAGTGCGATCCCTGAATCATGCAGGAGGGTGCGTGATAATATGACGTGAAATTATAAAAGGAGAAAGAATTTTATCATGCATGCAAGATAATGTTTTTAATTCGTCCTCCATTGAGATTCCAACCCGGGTCGGCGAGTTAGAGCACGCATCGCCTTGCCTGCACGCACCAACCCCCATACTCTCTAGACTAGGCGCACATCTCCATAAAAGGATATATATATATATATATATATATATATATATATATATATATATATATATATATATATATATATATATTCATATTCTTTTCTGTTTCAGGCGCTTTGCAACCAGTTACGAAGCCTTCTCTCTCTCTCTCTCTCTCTCTCTCTCTCTCTCTCTCTCTCTCTCTCTCTCTCTCTCTCTCTCTCTGATCGCGTAGTTGATTAAGTGGGTGTAAAACTAAATAATGCAGTTGCTAAAATTACTAAATAGGTAGCCTATGTCATGTCAGCAATACATATTCAAGAGAGAATGTTAAAAGCAAATTGTAAATACGTGTAGCGATAAAGTGTTAGTATCTGAGTATTTAACCTACAATAAAATGTGAGATGAATATGCTGAGTGTTAAAGAGAACTAAATCACAATAATAGCTTATATTAATGAACTATACAGAAAGGGAGTTTCGAAGGTGCACTCCTTGAGCTTTCGAGCTAGAGGTAAACCTAAGGTGTACATTTATTATACCGCAAAACAACACATGAGTAGTGTATTGCGGGAAGATTGTATAAATATTTATTGGATTCACCCACATAGGAACATACATACGTCTTTTGCAAAACTTTATAATGATATTTGCTGACTCTAATTGGCTCCAATAAAGAATAGGATTTACGTTAAAGAAAAATATAGATATCAGCAGATTGACAAATATTTCACATTTTAAAAGTTAAAATTTCACATTTCGGCCATTTGTCAACGTTTAATTTTTTGTTTCGAAGAAATTATTTGTGAAAACGATCCCTTATGTTGTGGTGTTTTGTACTTAAATTAGTAATTATGTTTGAAAACATCGCTAAAGCTTATTTAATACAGGACAAGCTTAATGCACAATTAAGCCATATCTGTATTTTAGAACGCAGTTTTCCTTATGGTATTACTACACTAATTATGCCAATCATTTAAAGCCTAAACAGAAAATATAACGTATATTGTGTTTGCGCACGACGACAAAGTAAACTGATGTGATTCGATTCCGAAAAGATCACCTGCACCACAAATTCTGCTTATTTCATTCAAATGCAGCTATTTCCAGAAAATGCAACTTAATCTATGCTGAATCTATGATATGTTTTGTCCAGATTATGCCTGGCATAAGTAAATTAGTATTGGAGCATCAGAACGTATAACTTACGCACTGGATTTGATCAAAAATGTGGAAAATAAAGGAACTATATCAGGAATTTAAATAGTATAGTGATGCCTTAAAGTCAGAATTTAGTAGCGTGTTACACTCACGTGCACAATGTTTAAAACACTTAATATCAATTTTTAAAAAATGATAATATTAGTGCAGGCAGTATCTACAAATAAATTCCCCCAATACACATATAACTGATAATATGTACTTTTTAATCATCCTTTGTTCTTCTTCTTTGCTTGGGCGAAATTTGTAAGGATCATTAGATAGAGATATACATGTTTATCTTTAGCAGAGTTTGGTACATCATGTTGCGAAACTATATACATGTATATCTTGAGCAGAGTTTGGTACATCGTGTTGTGAAACTATATACATGTATATCTTGAGGAGAGTTTGGTACATCATGTTGTGAAACTATATACATGTTTATCTTGAGCAGAGTTTGGTACATCATGTTGTGAAACTATATACATGTTTATCTTGAGCAGAGTTTGGTACATCATGTTGTGAAACTATATACATGTATATCTTGAGCAGAGTTTGGTACATCATGTTGTGAAACTATATACATGTTTATCTTGAGCAGAGTTTGGTACATCATGTTGCGAAACTATATACATGTTTATCTTGAGCAGAGTTTGGTACATCATGTTGTGAAACTATATCCATGTTTATCTTGAGCAGAATTTGGTACATCATGTTGTGAAACTATATGCATGTATATCTTGAGCAGAATTTGGTACATCATGTTGTGAAACTATATGCATGTATATCTTGAGGAGAGTTTGGTACATCATGTTGTGAAACTATATACATGTATATCTTGAGCAGAGTTTGGTACATCATGTTGTGAAACTATATACATGTTTATCTTGAGCAGAATTTGGTACATCATGTTGTGAAACTATATACATGTTTATATTGAGCAGAGTTTGGTACATCATGTTGTGAAACTATATACATGTATATCTTGAGGAGAGTTTGGTACATCATGTTGTGAAACTATATACATGTATATCTTGAGGAGAGTTTGGTACATCATGTTGTGAAACTATATACATTTATATCTTGAGCAGAGTTTGGTACGTCATATTGTGAAACTATGTTCCAATAACAATGAAATAACTTGTAATATTTAGCTTTTACACATTGACAATTATTCAATAACCGACAAACGAGGGAAACAGCACAGTGTCTTAGAATTTGAACTACTGTATTCTCTTGGTATCAATGTCATTTTTCATTTTTTCTTCACTATACTCAATACATTAATGTCATTGGATCCAATAATATAAACTAATGAAGTCTGAACAAAATTGGAAGTCACATGCAATTGTAGTGAATATTTTGATATTTCGTTTTCTCTCTATGCCGAACTTGTCCCGACCAATGTGAAAATCCTAATTGGATCAATTCAGCTGTCTGTTATAGCAGACTTTCGAGTTTAAAATTGTTTATAATATGATCTCTCTTCTGACTTAACGTCTAAATCGTCCTTACACGACTTTCTTGTCAGACATTAAGTTTAGTTTAGTGCAGCATGTTCTATGTGGAACAATATATATATATATATATATATATATATATATATATATATATGCACACAAGAATGAACGTAAGATAGGGTTATAAATGAAAACAAGCAAATAAATATATGCATGTAACTCTTAAAAAAGAGGAAAAACAAATAACATGCATGTTGACAAGTCGCATATTTCTCACACCCCCTATATAACATCCATGTTGTCAAGTCGCATATTTTACACAGCTCCTATATAACACCCATGTTAACAAGTGGCATATTTCCCGCAGATCCTAAATAACACCCATGATGACAAGTCACATATTTTCCACAGCCCCTATATAACACATATGTTGACAAGTCGCATACTTCCAAAAGTCCCAAATAAAACCCATGTTGACAAGTGGCATATTTCCCACAGACCCCAAATAACACCCATGATGACAAATCGCATATTTTCCACAGACTCTATATAACATATATGTTGACAAGTCGCATATTTCCCACATACCAAAATAAAACCCATTTTGATAAGTCGCATATTTCGTGCAGCCCCTATATAACACCCATGTTGACAAGTTGCATATTTCCCACAGACCCATGTGGACAAGTTGCATATTTCTTGCAGCCCCTATATAACACCCATGTTGACAAGTCGCATATTTCCCACAGACCCCAAATAACTCCCATGTTGATAAGTCGCATATTTCCCACAGCCCCTATTATAACACACATGTTGACAAGTAGCATATTTCCCGCAGCCCTATATAACACCCATGCTGACAAATCACATACTTTCCACAGCCCCTATATAACACCCATGTTGACAAGTCGCATATTTTCCGCAGCCTCTATGGATTCGTATTATATCTGTCGATTAAATATTTAGTTGTGTCTGGGCTTATTAGGTGGGTATAATGTTCGTGTTAATAAGTTTTAAACCTATGAAAACTGGATGCAAATATTAAATAGCAAGGATTAGCCTGTTCGGTTTTTCAACGAGTTTTAGAATTCTTTAGAATCTAGTGTAAAGCAGTGTAAACAATTAATTTCAGTTCCCCTGATCAATCAAATCTCAGATAGGTTATAAGCTTTTATTTGAGATATTTCTATCTAGTTTGCTTACTTTATTAATGTTTGACAAGCAGCTTTAAAGTGGAGTGCCTAGATACAATATGAAAGTAAGTATGTCTACCGTCCTATCAAGTCTAACTGGTATGCATTGGTATGAACGTAATACATATACAATCAAGTCTAAATTGTATGCATTGGTATGAACGTAATACATATGCAATCAAGTCTAAATTATATGCATTGGTATGAACGTAATACATATGCAATCAAGTCTAAATTGTATGCATTGGTATGAACGTAATACATATGCAATCAAGTCTAAATTGTATGCATTGGTATGAACGTAATACATATGCAATCAAGTCTAACTTGCATGCATTGGTATGAACGTAATACATATGCAATCAAGTCTAACTTGCATGCATTGGTATGAACGTAATACATATGCAATCAAGTCTAACTTGCATGCATTGGTATGAACGTAATACATATGCAATCAAGTCTAACTTGCATGCATTGGTATGAACGTAATACATATGCAATCAAGTCTAACTTGCATGCATTGGTATGAACGTAATACATATGCAATCAAGTCTAACTTGCATGCATTGGTATGAACGTAATACATATGCAATCAAGTCTAACTGGTATGCATTGTATGAACGTAATACATATTTAATGTTTGAAACATAAACCGAGCAAAAACCCGACTTCCCAAAATCTCCAATCGTGTTAGTTTTCATTGAATCAACTAGCATGATATTGTTGTACAAATATTGCAAATATATGCTGTTGGGATATGCAAATCCGGCAAAGATTCTTGGGCCAATTAAGGAACGTCAGTCACAGAATATTTAAGGAATATCAACTTCATGCTGATCAAGCAGGTTTTGAAACATGTAAATCTTTCAAATAACGTTACCTATATTTGCATGGATCTACCTCAAAGATTTGATGCTGCATTCATTGTGTACCAATACGTTTTAGAAAATGTTTTCCCCCGCTCGTAAAGAGTGCGTTTGAAATGGAGTGGTTAGCAAAATTCTGAATACACTATCATATAAAGAGTGCATATGAAATGGAGTGGTTATCAACATTCTGAATACACTATTATATAAAGAGTGCGTTTGAAATGGAGTGGTTATCAAAATTCTGAATACACTATCATATAAAGAGTGCGTATGAAATGGAGTGGTTATCAACATTCTGAATACACTATCATATAAAGAGTGCGTGTGAAATGGAGTGGTTAGCACAATTCTGTATATACTATCATATAAAGAGTGCGTATGAAATGGAGTGGTTGGCACAATTCTGAATATACTATCATATAAAGAGTGCGTGTGAAATGGAGTGGTTAGCACAATTCTGAATATACTATCATATAAAGAGTGCGTGTGAAATGGAGAGGTTAGCACAATTCTGAATATACTATCATATAAAGAGTGCGTGTGAAATGGAGTGGTTAGCACAATTCTGTATATACTATCATATAAAGAGTGCGTATGAAATGGAGTGGTTGGCACAATTCTGTATATACTATCATATAAAGAGTGCGTATGAAATGGAGTGGTTAGCACAATTCTGAATATACTATCATATAAAGAGTGCGTGTGAAATGGAGTGGTTAGCACAATTCTGAATATGCTATCATATAAAGAGTGCGTATGAAATGGAGAGGTTAGCACAATTCTGAATATACTATCATATAAAGAGTGCGTGTGAAATGGAGTGGTTAGCACAATTCTGAATATACTATTATATAAAGAGTGCGTATGAAATGGAGAGGTTAGCAAAATTCTGAATATACCATTACATAAAGAGTGCGTATGAAATGGAGTGGTTAGCAAAATTCTGAAAGATAACGTTGCCTCACATGTACATGTATATATTCTTTGACACGGTTCTCAATATTTTGTTAAATCTTAATTTTTGAAAATGTATTGAGTAGCGAGAGGAATGTGCTGCTAAAATGATATGTTAAGAAAAATTAATTATTTTATAAGCGCAATATTACAATAGCTCCAAGGAGAAATTTCTTCCGGGACATTGTCTCTATTGTACTCCACAGAATATACATTAATACATAAATGCCGACTTAAGACTTATACGTTATGGCTTCTTGTTGCTGGTTAAATTCCTCAGACACTAAACTCTTACTTTGAAATTCAGGCATTGTTTCTTAACAATGGGATAATTCTAAACTAAACAAAACCAGAATTTTAAACCAAAGGAAATACTGAAATGTAAATTCATTATTGAGTTTTATACATGTGCCGTAAATGGTTCATTTATGTATCAAAGTTTTAATTTTTCATACCAGTGGTTGCTTTGCACAGTTGGGGAAATGAAAGGGAAACCCCATGGATACATGAAGAAAACAACAGTATTAGCACAATAAATGCCACTTTTCGAACGAAATCCTGCGAAAAACCCATAGATTTTTCCCCATACAAACTTTTTCTATCCTTAATCATTACAGTGATATTACCTTACCGATTTCAACACGATTTCAGCACGGTCTGTGACAATAATGGCTAAGTTCATTTAAACGAAAACCATAACAATGAGGCTTCTGGAAATTATGTAGAAAACATAATGTTACTGATAAGATAATGTGTATTTAATCATATTATGTACAACTTGGTATTCATATTCATATAAGAATGTTGTTTTGAATTATTCAATTTACTCTAAAGTCAAACATTCAATGTACTATTATTTGAGCCTCTGTTGTCCTAGGTTCGATCCTGGATGGTGGCAAGCTCATAGGTTGTCTATCCTTGTCTGTGCCTGAATCCCTAACTACTCCAATTTAACGAGCATTTACATCTTTTCTGTAGGTGACAAAAAATTTAATCTCTGATATAAGTCTTATTCCTGGAGCTTTGAGATACAAGTCACACATATAAAATAAAACCAAAAGTCACTCATTGGCATTCATATCACACAGGAAGCTTTATGCTTGAATGACACAATTTTGTGTTAAATACATAAGATTTTTCGACATTGGAGACCTAAAATTGTAGTACTATAAAAGACAGGACAAATTTCAATACGAATGTCCAAACATGCCATTCTAATATATAATTTTACTTTTTTAAATGACCTAGCCGTTTATCAAGTCAGTGGCGTTTGGCTCTCGTATACGTGTCATTCTTTGGCGCCACTTAATTCTTAATATATTTCGTTTCATTGTAATTTTTTTTGGTGTATGTGTATGTGTGTGGGTTTTCTACCGAGGATTTCCTTTTATTAAACTTGTATTTTTTTAAAAATAATAGCTTATTCACAATTTTCTGAGGAGATTGTTTTACATATTTTATTTTTAATTCATTGGACTGGTATACAAATCTATGTATATATGTATCTACATGTGTGTACGTGTGGTTGTTTGCGTGTGTGCGTGTGTGTGTGTGTGTGTGTTTGATGAAAAGCTAAGTAGGCATTATGTCCGAGCACTCTGGAACACCAAGTAGTCATATGTGTACTACGTTTAGATAGTTGATAAAGTTACATTCGTCTGTATTAGTTATTAAGGTGATTTGTGGCTCTTAGTGTATGCATGCTCTAGTGGCTAATAAACATATAACACCATTATATAGACTTATAGTTTCATTGTAAGTAAAATTTTGGGAAATTAGTTCTCGAAAATTTCAGCATCCGCTTTTTGTTACAGAAATTTACAGTATACAGACTTTAACATTATGAATGACATAAAATATTAGACTAGATCCAGTGAAAATAAAAGTCAAATGTATAATGGAATATAGCCTTAGGGACGATGTATAAAACCGAGATAATGCAATGGTATTAGAGAAAAGTGGTGTATAAAACCGAGATAATGCAATGGTATTAGGGAAAAGTGGTGTATAAAACCGAGATAATGCAATGGTATTAGGAAAAAGTGGTGTATAAAACCGAGATAATGCAATGGTATTAGAGAAAAGTGGCGTATAAAACCGAGATAATGCAATGGTATTAGGGAAAAGTGGTGTATAAAACCGAGATAATGCAATGGTATTAGGGAAAAGTGGTGTATAAAACCGAGATAATGCAATGGTATTAGGGAAATGTGGTGTATAAAACCGAGATAATGCAATGGTATTAGAGAAAAGTGGTGTATAAAACCGAGATAATGCAATGGTATTAGGGAAAAGTGGTGTATAAAACCGAGATAATGCAATGGTATTAGGGAAAAGTGGTGTATAAAACCGAGATAATGCAATGGTATAAGCGTAAATACTCGTGAAAGACTTCTGGCTGACAATGCAGAAAGTGATATAAATCGTAATTGGCTCTAAACTGCAATGAATCATAGAACAGCCCGCAGAAATAATGTTTAAGCATATGACAGTATATCAGGTCATCAGATAATTCAATACCATCTGTGGTAGAGTTTCGAAATGTCCCAACATTGATTTGCTAATTGGTATTCTGCTACATGTACAAGATTTTACTGACTTAACCTTGACTATGGACATAATACACTGGCCAAGAGTCATGTATAATGGACACATAAACATTTCCACACGGACATTTTAATCATCATTATTGTGATTGTTCTTTAAACAATAATATGTATTAATGGTCAATAATACTGTTCAAAAAACAAAAGTACATAATATACTAATAGCGATAAAATCAGAGAGGGAATATAATCTCCGTTTTTCTGACTTAAATATGCCAAAGTAGGATGACAGCTTTTGATAATAAAACCAGTGTTTCACAATCTCTGACACTCACGCCTCCATGACGCCTACTTATGTATAAAACTGGAAGAAATCCGGTAGTGCTTTCACAACGCTATTCTGGACTTTATATTCCGTTACAGTGTAGTCCTCCTAGTGCTGGAATTTAAATGGAGTTGATGTCATATACACGGTGCGGTAATTGCATTAGGAATGCATTTGCATAACAAATGCAGCCACTCTCCAACAAAAACATTTTTTTTAAATCTCGCAAGCATGCCTTTTAAGAAGAATTAAACAACACTCTCGCCTAATATTGTGTGCTGAGAGAGGAAGTAAATTAAGGATACAAAATATATCGTTAAAAACGTACCTTGATAATGATCCATGGGTATAACTTCTATTTCTGTTATGGCAAAATACGTTTTATGCGGCTTTGTATGTAATCTCAATATTATCATTATGTATGTGGTCAATTAGTAATAGTACCGTATATACTCGCGTATAAGCTTATACCAACTGCAAACTGCATAGACCCAGATCTGCCGTCGCATAATGGGCCGGCAGATCTGGGTCTACGTTCTAATCAGTAGAACAAACAACATAGACCCTGATCTGCCTGCGCATTATGCGACGGCAGATCAGGGACTACGTTGTTTGCATTTGTACACGAGTATATACGGTATTTCAATTTCATTGCAAATATAGATGTAATGTATTTCCTTGGCATTTTAATTTGTTCTGAGTTCTTCAAACATGTCGAAGTATCCTCCTGCAGGTTATTAATAACTTGAAATTTACATGGGTATCGAATTTCTCACAGTTGAAATTTACATGGGTATCGAATTTCTCACAGTTGAAATTTACATGGGTATCGAATTCCTCACAGTTGAAATTTACATGGGTATCGAATTTCTCAGTTGAAATTTACATGAGTATCGAATTTCTCACTTGAAATTGACATGGGTATCGAATTTCTCACACTTGAAATTGACATGGGTATCAAATTTCTCACACTTGAAATTGACATGGGTATCGAATTTCTCACACTTGAAATTTACATGGGTATCGAATTTCTCACACTTGAAATTTACATGGGTATCGAATTTCTCACAGTGTTGCTTCTTTTAACGATGCCATCTCGTCACATAATAAGATCTGTACCACATTTCTGTGCAAATATATATTATGCAATGTTGGTGGTTTTGTCACCAATCTTTGGGATTAGAATGTTTTACTGTCCAAAGATACATTTTGTTAGAAATCCTCTGCATCATCAACTGTTTGTAAAGTGTGAAATCGGACTGCTACCTTTAATCACCTTAACTAATAGGAATAACACGGGAAGGAATCTCAAATACAGTGCATTATCAACAGTAGTCCAATTAAGTAGAATTTAAGCTTATGCCAGGATTTTATGCCGTTAGATCAGGACAACATTTATGCTCACAATCCCCTGCTTGTAAGGGACAATTATTTCTGACCTTTTTAGGCAGTGTAGAAACAGAAACCAATTTCATATGAATTTGTATGCTTCACAAAACAATAAACACGACACTTACTTGAATTACAAGTTTATGAAAAAGCGTCTTGCACGGATTCTTCCTTTAAAAGTCCACCAAGAGAGGAAAAAAAAAATAAAAATAAAAAAATTTCTTTTTCTTTTGTCTAAAACAATGTTAGAAAATTATTCTTAAATGACATCAATGCACTAGAAAAGGATCAATGAAATCACCAATAACAGACGTCCCTGTTCTTATGGTTTTCGACTGGATAAATTCTGATTAGTGGTCATACATATTGTCTTTTGTGTTTCTGGCCCTGATTGATAAAGAACCTTTACGATATAGATTAAAACTTTTCTCTGTAAGACTTCAGGATAACGGCACAATCCGCACGCACTTGTTAAGCAGATATTTCTTACAGCACGCAATGTATAGCCTGTCAGCCTCACGAAGATAAAGTCAATATCAGCGTGACTGAATATATATCTCTGTCTGTGTGTCTCTCTGTCTCTCTGTCGGTCTGTCTGTCTCTCTCTTTCTCTCTCTCTCTATATATATATATATATATATATAATCATCAGTATAAATCAGTGGATGAACTTAATTACAAAAATCACGATGATAAGTTTGTTTATATATATGTATTGAGAGACAGATATACACAAGGTAGTATGGAAATGGAGAGAACGTTTGTCATACATACGTTTGCACTAATATGTGTACATATATGCATAGATACATATGGCACTAATGTTTATATCGATGCGCCTGATATTATGTTGTCGTGATGAGTTTTATTCAATATCTATGTAGCAGTGCAAAATACGAAGATAGACAACGTTCCAAAATACGCAGTATGGTGAAACCACAAAAAGACTAAGTTTTTTGTATCCGTTCGGTGACAAATCTTTTGTCACGTCCATTATTTATCCTTCTTTTGTTCAATTTAAAAAGAAAAATTGCGACCTTCAAAACTTTGTCTTTAAAACTGAATCGAAGTGGGAAGTGTCATCCGCTGGGAAAAATAATTCTGATATAGCGAACTCACCCCACCCCTACGCTCCCCCCCCCCCCACCAAAAAATAAAATAAAAAATGCGTTCATAAGCGTTTGTCCTTAAAATATGGTAAAAAAAATTCTATTAATCTTTATTTAGTGTTATCAGTAAGTATTTAGGATATCGAAGTCTCCCGAGGAAAGGAAAGTCTTAATTGTGACGTACAGTATATTTTGTAATTTCATGTCTTTTAAATTTTTTCCTTAGGATCCCAATTGTTTTTTCCTATAAATGAAGTATTATATACAAACTTGCTCTTTCACTGTATACAAATGAAATGAAACCCATCTCGTCACATATTTTCGGTCGTGATAACGTTAACTTGTTCACAGTGCTGTGTAAGCACGATAATGGTCGACTCAGTGTGAGTGGCCAAAGATTCTGGGCCAACGCGTCTGCGGAGTAGTGAGGTTTCTGAGGGATCCTTCAGCAGGCCGGGAGGAGTAGACCACACAAAATCATTCCTCGACGACTCATCGGGAGCGGTAAATCGGAAGTATTCGTGCCAATCGTCGGAATGCCACCAGATAAGATCATCACATATGTTGAGGGAATATATATATATATATATATATATATATATATATATATATATATATATATATATATATATATATATATATATATATATATATATATATATTAGGGTATATACTTAGGGTATATATGTTGATAAATCCATACTTGGGGTATGTATGTTGATAAATCCATACTTAGGGTATGTATGTTGATAAATCCATACTTAGGGTATTATGTTGATAAATCCATACTTAGGGTATTATGTTGATAAATCCATACTTAGGGTATTATGTTGATAAATCCATACTTAGGGTATGTATGTTGATAAATCCATGCTTAGGGTATGAATGTTGATAAATCCATACTTAGGGTATGAATGTTGATAAATCCATACTTAGGGTATGTATATTGATAAATCCATACTTAGGGTATGTATATTGATAAATCCATACTTAGGGTATGTATGTTGATAAATCCATACTTAGGGTATGTATGTTGATAAATCCATACCTAGGGTATGTATGTTGATAAAAATCCATGCATTGATCATATCCATTGACAAACGATGCCGTTTGTAAGTATGTGTTCATGAAGTACCTTGATCGTATCCGTTGAGGAACGATACCATTTTGGTATATCCGTTGAGGAACGATACCATTTTGGTATATCAGTTGAGGAACGATACCATTTTGGAAAATCGTTAATGAACTTTGTGTGCATGTGTAGGGTAGGGTTTTCATTTGAATTAGTTTAATGTGTGACCGACAGAAGTAAGGATGTGAGCTATGGTGTCAGAGATTCAATTATCATTGCATTATAAATAAACATTTCATTCACGTCCTTGTGTTAAGTGACTTTGCTAGATCCAATCCCACCCAGTATCAGCCTGTAACAAATATATTCTTTTTCCACTGAATATATTCACATTATTTCTTAATTCTGAAAGTGTAACTCTCTCTTAAAAATAGAATTCAATACCACGTGACTTTTTAAACTGGATTGCTTAAATTTTACATTTGGATTACCTGAAAATGTTTGGAGTCAACAACATCCATCTCATCAAGATTAACTTCGGTAAAATAATATTTCAAAATTTCAGAGAAAATCAATAAACTCTGGAAAGCTGTTCTGCAGTTAAACCTACTAACATATGAAATAATTTTCAGTTTATTTAGATATTTTATATTATCATAAACGTTGGGGTTGAACGCGTCTCCAGAACTCTCAGAATACATTGGCCTTGGTCGTATTCTCAACTGAGTCCCTCAAAGATTCTTGTGAACTAGGGTTTGTTATTTCATCTGTATTTACAGTAGAAATATTATCAATGTGTGATTCTTCACACACATTTTTTTCCCTTAACATCGCTAGCATAAAGTTGTGCAGTCACATTGTTTCTCTGTCATTAAAATTCGAGATTCAAACATTCATGTAGCAAACTGTTCAAATTGTCGTAAAAAAATATTTTTTAAAACTATTAATATTACTAAAACATTATTTTAAACACTTGGTAAATTAATATGAGAACTGCAATTTCTCTTGATATGAATACCAGTGTCTCTTGGGGGTATCATTTTACAAATATTGATCCATTATAATGATTGTCTGCATTGTGAACACAATGAATTTTAATCATCTGTATACAAGAAATGTCGGAAGTTACGTAATGTTTCATTTTGTTGTCGTTCAATACTGTTTTTAATTAAAATGTCAATAAACGTTCAATCTGTTAAAAACAAGGATTACTTTCAAACAGTAGCGGCGGGAGGGTTCGAGGCATCCGGGGACAATTGTTCTTTAGTGGTGCCCCTACTTTGCCACGGAGAACAGTTTTTATGTCAGTTGCCAACCTACAACTCCCCAACCAACATCTACGCCCAGGTTACAGCTATAAAAAAAAAAACCAAGAGGTCCCGACGGCGACCCCCATATCCTCGCCCTGCGTCCTTGCCATCCCCCCCCCTCCCTGCGCCCCCCGCCCGTCGCATCGCCTCTGCTTGTAAAATTAGATAATGTAATATGATAGATCGTGGGAAATTTTTCGTGGTATTCCTGAAACTTGAATACCAAGAGTAATGATATTAGTTCCGAATATGTGCTGATAAGTTTCATTTGTACGGAGATAGCGCTTGGGACTGAGAGGATCCAATTTGAAAGAGTCCATAGAATAGGAACGAGAAACCCTCTGCGTGTGAAACTTAGACCAATATTCCCTAAATTCACCAAAATTAAGGACCTTGAACTTGTGAAAAATAAATCCCTTCAAATTCAATCGAAATAAAGGCAATTCAGAGTTGTGGAAAAGTTTCCCAGGGAAATTTCTGATAGGTGAAAAATATTGATGCATGTTTACAGAGCTTACTAAAAAAAAAAATTAAAAAAAAAAAAAAATGCAAAGAAAGAACAACTGAAAATTTACAATTTGTTGTGAATGGCGATCAAGTACCATTTGAAGAAGCGAAAAGAGATGTACGGGCATTACCCAGACAAAGAAAACGTTTAGTCAACTTCTGTACCCAAGATCAACATTCAGACGAGCAAGGGAAAACGAATGGATGGACATGAAACATGAACAACCAGTCAGCTCCACAGCGCTCCACTGGTACAACTGGCTATAATAATCCAGTATCTGGGTCATGTTTACAACTACTGGACACTGGAATCCCATGCAATACACAAAACTGATTTGATCACATTGCTTACATTAGAGGCGACATCTATTAGGGAGGTCATAGAGGACTACAAAACAATTTACAATATGTAAATAAGAGCTCATTAATGTTCTCTCCAAATTAAATTGTTGTAATTTTCATTGATGCTTGTGTACTCAAGCCAAAACTAAATTATCAAGAATTTTTGGATTTTGTCAATTAGTTGGATGTTACCTGATTAGCTGAAACTTAATGATCTTGATGCTATTAATGTTTCAGGATATGATTTTTAAAAACATACAACAATAAAGTCAGGCGGTATGTTATTTTTGATAAAAAGAGAATTTCTTTTCATATTTTAGTCAAGTTAACGGTTCTAATTATTGTACTGAGGAAATCTGTGTTCATTCAGAAAACAAAATTTTGACATTATCGAATAAGTCAAAATTAGTATCTATCATGGGTGATTTCAATGCACGAACTGCTGAATGTAATGTATTTGTGCTCCTTAGATGACTTTATAACAGATCTACGTGGTTTTGGTGGTGAAACTAGAAATTTCATTAATGAAGCAAACAGGCTTGCTGCGTGTGGAGGGTCACTTAGAAGGAAATAAGAAGACACAAACAGCCAAAACAACAACAATATGGTATCAGATTACAAGATCCTTGTGGAAAAAAGTAATGTATATATTTCAAATGATAGGTTAGGAGCTGATATGAAAGCCACAAGTAAGGGTCAACGTGTTATGGATTACCTATTGACAACTTCTGATAGGTTTTGTAAAATAAGGTTCCTTGGACGTTTTTTAGCGTAGATCTTTCGTATCAGAAATTCATTGTGACCTGGCATTTTCTTCTGATTGCAGAATCAATAGAGAAAAAAAATTGCGGGTGTCACGGATATAATTCCACTGGAAAAATGGAAACTTTAAACCAGTATTTGTGTCGAATCAAGAATGATGACACTGTATTACAAGGTTCTACTGATGCAGTAGTTTATAGTATAGCAGATATTTGTTTTAAAATAGTGCAAATTTGACTTTTCCGCTAAATATGTACCCAATAGGAAACCAAAGGTGCAGAAACCTTGGCATGTTAATGCTTGTCAGTCTGCTAGAAGACATTACTATACAGCTAAAAAGCAATATATTATGATCCACAGTAATTAGAGTATACAAGTTATGGTACCTGCTAGTCGGTTTTAAAAAGAAAACAAAAAACAAAACGGTAAATAAATATTCAAGACATTACATTTACTGATTTCAATATAAATTTCCCTTTTTTAATGTGATTCTAGATACAGGAATACTTTCATAGCTATGGTCTATCAGTATAATTAAATCAATTTATACGAGAAGTGGGAACTCGGATACCTGAGAAGAGTATTGGCCTATAACTTTGCCTTCTTCTTTGGGCAACGTATTTATACGATGCTAATGCAATTTGATGATGAATACAATATATTAAATAGAGGCTCAGCTAAAATTTAGAAAGTCATAGTCAACACTTAAATAGAGTTTGAGTCAGGATTTACAAAGTCATATTCAAGACTAGATAATATGTTTGCGTTATTATTTTGTTGTTGATCAATTGAACTAAAAAACTATTTTGTTTGTTGGAAGATTTTCAAAGAGCATATGGAGAATTTCATTATATGAAAAGATAATTAGCTAAGGTGTGTCTGGAGATATATTTTAATGTTATAAAAATATGTATGATAGTAGTAAATTTTATGTACAGGTAAACGGTGAAATTTATAAATTTTTTAACTGCGCAAAAGGTGTGCTACAGTTTAAATAAATTGTCACCTCTTCCCTTTTGCTTTGTTGATAAATTATATTGAGAATCATTGGATAGAAAACTTATGTACCGTATATACTCGCGTATAGCCATATCAAATGCAAACAGCATAGACCCTGATCTGCCGTCGCATAATGCGCCGGCAGATCAGGGTCTATGTTGTTTGTTCTACTGATTAGTAAGTACAAATTGCATAGACCCAGATCTGCCGGCGCATTAAGCGACAGCAGATCTGGGTCTATGCAGTTCGCAGTTGGTATCGACTTATATTCGAGTATATACGGTAATAGTCCATCAGTTATCATGTATTACTGACCGTTGGTAAATATGAAAATAATGGTTTTGCTCTATGCGGATTATATGCTTATTGATGCTGATAACCTTGGAGTTCTCGAGCTAATGTAAGATAATTTTACACTGTATTGAAACTCTGTGCAAATTTGAACAGACGGAAATGATAAATGATAATATTTTGTCAATATAAAAAAACCCAACAAACAGGTGTTTAAACTTTAAAAATGTATCATTATATATAGTAAATGAATATAAATAGTTGGGAATACGTTTTCATACAAAACGGCAGCTGTACAACAAAAGAAAATATTAAAATTTTGGTTAGCCAAGCCTAGAAAGCGATGTTTATATTGAGGAAATGAATAAAAATTTAGAATGAAATTCAAAATTTACATTTATCGTTACACTGTCAATTACAACTTTTGATCAAACCATATTACGGTTATTGATATATGGATATATATGATGGGCATTTTACGACATATCTGTTTGCGTCATGTGTAACATTTGAAAAAATCAACCCTTCTTTTTTTCTTGTATGCAGAGCTGAGACCAGCGTCTTTCATGATACACATGTATTAATTCTAGGCATTTTTTATTTCGGAGTGGGAAGGTATTATTGGGGAATAAAAAAAACAAAATGACTGGATGTAATGTATAGTGTTTTGAAACTTTTATTTTAAAATGTATCTACAGTAACAGATTCACTAATTGTGTTATTAAAGTTACTTACATATGGTATAGACAAAATATTCCAATTCATTGGAAATTAAAGGCTGATGGATATTACTGTTCCTCTGATCAATACGTACACATTTTGCACCCTAAGTTAGAGAGTTGATGAAAAAAGAAGTGCATGGCATTTTTAAAACAGATCTGTCTTTCGAAAATTGTTTCAAAAAAAAGTCAGGACATTCAGAAGATGTTATCACAGTCTACTAATAGAAGTAGGGAGATAGTGAAATGCAGAAACTGAAGAGCGAATATGTACACTATGTCATTTAAATTATATTCGTTACTTAGCTTCACTACTTATTTGAATGTTCACATATTGACTTATATAAAAATATTTTCATGCCCAAAATTTTATTACAGACGGCCAAATATGTAAAGATGAAAGAACTGATTCAGAGTAGCAGAAGAACATTGTGAGGCAACCTTTGCAGATTTATTCAAGTTGCAATTAAGCAAATCTTGCTCCTCTAAAAAAATCATTAAAATGTTAATTTACTATTACATGTAAGAATACTATTTACAAGCAAAGCATTTCCACTCAACTGTCATCTTACTAACCTTTTTGATTTCTTTATAGCTGAATCCACACGCAAACTGTTGTAAACTTTGTAAATATAATGTCACTAACTTCATATTCAATTGATTAGATAAGTGAGTGAAACACGTATTTATTTGTATTATTATTGACATGCTAATAAATCGATACAAGCAAGTCCTTTTGTTCCTGGACTTCAATATTTACAAATGTGTTAGTTTTGTGAAGGTCATGGTAAACATGTTTCTAGTTAATAACCACAGTCTCTGCTAATCCAACGTTTGTCATTGACAAACTAACTTTCAACTTGTTCTTTCAAGCATCGCGATATTGCGGGGTTAATTCTGAAACATTTCTACGACTTCAGGAGGATAGTGTTCATTGATACCAAACGGTTTTCCAGCAAGACGCGCACCAACGGCATGGATCATCTCCCTTTATTTAAAAAAAAAAAAAAAAAAAAAAAAAAAGGATCTCAGGCCTGTTCTAGGTTGGTTATCCCTAGCTGTTGCATGACATGGCCACCTGTATCACGTGTGTTGAGCGAGGGTCATAACCCGTGTGCAGGCTCAAATGAGACACAGTCGGAAGTATTCCGTTTCTTTTAAATAAAGTTTTTTCCACAGAGTTTTGAAGACATCCCATCATCTATTTATTCATTCTCAGAAGTGCCATAAAACTAAAATTATTTCGCATAGATCGTCATTTCAAATAATTCAGTTCATCTTTGAAATCTCCTAACTGAATTTTCTGATCCTGTAGATTTGCCCTAACACTCTTCACATGAGCATTGCAGCTTTTCAAATTTTTTCTTTGAATGCTATTAAGATATCATACCTATCACTCACAAAATTGATCCCATCCGCCCCCTACTCCATTTGTCGAACTCAGTCTTTCACTTAAGGTAGTGAGCTGTGTAGTGATCATAGTTAGTGTATTATGATTGGAGTCCAACTTGTCAATTTTATGGACTATCTTCTCCAACTTATCAATTTCATGTCAATGCAATATTCAGGCTAGATGATATCTATAAGATATCTTTTGAAACTCCTAGTGATGAAGTGAACAGACCTTTCCTGGCATGAAGCTAATTGTGGGACTTCCCGCTGGGGCTGGGGTTCCAACCACACACTCCTTATACTATTGTGAATGTTGGGTTTGCTGGCTAGAGGCTGGGGGTGGCCTCAAAGTAACAAAGGTGGGCAATAAATGAGCCAATGTATGGTTCATCACGGGAGGTAAGATATCACTTACTTCACTCAAGCTTGTGTGATGAATATTTGAATGTTTAGGGTAGACAGACGGTGTACCTTGTGTGATGAATATTTGAATGTTTAGGGTAGACAGACGGTGTACCTTGTGTGATGAATATTTGAATGTTTAGGGTAGACAGACGGTGTACCTTGTGTGATGAATATTTGAATGTTTAGGGTAGACAGACGGTGTACCTTGTGTGATGAATATTTGAATGTTTAGGGTAGACAGACCTTGTGTACCAAGTGCATATGGCGACGTGCCCGTGTCTGATTAAGGATTATTATTTTTCTTTCTTTCCTTCCTTCTTTCGAGTCTTTTTTGTTTTTGGTCCATTTCTTGGTATACAATACCTTTTAGACAGTTGGAAAATGTCAGCCTAAGCCATACGTAACTATCCAATATTTTGGTGAAAAGTGTGTGTGTCTCATAAACAATGACGTAAAACTTCACGGGGTAACAAATGAGATTGTCAAAAAATGTTGCATTGTATTATCTCATTAAAATTTAATAGTTAGTTCATGGAGACATAGGTAAATCAACTTGAATGCATCTTTGCATAGTTTGTGTCAGGTAATACAAGTCCTTCCATCCTCGTACAAGACTAATCAAGACTTATCCACTAAGATTATTCAGATTGGTTCACTGACTGACTGAATGGTTTGGTGTTTTATGGCACAACAACACAAGAAGGTTTTTTAACACTTGAAGTGTCTAGCTCAATGCCACACCACTGAAGCCGACCAAACTCTCTGCAATATTTGGACTGGAAAATGAGTCACAGACTGACGTCTATACTTAGTATCTCGGTTTACATCACCTGACACTCATTCATGGTATATGACACAAAACACTCATTTATGGTATATGACGCAAAACACTCATTTATGGTATATGACACAAACCACTCATTTATGGTATATGATACAAACCACTCATTTATGGTATATGACACAAAACACTCATTTATGGTATATGACATAAAACACTCATTTATGGTGTATGACACAATTATCTTTAATATGATTCATTCCATTCATAGCCAAAATAGTTTAATTAGCGAAGGAAATTGTAGAAATATTTTTATTGCGGCGAAAATAATTCTATTCGCGGAGAAAATTATGCCGTAATTTTATTCGCGAAAAAAAACTTCATTTGGTACGCGTGGAAAATACATTCTTTTTGCAAAGATAATATTTATTCCGCAGAGAAAATAATTAAATTCGCGATTAAAATGCAGTTTCCTTCGAGTAGAAAACAACTTTTTTCGTGCCGAAAATATTACAACATATTAAATCTTATTTACAGCGAACGTGTAACCATTTATTATCGCAGAGAAAAGCTCTATTTGCTTCGCGAAGAAAGATGATTTTTCGCCAAGAATAAAAATTATTCCTTTCTGAAATTAAATTTGTATGTTCGCAAATACAATATTTTAATACACTGCGAAAAGTTTGTTTGGTTTATGAATACAATTTATTTGGATGCAAATTAAATTAGTTAAGCCGCAATTAAAATCATGTTGAGTGGATAAATTTACATCATCTTTAAGAAAATAATTTCATTCACATCTATAATTCCGTTTTGTCGCGAATAAAAATAGTATGGTTGCGAGCAAAATTATTTCCTATTCGAAGGAAACTGCATTTTTGAAGTGAATAGAACTATCACAAATGATTGTATAATAAAAACACTAAAGGATTTCTTTATCTTGTCACCTTACTTAAGAATGTAGAACTCTTTATACAAATTCTGTTTTGGACAGCGGAAAGTCTTCATCCCCAGTTCACCCCTATATTCATACATTCAGTGAGATCACTGGCGTACTAAGGGTAAATGGCGCCCGGGGCGACGATGATGGCCCAAAGGGCTAGAATACGAGGCCCGAATTTTTATCAGCTGTTTTGGCGCCCCAAAACCTCTGGCGCCCGGGCAACTGCCCCCTCCGCCCCCCTCCCCCCGTTAGTACGCTGCTGAGTGAGATTATGATTTACTGTATTTAGTTGACACGGAGAGACACATTTCCACTACTTCCTTAGCTTCATCATATGTTCTTTTGTTTTAAAGCGGGTGGAATATAGGAAAATGTTTTACAGACACATTATACAGCTGTCGATTGTACTTTCAAAATACGAATGGGCCGAAATTTTTGCCGGATAATTAGATCAAACTTAATTTAATATTGTATTTTGCTGGTCTAAGCAAGTGATTCGAATTTCAATGCAAGCATATATGAATGCCTAGAGAAGCAGACATTGACATACTTTTCTCGAAAAATATTTGCATTGACATCTGTCTCGCATAGTACTCATCAGCTTCTAAACCCAGTATTTTAGAAATAATCTAAAGTAGTTCATAGGTCATTCTTTCTGATTTCTTTTATGAAGAGCATATCAAAGCTTGAAAATAAAATTAGTATGCAAAATGCGATTGAATGGTCATCGGACATATGGGAGGCTACTCGAGGCTATGCGTGAGAAGTCATAATAACAGCTGTTGAACGTGAAAGTTTAAATAATGTATTGTTAGAAAAATGATGTTCCGTTAGCGACCATGACATGATATTCTTCGTCTGACTTCGATTTGTATCAGGATATTTATGTCCAGCGAGGACTAGATGTGGAGGAAAACTGCAGATTGCCCAGAGCTTATTTTAGTCATCTCCCTTGAGTAATGTTTCTTTAGTTAAAACTCTAGTTGCATGAGCATCTTATGGCGTTATACATATACAAGTCTAAGCTTACGAAGCAGTTCCCGCGAGAATTATGTCAAACTTGAAGCAATGAATTGAGCTTCTGATTCACATACAACTCCGTCTCTGCACACATATATTTAGTACAGCTGATTATGTTCCAAGTTATGTCAGTGTCTGTTTCTTCACTTAAAAAAAGTCAATACTAATTTCGCTCTAGTGAGAATTTTTTATTAAACATCTAGATTACAGTCTCAATAACTTTGCATGTAAACAAGGACAATTACAATATACTAAAGCTTGAATGGGGTAAACAGTATATATTTGTCATAATTGACACTCGATTGCCACAATAATTAGAGACCTTTAATTTCCATGAAAATATCTTATATAATCACATAATAAATAATTAGACACCTTTATTTTCCATGAAAATATCTTATATAATCACATAATGAATAATTAGACACCTTTAATTCCATGAAAATATATGATATAATCACATAATGAATAATTAGACACCTTTATTTTCTATGAAAATATCTTATATAATCACATAATGGTATTTTATTGTTCTGACAAAAGGTAAGAGGCATGCCTGAAGAAATGAATGATAGTAATATCCAAATTATAAATACTAACTTTAGAGCAGACGTTCGCAATGATTCATTGTAGACTTTGAAAAGATGCATTTTAGCCTTCGTGCAAAGAAAAAGAATGGAACAAAATCTATTACTAATGCTGAAAACACGGAAGGTAACAACAGAAATAGGTTTTTTTATAGGCAAAGGTATTCTAGACGCTTGCCAGAGGCCCGAAAGTAAAACCAGTGCCTATCAGTTGTTGACAAATATTACTTGATGACGTACGAAGAGACATGAAAATGAAATATGTTTTACACCCCCTGGTGTTTTATCTGAGGAATCCACTTCTTCACCATTCCCTATTGCTCCAAGTCTACTTTTATGGGCAGTACAATTAAGTACATAGAACTACCGATAAAAGTACATTTGCAGACCATCTTCACATCAAATATAGCCCTCTAAAACACAGGAACAGAAAAGACTGACAGATATACAATTCAATATTTCTAATTGAGGGAACGTTATTATCATGATAATGGCATAGTAGGGGACATTCGTATCTGACGATTTTTTTAACTTCTGGACGCTTTTGAGTGTACACACACACACACACAAAAGACCCATGTACTGTTATGCTGTTCATTTACCAGCGAAGTGCAAAATTAGAAATTTAAATAATACGTTTTAATCGTTTCCCAAATATAGCTGGATTGCGTTAGGCGTACAAGACAATTCATCAGCTATTTTGAAGAGGTAGTGTCGTAAAAGACAATTCATCAACTATGTGGAAGAGGTAGTGTCGTAAAAGACAATTCATCAACTATGTGGAAGAGGTAGTGTCGTACAAGACAATTCATCAACTATGTGGAAGTGGTAGTGTCGTAAAAGACAATTCATCAACTATGTGGAAGTGGTAGTGTCGTACAAGAGTATTATAATTCCTCTTTTATCGAATGATGTCTTTCAGTAGAAAAAGAAAATATATGTACAGATTTATACCATCTCTCTGTGAAAAAAGTTGAATTGATTTTCCAAATGTATACGTGTTCTTTGGTCTTCATGATTCAAAACACTTTGTACACATTAATATCGTTAGATTCATAAATGTATGCAATGAATTGGAAAGGACAAGAGAGTCTTTTTCAGTTAAAAGGATGAATAGTATGAAAATTAAATACAATAAATGATGAATAGTATAAAAATTAAAGACAATGAAGGATGAATAGTATGAAAATTAAATACAAAAAATGATGAATAGTATGAAAATTAAATAAAAAAAATGATGAATAGTATGAAAATTAAATACAAAAAATGATGAATAGTATAAAAATTAAATACAATAAATGATAAATAGTATGAAAATTAAATACAATAAATGATGAATAGTATAAAAATTAAATACAATGAATGATGAATAGTATGAAATTTAAATACAATAAATGATGAATAGTATGAAAATTAAATACAATAAATGATGAATAGTATGAAAATTAAATACAATAAGTGATGAATAGTATGAAATTTAAATACAATAAATGATGAATAGTATAAAAATTAAATACAATAAATGATGAATAGTATAAAAATTAAAGACAATGAAGGATGAATAGTATGAAAATTAAATACAATAAATGATGAATAGTATGAAAATTAAATACAATAAATGATGAATAGTATGAAAATTAAATACAAAAAATGATGAATAGTATGAAAATTAAATACAAAAAATGATGAATAGTATGAAAATTAAATACAATAAATGATAAATAGTATGAAAATTAAATACAATGAAGGATGAATAGTATGAAAATTAAATACAAAAAATGATGAATAGTATGAAAATTAAATACAAAAAATGATAAATAGTATGAAATTTAAATACAAAAAATGATGAATAGTATGAAAATTAAATACAAAAAATGATGAATAGTATGAAAATTAAATACAATAAATGATAAATAGTATGAAAATTAAATACAATAAATGATAAATAGTATGAAAATGAAATACAATAAATGATAAATAGTATGAAAATTAAATACAATAAATGATAAATAGTATGAAAATTAAATACAATAAATGATGAATAGTATGAAAATTAGATACAATAAATGATGAATAGTATGAAAATTAAGTACAATAAAAGATAAATAGTATGAAAATTAAATACCATAAAGGATGAATAGTATGAAAATTAAATACCATAAAGGATGAATAGTATGAAAATTAAATACCATAAAGGATGAATAGTATGAAAATTAAATAAAATAAATGCATTTACTACAGATCCCTCTTTAAAAATGAAATAGGACAAAAGTTACAACAAAACTATATTTTTCTACTCAGCTAACATGATTGGCTTCGACCATAATTATTACTGCCCTTCAAATTCTGCATTTTGTCATCGATGGTAAGATACCGTTCAACTTGTAAATATAAAGGCTTTGTGCTAATTTGGGCGTCACACTTCAGTTACTTCACAGAAAAACCGACTTCGGGCAAGAAGAACAGCTTCGGACCTGAGCGGCTGCTTAAAGGCCTGCTTTGTGTACTTAATGTGTACGTGAAAGTGATAAGTAACTGACTAACTGTATCTTTGTTGCAGTTCTTCCTCGAATGATCAACAAGGTGTGTAATACGTCTGATTTGTCGCAAAGAACAGTGAAAACACATTTAAGGTATTTCAAACTAGACTATAAAACTCGTGCAAATATCTCATAATTAACATATAATCACAAGTAGAGAATATAAAGGCATAATGAAAATTATGTTAAACATAATAATATTGCCGACAAGATATACCATTTCAAAGGAGAAATAATTTTATGTAATACATTAAATAAGCTTAGTAGTTGACGTTTATCCAAAAATAACAAAATACTTTTTGTTATGTATGATGTTTAGATAATAGTATAAAAATTTTAGGAAATAATAAATGTTTCTTGACTTTAATATTTGCTTAAACCATAATGTTGTGTGTAAGGTCCACATGGTTAACTATTGTCCTTGAATTAGGTTGTTTACTTAATATTTCAGTTCAAGGACGGTTTTGGTAAGCAAGTTGTTGATTCAATTTGAGGTCAGGGTTGATTTTGTTTACAGATAAAACCAGAATTTCCTTAGAGTTATGTGTTGAAAGTCACACACACCATTTAATATTCTAGAACATTCTGTCATGTTAATTGCCTTATATTTATGCAGCATTTGGTAAACAAAATTCCATTCTAGTGTTCAACTTTGTGTTGAAAACATTCTTGTTTTTTATGATCAGTCTTTTGGAATCATCAGACTGTTTGGAATAATAGTTGTGCTGTAATCCTGTAATCTCGTAATGCTGTAATGCCGTAATGCTGCATTGTTGTATACATAATTCAAAAGGAATTATTTATTGGAACATTCTATATTTAGAACTTGTGATTAGTACACTTATGATTATTGGATTTTTTGGATTTTAATTCATGTTACTGTGAGTGTCTTTTGAATTTGCACTTTGATTGTCTAGAAATAAATTGTTTGTTGATTTCTACTTTATTTGTTAGTTTCACTATCTTTCTGTAGCATTATTTTAAGACCTAGAGTCGTAACACTTTTTTTCTTTTAAACATCAAATAGTAATAAAAATGCAGATAAAGGATAACATATTATTCTCGAATATTTTAATTTATTTTATTTTGTAAAACAGATTAATATGTGCGGATAAAATAATTTCTACAATGTAATTAACTAATGCTGGTAACTTTTCAAAATTAAATTTTGATAAATCGAATTAATAATTGGCGGATTATATTAAATTCTTTAATAGGCGAAGCTCTGATAATATTCGATCCATCTCAAGATTTTCGGACAAGGAAAACGTCAAGAAAGGAGAGACATTCGCTTTTCACCGAGTCTTTAAATAAACGATTTCGTCAAGGATATTTAATTGAATATAAACAATTGCATAAGATTGCAAACCAAACTGATTGCCATTTTCACCCAGTTATTTTGTGTTAGTGCCGAATCAATTCTGATTTATGCTCAAATTTTTTTTTTTTTTTTTTGTGGCATGTTTTAGATAAATCTTTTGTAAGTTAAATTAAAATGTTAAAAGCTATTATTTTGCACTGTTTGTAAGAAGCCAAGATAGCAGCTCATAACACGAGCTTATATCAAAGGAATATTTGTTACAGCACGCAATGTTTAGCTGTCAGCCCCTCGAGGAATATTTGTTATAGCACGCAATGTGTGACTTGTCGAGAATACAATTGACTTAGGTCTTAGCTTAATCAAGGAAAATAAAATGTTCAAATGATCATTGGCAGATGATACATTTTTGCAAACATTTTCGTTAAGCCTCATAAATCTTTGATATCCATGGAAAAATGAACAAGTGAACGCAATTGTTCACCGTTTAAGTGGCAAGTAAATAACTAAAAGACAAATATCATCATCAATGAACGGATGAAATTTGCATGTTTCTCATTTAATCGTAACACACAGAGAAATACAGACGAATATACTCACAGGTAGAGACAGAGCGCCACCAAGATAGATATAAATATGGAAACATACATACATATATACATACATACATACATACATACATACATACATACATACATACATACATACATACATACATACATACATACATACATACATACATACGCCAAATCATTTAGAAATAAGCAATGGAGGAAAGGGGGTACGGAGAGGGTATGTTCTGTATAATCTGTATTTATTTTCAATATAGGTTTTGTCGAATCCTTTAGACGATTTCTCAAAAAGAAGATTAGCAAATATCTTGTAGTTAATGCTTTCATTTTGGTCGACATAACAATACAAGATCATATTCAAACAGCCATGAAATGTGAACCATCTGAAGACGTTGCATTTGCCATTCGCGTGATATATAGAGTAATAACGATTAGTATTGCCATGACATATAGAGTAATAACAATTAGTATTGCCATGACATACAGTGTAATAACGATTAGTATTGACATGACATATAGAGTAACAACGATTAGTATTGCCATGACATACAGTGTAATAACGATTAGTATTGACATGACATATAGAGTAATAACGATTAGTATTGCCATGACATATAGAGTAATAACGATTAGTATTGACATGACATACAGTGTAATAACGATTAGTATTGACATAACATAGAGAGTAATAACGATTAGTATTGCCATGACATATAGAGTAATAACGATTAATATTGCCAACATTTCAAGCATTGGACCTACAAATTGCTAATAGCAACTTACATAAACTAGAACTAATAATATTTAAGACCTTCTTGCAGTATATTACGAGAACGCTTTACCTGGGAAATGGAAGCATGTGATTTAACCAGCTTGAAGTCAGCACCCAGCTAACGTCATAGAGGAGAGAGATATTGGTTAATATATATATATATATATATATATATATATATATATATATATATATATATATATATATATCGATCGATCGATCTCTTTATTTATAGATATATAGAGATAACCGACCCAAAAGAGAAACGTATCAAGATTATCAACTGATGAATTTTATTGATATTAGGATATTTGCATTTTTAACTGTGTGTCAGCACTTTGTACACCGCATACGCCCTAATTAACGGCTATATTTTTAAGTGTGTACACCCTAATTAACGTCTCTATGCTAGCTAAATAAAGTTTTTAGCCAAATAGTACGTCACTGTTAATGTGCCCAAAGATAGCAAAATGCATCAATTCAGGTCACAACATGGAATCTACTTCTGCCACCATTACACAAATAAACCAAATCAGTTTTGGTGATTTTGTGTGTGTGTGTGTGTGTGTGTGTGTGTGAGAGAGAGAGAGAGAGAGAGAGAGAGAGAGAATATTAAGTCTTTCTATAACTCACTGGAAAAGATGTGGACACTATTCTTTGTAGTACAGAAAAGGAAGAAAAGCAAACCTAATGCTCGAAATTGTCACAGTGAATTAGTTCTGTATATACACAGACACACGTACATAGTTTAACCAACTATTCTCGTGAATTTATGTCTAACAGAACGTTAGGAACCAAAATTATTTAAACTATCCGTCCACGCGCCTCTCTTTTATCTATGCTTTGTCTATGTAAAGGTCTCATACATGCTTTGTCTATGTAAAGGTCTCATACATGCTTTGTCTATGTAAAGGTCTCATACATGCTTTGTCTATGTAAAGGTCTCATACATGCTTTGTATATGTAAAGATCTCATACATGCTTTGTCTATGTAAAGGTCTCATACATGCTTTGTCTATGTAAAGGTCTCATACATGCTTTGTCGATGCAAAGGCCTCATACATGCTTTGTCTATGTAAAGGTCTCATACATGCTTTGTCTATGTATAGGTCTCATACATGCTTTGTCTATGTAAAGGTCTCATACATGCTTTGTCTATGTAAAGGTCTCATACATGCTTTGTCTATGTAAAGATCTCATACATGCTTTGTCTATGCAAAGGCCTCATACATGCTTTGTCTATGTAAAGGTCTCATACATGCTTTGTCTATGCAAAGGTCTCATACATGCTTTGTCTATGTAAAGGTCTCATACATGCTTTGTCTATGTAAAGGTCTCATACATGCTTTGTATATGTAAAGATCTCATACATGCTTTGTCTATGTAAAGGTCTCATACATGCTTTGTCTATGTAAAGATCTCATACATGCTTTGTCTATGTAAAGATCTCATACATGCTTTTTGGAGTTAGTAGAATCAGGAATTTACTCTTCATTGGAAAGATATACGCGTGTGTTGCTTATTTTGTTTTGGGAACGTATTTATTTATCCACACACACACGCACACGCCGCATACACGCACACATATACACAAAAATTTAGCTTGAAATTGCGTTATTGACACGCATAACTTTGCAATATTCAGCCTGAAAGTTCCTTAATGAGTCTAATGATTTCATTTAATCTCGATTTTAGTAAATATTTAATTTAAAATGCAAACATTGTGTCTTCTATGCAAAATTTGATTTGCATCTTCCACACTGACCCAATCATTTCTGAGTGGTATACCGTAAGTTACTTATCACAATCACAACACAAAAAATAATCTTTCCATAAATATGTACTCCGTTGTGTTACTAGTTCCATAAAAATGTACTCCGTTGTGTTACTAGTTCCATAAAAATGTATTCCGTTGTTTTACTAGTTCGATAAAAATGTACTCCGCTGTGTTACTAGTTCCATAAAAATGTACTCCGTTGTGTTACTAGTTCCTCATCAAAAATGATCAGTCTGTTTTTATTTGGGTGCCGCGGTAGCTCCGTTGGTAGAGCGTCTGGCTCGTAATCAAAGGGTCGAAGGTTTGGTATTCGCTCAGGCCAGCTCTGGTCGGCTGCCTCAGTGTTTCCTTAGAAAGACACTTAGTTTCCATTTCCTCAGCATGATATAGTCAAATAAAGTGCTGAAAGTGCCATGAAAAACCAACCAACCAACCAACCAACTAACCAACCAACCAACCGTTTTAATTAAATCAAAGCGCACGTTCATTGTATTTTCGTAAAGAGCCTCTGCGAGGGAGATGAACGATCCCTTGCCCCCTTTCCCTAAACAGGCAATGACATGACATTATAAAAAAAATACAGGCAGGATATGTTCATATTTAATCTACTATATAAAGCATGGGCTTATCATATCAAGAACTATATTTGCTGTGTTAAAAAAAATATTTTCTTTAGGTAGTACCAAGGAGTCTCGTATAACTTTACTCGAACCTCAATAAAAATTAACATAGCATAAGGTGGTCATAAGCCCAGACCATCAGACCCAGCCGCACAAAGTGGCATCGATTTGGAATCCATAATTATTAGAGGCCCCACTTAACTGACCTCAACACAATTAAGAGTATAAGGTGGTCCAAAGTCCGACCGCACAATGCGGTAACTGACTCCTCAAAAATACGTACCCAAATATACGATTAAGCACAGGCACCAAGAGAAAACTATGGACATATACTAAAATTAGTCATTATAAGGTGGTAACATCCCAAACCATCAGGCCCCGCCACACAAGATGGCGACAATTGAACTCAACAACAAAAACCCAATAATAGTATGTGTCTGTGCTTACAAACATATAATCGTGCTCCATGACTAAATAGCGTTTAGAGGGCAAACATTCTCTTTCTTTTCTAACAACCCTAATTAACCAATGGTACAGAGTATCGCATCAAAAATTAACATTAGATAAGAAACAAGACGACAACGTTCATCTTTTGGCAAATATATCAATTCTAAATTCAATCCTGGACCACTTGGAACCATCCGGGGACGATGAGGCGGCTCCTCCTGGACCTTTTCCTCCTTTGCCGCGCCCGGACATTGGTCAACAAGCGTGCAATGCACGCAGTAAACCGTCAGATGGGCTCGCAGCTCGGCCAGACCTCTGACGAATAAGTAATCATGTGCAGTGCACAAAACTAACCCCACGGAATTGCGCGCAGTACATGGCCGAATGGACGAACACATCTCAAATTCAATTAAACAAACAAAAGTGTTGCTCAGACAAGAAAACAGCCTGTGTCACGAGCATCCGAGATACTCTGGGACTCATGTGTCAGCCAATAGAAGCAAATATTTTTCTAAGTGTTGCTCAGACAAGAAAACCAGCCTGTGTCACGAGCATGCGAGATACTTTGGACTTTATGTGTCAGCCGATAGAAACAAATATTTTTCTAAGTGTTGCTCAGAGAAGAAAACCAGCCTGCGTCACGAACATGCGAGATACTGTTGTGTTTGTCTCCAGTTTTGCTATAAGTAATGTTTTGTGAAGACGGTTTAGAGCACCAACTATATTTGAGTGGGAGCTGTTTCTCTTGTCTGGTTTTCTTCTCTCACTGACCCTGAGTTTGTTCAAACAGTTTTGAGCAATTGTTTCGAATGGCTGCGATTTGAGCCCATGTAAAAATACCGGAAGTGATCCAAATGTCCGTATCCAAGGATGGTGAGATTCCTTGAGTATCTTGACACTTGAAGGATATGCCTAATGAAGGGCATATATCGGAAACATCGTAGAGATGAGTAGACTGCTATAAGTTTAAATTGCACTTCCCTTGTGTTAACGGAAATGATGTGATACAGGTGAAATGGTTTAGTTTTATTGCATCAACCTCATGAGAAAAGCAGCAAAGCAAACATATCAATAGTCTTATCCTTGAATCTTATCTTAATATATCTGTACCCATACAGCAATTTATTTTCCCCTAAGTTTGACATTTCCTTGCCTGCATAACTTTGCTACATACGGAATATACCTGTTTGTCCCTATTCTTGCTAAATGGACTTTTTATCTTATCTTATTCCATTTTGTTTTAAACAGTGCATTTAGGAAAAAATACAGAAAATTAGAAAATTATTATTTTGTAATTTTTTTTATTTTTAGCTTCCTTCATTATACAGCCTACACCACCACAACCCTCCAAAAAAAAAAGTAACACGTCTCCGATATGTTGTGCATGATTGATATTTAGTGCTTCGACCATTCTAGAATGAAGATTTATTTTTGTCGAGATGTGAGCGTTTTGTTTTTTTCCTAGTTTGAATATCAGTGCTACTTTAAATAAGGCCATATAAGTTTGTCTTTATGGCTGCGATTTTAAAGTGCCATATATGACTGTAAGACGTCGTGGCTGATACAGAGATTGTGGTTTGTTGTTGTCTGTTTGACGGCACAGCAACACAAGTAGGTTTTTTAATTCCTAGGCAGTTGAAATGAAGTGTCTAGCCAGAGGAAGGACCACGGTAGCTGACTTAAGCTTATCCTGTCGTGGGATTCGAACCCGCACCTTTTCATTAGCAAGTCCAGCACACTAACCACTGAGCCACGGTGTCTCCTGCCTCCATTATTGGCCTCTTAAGACATGCGGGAGGGCACATCCGGCCTATGTTACATCCCAGAGCCCGGAGTGGGAAAAGAGGAGTGTATTGTTTGTGCGTAGGTGTTAGCTTTCTTACGAATCGACATCTTGTGAAACAGAGCTATGCAAAATTAACCATAGGTTGTAATATGTGGTTGTTTTATCTTACAGTTACTTCGTTCGTTCTTCACGAAAATGGAAGATAAATGCATACAAATAAGAAGGAACAAAGAGTTGTCAGGAACATCTGAGCAATTCATCGTTCATATGCAGTTTAATTTTTGTTTACGTGAAAATGTTGTGTTTTGCATTTCATACATTTTAGCCGGTCATGTTAAACAGCTCATAGTCCTGCAATTAAAGTCTGGGTAATTGCAAAAGCTAAGCTGTAGAGCACATTTTACACCATAAACAAGCACTGGGGACCGGGGAAAACATATAAATCATGTTGTCACCAGCACACAAGTCATTGGTACAGTCAACATTCAAACTGAACGTCAATCGATAGTACTTAAACTTTTTTTTTTTTTTTTTTTTTTTTTTTGGTAAAACCGCAAAACGTTGATGTATAAATTCTACCCTGAATTCTACTCAAAATTGACTCAGATATATTTTTTGCTCGTCAGCAAGAACGTGACAATCTTAAGGATAATAGATGTGTATTCTATTCCCTTTATCATTGATACAGACATATCTCATATTTGTGTATACATGCATCTTACGTCAACCATTTTCTTCTTCATTCATTTTAACTTATTTTAATGATCCGCGCTTCCAACATCACGAGTACTGTTTATCCCTTCTTTTCCTGACATCCCAGTATTATTCCAAATCACTCTTAAAGAGCTGGTGAAAACGTGTCCCAGTTAAATTGATGTCCTAAAGTTCTTAGCTCAGTTCATAAAAAGGATATTTTTCTTGTATTATCAGTGTGTTATGTCCGATGAATGATGACGTTATTTGGTTTATTTTAGAAATACAGTTCATGCAATTGAATTGCTTAGTACCGTCTAAAGATATTAAAACATCATAAACTTTTTATATCTTTGCCAATTGGTCAAGGTTTTATCATGTTATTTCCCATATTATGTCATATTGCTGCAATCATTTGGTTTATGATTTTAGAAAACGATATATGTTACCAGAATCTGTCTAGTTTTAGAAAACGTTATAATTTATGTAACGTCGGGCGTCTTCCATTTGGATTTTTTCGAAACACATTCTTTCTTGTACAGTTTTCATGCATGCTGTCAACCTGATAAACACGGACATCACGAAATATTTCTGTAGTTGTTTCGGTGATGTTTCCTATTAACAACTATTGACCCTATTTAAATATACCCTGAAACTCGATATTGACCCTATTTGAATATACTCTGAAAGTTGATATTGACCCTATTTGAATATACCCTGAAATTCGATATTTACCCTATTTGAATATACTCTGAAACTCGATATTGACCCTATTTAAATATACCCTGAAACTCGATATTGACACTATTTGAATATACCCTGAAACTCGATATTGACACTATTTGAATATACCCTGAAACTCGATATTGACCCTATTTGAATATACTTTGAAACTCGATATTGACCCTATTTGAATATACCCCGAAACTCGATATTTACCCTATTTAAATATACCCTGAAACTCGATATTGACCCTATTTGAATATACTCTGAAACTCGATATTGACCCTATTTAAATATACTCTGAAACTCGATATTGACACTATTTGAATATACTCTGAAACTCGATATTGACCCTATTTGAATATACTCTGAAACTCGATATTGACCCTATTTAAATATACCCTGAAACTCGATATTGACCCTATTTAAATATACCCTGAAACTCGATATTGACCCTATTTAAATATACCCTGAAACTCGATATTGACCCTATTTGAATATACCCTGAAACTCGATATTGACCCTATTTAAATATACTCTGAAACTCGATATTGACCCTATTTGAATATACCCTGAAACTCGATATTGACCCTATTTGAATATACTCTGAAACTCGATATTGACCCTATTTGAATATACCCTGAAACTCGATATTGACACTATTTGAATATACCCTGAAACTCGATATTGACCCTATTTAAATATACCCTGAAACTCGATATTGACCCTATTTGAATATACCCTGAAACTCGATATTGACCCTATTTAAATATACTCTGAAACTCGATATTGACACTATTTGAATATACCCTGAAACTCGATATTGACCCTATTTGAATATACTCTGAAACTCGATATTGACCCTATTTGAATATACCCTGAAACTCGATATTGACACTATTTGAATATACCCTGAAACTCGATATTGACACTATTTGAATATACCCTGAAACTCCAAAATAGGCAGAAGCTTGTAGTATTTATTATTTTCGACCTCGACATATTTTTTAGTAGAGATATCGATAGACGATGGGAAAATGGTTTCTTTGCATCTAAAATAACACATGTATATTTCAAGAATGTGGAAAAATAAATCTATTCTTTTCAATGCAACATAGATGGAAAACGTGTTAAGTTAATGTTAATTGACAACATGTTACAATTGGACTTTGACATATAATTTCGAATATGTGTGTTTCTTCTATGAAGGCAGAACTTTATCATCTCTACACTTTTGTGCATATTCAGTATACATTATACATATTAAACCGTTTTTTTCGAGACTGCATACTTTTGGGGCGGTTTACTTTCGAGAGAAACAGATCGTAGGAATCAAACGGCTCATTTTCAGATCGGATTGATTTCAAACGTTTACGGTATGAAATCAGGCTATACAGAAATATACCAGACCTTAAATATGTTAAAATTCTGCTAGCGTACTGTTAGATCAAAGTTTCATTCATTACTTTTTATACAAATTTACAATTTGGCGTTTTCACTCGCAGTGGTAGATTGATAAACACACTGACCGACTTGTCTTTACCCCGAAGGTCAATATAGTTGTGACAGTTGGAAATTTTAAAAAATCTAGCCTCAGAGTATTTTGGCTACATTAGTGTGCTGAAGTTAATTTTGCTTCCCGCTTTTGAAAACCACAAAACTAAATCGTGTGTGTGTGTGTGTCAATGTGTGTTTGTTTTTATGAAACAGAAAGAGAGAGAGAGAGGGTATTATACAAATACTGAAAATGGACGGTTAGTGATCGCTTGTTACTGCTGTTTTGAGAGAGAGACAGACAGACAGAGACAGAGACTGAGGGTGAGAGAGAGACAGACAGACAGAGAGAGCGGGCCTTATTAAACAGGTTATTATTATTATTATTAGACTCCAAAGTTGAACAACGTGAGAAGTGTATGGGACATAAGGGAAATTTAACATGGGAAAATTTATCGGGCAAAAGGAAAATTTAGCATGACAATGGCACTGGGGACCCAAACTGGAAATTTAACATGGGAATGGCAGTGTGAACCCTTACGAGAATTTAACAGGATAATGGCAGTCTGGAGCCTAAGGATGGAAATGTATTGAATGCATTCACTAAAGTAAGTTTGCAAAAAAAGCATTCACTCTCAATGACACAAACGTACATCGAAGTCGTGCATCGTAACATGGATGGGTGTCTCTTTGTGTGTATGAGAGAGAGAGAGAGAGAGAGAGAGAGAGAGAGAGAGAGAGAGAGGGTGTATTTAAAGTGGGTATATGTGAATATATTATTCATACATAAGAAAATCAAATCAAGATATACAGACATACATTTCTGCTATATTTTCCTTATGAAATTTCAAAAACACATCACAATAAAAATAACATTCATAGGAAATCAAATCCTTTCTTTAAAAAAAAAGTCACAGAATTGAATTGCGTTGTTACTAAAATCCTTATTTTTGCTAAGCGAAGATGTAAAGTTATTTATTTTTAAAAAATCACATCAAAATACTCCGTTTGATTTGCATACGACTATCACATTTTTCATTCATCTCAAATCTAATATATTTAAGGAAGTAGCTTTTTGTTTGTGAAGTGACTTACTCCATGCTACAATTTTGATGGTGATGAAATTAAGGTTCTTGCATGCACTTGTCGCAAGTGCGATGAGCCACGCAACAGTTAGGAATGTGAATTCCAGTCTCTTGAGAACATTCAAAGTAATGAAAAAGATAAATTCCACGCGACGGTCCTGTATCTTTTTCTTGTTCTGACCGTCATTCAATACTTCATGGAGTTTTTATCATCATTTTTTTAAATATAACATTGTTTATCCAACTCGAGGACTTTGTCCAGAAATTACATCATTTCCTTCATGTACAGACGTGAAGCTTTTTGTTATTGGTAATAACATGCTGCACACAAACTCTAGTGCAGGTATATCCTATTATCATGCTTCTTTAACTCTTGCTAGCAATCTTGTGAAAATACACCGTTTTAATAGACTCTAAGTACATAATTTGTATTTGATAACCTGTAAACTGTTTTGCAGAACCAGCTTTCTAACGCGATGATTGCATTGTGTCAAAAACAAATAAGATCGGCGTAAGACGTTTTGCTTGTTTCGGTGCTGGTAGCCGTCTTATTTTAGATCCACCACTAACAAAACTCAAAATAGTCGCCCTTGACAGTAACTTGTGCTGCCAAAATATTCAGTGTTAAGTTATGCATATTTCTTCAGTCTTTTTTCACAAACAGAAATAATTCTTTATATTTAGAAGTCTATTCATGGAAAGAAAGAAAGAAAGGCGGATCCGCTTTGCGTTTACATAAAAGTACATGGTCACACGTTTCACCAGGTTTCACCTTCAAGTGAAAAAGACAACCTTTGCACTTTATCTTCTCTTCATTCTTATCAATAAGTGTTTATTGCATGTTGGATACACCAAGAGATTTACGACTGATAGGATGTACATGACAGGAAAAGTCTTGGATTCGACACTTGGAAACAAAAGGTAACTGATTATACCAAAAACGTTCTGTGTGACTGATGAAAAAAAGAAAACGTGACCCTTGTTTTTTTTTCTTTCTTTGTAAATATGATATTTTTGTACCATGAACGGTATTTGTTGAAATATGAATTGGTTGTGGTACGAAAGAAAGAAAACATGAGATGTGGTTTATTACATGTGAATTTGTTGTAGCATGAACTGTGTTTTATGACATGTGAATTGGTTATACTATGAACTTTTTTTTCTTTTTTCTTTTGTAAATGTACATTTCTTCTAGCATGAACGTTTATTAAAAATGTAAATATATTGTACATAAACTGTGTTTTTTATGACATGTACAGTAGTTACACCATGAACCGGAATTTTTTAAACATGTACACTGGTCACGCCGTAAAAGAAAAATGAAACAGATCAAGTGTCTAAAATGTCTTATGTTATTTAAGAAATCTCAGAATTCCAAACACAACACAAGAATTATGGCTGCATCCTATTTTCTCAAAGTGATTGACGAAAGGTCAGATCTTCAGATTTGGGAGGCATGGTAGCTTTGCCATCCCTTTAACATATTTATTGCTGGACCTAGCAGCTCAGGAAAACCTGAACTTGTCAAAAGTGTGATTGAACACAAGTCACTTTTGTTTGACTGTTGATGGAGCAAAGCAAAGAAGGTTGGTTGAGTGAAGAAACTGATTATCAATTAACTAGTGGTCTCGAATTCTCAAACATTACCTACGGACTTAAATTGGGATTTTCGCATATCAGTTTCCGTGAACTTGACTTTTCGCATATACATTCTTCTTTACATTTATCTCCACATACAACCCCTCTAAGCTTTGACCACTAGCAGAGTTATCAATATATATGGTTAATAGTTCAGAATTAATAGATCGATACCAGTAATAACATTTCATTACAAGTGATACGCAAACATTTTATTTTTATTTTAAAAAATACTTTTATTATTAAGAAAACCTTCGGATAGTAGTATATACCTGCACTAGAGCTTGTTGGTAGCATGTTCGTACCAATACCCCAAAAAAGGTTCACGTTATTGAGACTTGCAAATTTACTATTTACAAAAAGAACAATTGAATCCTCTACGACATGTACTTTTTAACCATTGGTATTTGAATGCTACAAAAAAGCTGATTAATTTGAAAATGTTCAAATGGTCAGATTACATTCCTGTAAATGGGCAGTTCTCTCTCTCTCTCTCTCTCTCTCTCTCTCTCTCTCTCTCTCTCTCTCTCTCTCTCTCTCTCTCTCTCTCTCTTCTGATAAAACCTCCGACGTAATATTCATTTCAATTTGAAACTGCCGATCCCCGCCAAAACAGAATCACCATATTACATGTTACACTTCCAATCAGACAGACTAACCACACACGATAAACCTATGTTCTTACAAATTGGTTCCTTTTGTCTGATTGGTCTAGTTCTTTTACTTTGTGCAACAAAACTTCAAATCTAATTGATCGAATATTTTTTAGAGCACTGCATATAATGACCAATATGACATTTGAATGTCAAGAAATTTATCCATGTATTTATGTAATTAGGCGTGACTGAAACCCGCGGGGAAAATATATATAGTTCTATATTTAAATTTCTGTATGGTCCATTACTTTCAGTACATGCACTACTCGCTACGCATCTGTTAAGATGCTATTATGAAAGGATTATAATGATACATGTGTCTAGAATAGATGTTGGTCATGTGTGCCCCCCCCCCCCCCCCCCCGTATCAGTTTAGTTGCAGCAAGGCTAGGGCTGCATGGGTTGAATTTTTATTTTAATGTTGAATGTTTATTTTAATGTCAAAGCTATTCTCGTTAACACCAAACTCACTCTGGGAACTTTGGGTCTCATGTCAGTCCAATGATTAATATCTTGTTAATTGGATCCCCAGTTAAAACAAGTGCCTTATGCTCTATCTGGAATTCTGGGTTGTAAAATCAGAGAAGTTGCATTAAAGAATTTCAACGCTATACTGTCCTTTCTCTTTGTTGTTAAAAGAACACCACAACAGCATCCCATTGAAAATTTCAAAAATTATATGCTTACTGATAAATTGCCATTTTTTAAATTAGCTAGTGGTCCCAAACTTCTCATATATTTACCTACTGACTGGAATCAGTTCTTTCGCTAATCATTTTCTGTGAACTAGACTAGATCCGTTCCTGAATATTTTTCTTCAATAAATGATTAGTTACTTAGACTGCAATCGTATTATTCTTTTCGTTTTTAAATATACATTAATAGAAAACTTTTCATGCAAATTCCCTCAGAAAGTTTCCGTAAAAAGAGTTTCTGCCAGGAATCTTCAGTAAAGATTCATACTGAAATTCATCAATGTACATGCATAAGCTATAAATTCAATACATGAAGGTATTCCTTATACTTTTTATGTAAATATGTCCTTTAGTTTTTCCTTTGTTTTGAATATTTCACTTCATATCATTAGATGTTCTTGAATAAATTTAGACTAAGCTATCGTAGGATACAAAACTTTTACACAAGAATTATTATTATTCAAATACTTTCAATATGGTAAGCTGATGCAAAGAAAGGAACGAAAATAATTGAAATTTTTTCCAACAGGTAGCGTTATGTTTGCATGGTGTTCCCCCATATATTTTTATGTAAACACAAAACGATTCCGCCTTTCTTTCTCACCATAAATATGTTTCTAAATATAGACTGAAGAAATCTGCCTGACTTAATACTAAATATTTTTTAGCAACACAAGCTACCGTCAGGGGCGACTATTTTGAGTTTTGCCAGTGGTGGATCTAAAAAATGACGGTTACCGGTACCGAGACAAGCAAATAATCCTGTGCTGATCTTGCTTGTTTATGATACAGTGTAATCATCGCGTTCGAAAACTGGTTCTGTAAAAACGTTCACAGGTTATCAAATACAAAATGGGTACTTTTAAAGTCTGGTCAAGATCAAAACTTTTGTGTCAAAACGGTGTATTCTCACAAGATTGTAAGCAAGATTTAATTTAGCACAATAGTAGAATATACCTAAACTAGAGCTTGTGTGCAACATGTTATTACCAATAACAAAAAGCTTCACGTTTGTGCAGGAAAGAAATGATGTCATATTTGGACTAAGTCGTCGAGTTGGATAATTAATGTAATATTCTAAAATATGACAAACACCTCGATGAAGTATTAAATGACGACCAGAGCAAGAAAAAGGACCATCGTCTAGATTTGATCTTTTTTTAGTTTGAATGTTCTCAAGATACTGGTATTTACACTCTTAACTTTTGTGTGGCTCATCGCACTTGCAACAAGTACATGGAAGAAACTTTATTTCATGACCTTCAAAAATGTAGCGTCGAGTAAGTCACTTTACAAAGAAAAAATAGTTCCTGACACACACACACACACACACACACACACACATATATATATATATATATATATATATATATATATATATATATATATATATATATATATATATATATATATATATATATATATATATTAGATTTGTGATGAATGGAAAATATGCTAGCCTTGTGCAAAACCGAACAGAATTTTTGGATGTGATTTTATTTTCTATAACTTTACATCTACGCTTAGCAAAGGAAAGGATTTTACAAATAATGCAATTCCATCATGGGAGATAAAGAAAAAACACCCTCGCATTTCCTATGGATGTGAATTTTATTGAGATGTGTTTTTAAAATTTCATAAGAAAAAAATATACCAGAAACGTAAGTATGTATGTCTCGATTTAATTTGTGTAGAGTATGAATAAGATATATTCATACATATCCACTTGAAGAAACCTCTCTCTCTCTCTCTCTCTCTCTCTCTCTCTCTCTCTCTCTCTCTCTCTCTCTCTCTCTCTCTCTCTCTCTCTCTCTCTCTCACGGACACCCACCCATGTTACAATGCACCACTTCGATGTCTGTCATTGGAAGTGAATGCTTTCTTTTTGCATTCAATACTTTTCCATCCTTAGGCCCCGAACAGCCATTGTTAAATTCTCGTTTGGGTTCATACTGCCATTTCCATTGTTAATTCCCGTTTGGGTCCATACTGTCATTCCCATCTTAAATTCTGGTGTGGGTCCAGAGTGTCATTTCCATGTTAAATTCCCGTTTGGGTCCAGAGAGCCATTCCCATATTAAATTCCCGTTTATGTCCAGACTATCATTCCCATGTTAAATTCCCGCTTGGGTCCAGAGTGCCATTTCCATGTTAAATTTCCCTTATGCCCCATACATTTTCCCATTTGAAATTACCCTTATGCTATAAACGTTTCACGCTTTTTAACTTGGGAGTCTGATAATAATAATAATAATAATAATAATAATAATAATAATAATAATAATAATAGTATTATTATTATTATTATTGTTAATAATAATGATTGGTATGGTCTGTAGCCATATGCGTAAGGCCCGCATTCTTTCTCACCCATCACGAAAAATTAATAATAATAATAATAATAATAATAATATAAATAATAATAATAATAAATGTGCATGGTCTGTAGCCTATTGAGTAAGGCTCTCTCTCTCTCTCTCTCTGTTTCATAAAAACACACACATTTTATAACCTCTCTCTCAGCACCCTTTAACTGTAGCAGTCGTCTCCATATTAAATTCCTACTCTCTCACTCTGTCTCTCTTACTAACAGCAGCAACTAGCGATCACTTACCGTCCATTTTCAGTATTTTATAAATCTTCTCTCTCTCTCCCTCTCTCTCTCTCTCTCTCTCTCTCTCTCTCTCTCTCTCTCTCTCTCTCTGCGTCTATCTGTTTCAAAAACACACACACACACTGACAGACAGAAATACAGATGCACACACATGAGTTTGGTGGTTTTCAAAAACGGGAAGCAAACTTAATTTCAGCACACAACACTTTAACAAAACATTCTGCGCCTAGATTTTGAACAAATTTCCAACTGTCACAAATATATAGACCTTGGGGGTAAAACAAAAGTCGGTCAGTGTGTTTATCAAATCTAACATAGCTAGTGAACTGTCAGTGTGTTTATCAAATCTACCATAGCTAGTGAACTGTCAGTGTGTTTATCAAATCTACCATAGCTAGTGAACTGTCAGTGTGTTTATCAAATCTACCATAGCTAGTGAAAACGCCGAATTGTAAATTCGTATCAAAAGTAATAAATGAAACTTTGACCTGACAGTACCCCAGCAGTTTGACCTGACAGTACCCCAGCAGTTTGACCTGACAGTACCCCAGCAGTTTGACCTGACAGTACCCCAGCAGAATTTTAACATATTTAAGATCTGGTACACGCCAAAAGTTCTGCCTGAAATGGTTTTCAGAAACTAATAAATGAAAAATTTGCCAACCTTGAATTTGTAGCATTTGTCACTGAGACTTGACTTGACTTGATACTCCGGTCAACAAAAAAAAACTAATTCCTAACATGACACTAAGTTCTTTAAAACTATCGGCATTGGTCAGACAAGAGCTATACGAGGAACGCAAAACCTACAAATAAAAGTTTCAAGCAATGCTCTTGCAACCGTTGTGGCCTCAATTTTAGGCAAAGGCACTGCTTCAATCCACTTGGCGAAATGATCTCCAATCACAAGAATGTATGCGTTTCCCTCCGTCGTCTTTGTAAGAGGTCCCCACATATCGACAGCTACGAGCTCTCTTGCTTCACCAGCCGTTATGTCCTGAAGTTTCGCTCGAAGATTCTGGTTGGGTTGTTGTGCTGAGAGCAAACGGAGCATGTTGCACAACACTCTCGAATATCATCGCTCATACCAGGCTAGTAGTAACGTTGCCGTACTTTACTTTGTTTTTTTTTTCGACTCTTAAATGTCCTTCCGCCCCCCCCCCCCCCACGGCAGCTTCATCATGACACTGTTTTAAGACTTACCACTGACAGCTGTACGGTACGACGATAAAACTTGTAACTGCCAGAACAATCAAGCCAAACTCTCACGAGCATTTCGTTGGACATTTCCAATAACTTGTACGCTCCCCATAAGGCCTTGGTTTCACCATTGCCTCTAGATCTTCCCAAGAGGGACGCTGATGAGCCTCAACCCAACCGATCACCCTGGACAAAGTTGTGTCTTGTCTCTGCACCTTTCCAAAATGAACACCACTGCCTAGCTATATAGCGGAAAACTTCACAGTACATTGTGCAGTATGGCTACAGTATTTGCAACCTTTGCAGGGTAAAACGGCTTAAAAAATTGGCATTGGCACGGTGAGTCCCAGGGCGGTGCTCTGTCATGAAGTCATACAATAATAGCTGTTTCAACCAAGTGTACATTGTGCTCTTGGAAGTTAATAAGCCACCGCAGGCTACTGTGATCAGTGCACACTTTGAATTTTCTGCCGTGAAGATATGTCCTGAAATACCAAATAAAATGTACGGCTGTGAACAGCTCACGATACGTGGCACAATACTGGAGTTCCGTCTTGTCCAGGCACCGACTAGCGTAAACCCTTTATTTTTGTCAATTTCCTGGCGAAAGACTACTCACATTGCTTCACCACTAGCATCGGATTCTAGTATGAAGGGACGATTGAAGTCGGGTACAGCCAACACTGGTGCTGAGGCAAGCGCTTTAAATAACTCTTCGAATACCGCCTGATGCTCATCTGTCCAGCGGAAAACGGCATTCTTCTTGGTAAGCTGGTGCAAGGCAGCCACAATTTCAGCAACGTGACCTTTGAACCGCCAATAATAACTACAAAAGCCTGATTTTAGCTGAATACAACCAACTGAAAAATAAATATCACAAAGCTATCCAAAATCGCACCGCTGCCACAAGAAAGTCTTTTTCGTAACACGCAAGGAGGCTCACGACCGAGCAAATTAAACAACTCCTGAGTAAGTCTGGCTTGAGGTCGATGATTCCCCTATTTCCAATGACCTCAAGACAATCGTTGTCAAGTGAAGGATTCGTGAACGCGCAAATATGTCAAATACGTTTCCTCTAATCACCGAATGACTACACATCATGGAACTCTAATTGCGCCCCTACATGGGTTTTCTTGCTTCGCATTGTATGACCCATCAGTAAGCCTTTCCAAGCCGAAGATTGGTACTTTACGCCATGCACTACAAAACACGATCCAAACACCTAATGCAACGAATTAATCCTATCTCAAATTACTAAACGCGCATACATTAGAATATCTCCAGAATTCATTGTGTTAAGAAATTTATTTATGACTCGGTGTGAGATATATCTTCTCAACACCGACTCCCCACAATCAACACTAACTCACTAAAATCTAACAAAATCTGTAAACGGAAACGAAAAAAAACAAATAGGACATATCCTAGGTTTTTACAGTATTTAGCTAGAAGAAATTTGTAATTGTTAAGTCCGTATTTCATCACCTAGAGTTTCACTTTTTTCCCACAACTTTTGCAGGTAAGAGAAGTAATAACAAAATTTTTACAGTTAATGAGAACAACAGGATGTTCTACGGAGAACAGGGAAAATAGACACCGACATCGACCTTCGACGTCAGTCAGTAATTGCTGTACTCCCTTAAATCTCGCTTTTATTGCACATATGCAAATGTAATCTATAAAATTGGAACAAGTAAGTTTTGTAACCCATCGTCTTTTTATTTTTTAGCCAAACACAGCAAAGGTATTATTCCAACAGCCAAGTACGCTATGCGATGAGGTATAAAATGAAAGTAATATATATATATATATATATATATATATATATATATATATATATATATATATATATATATATATATATATACTGAGATCAGACAGAGAAGAGTAAGAAGACAACATAAAGATAATTAATGGTTTATAAAATCAGGTTTATCTCTTTATCCGGAATCAATCTTGTTTATGCGAATGGTTTCCAATACACTACTGACCCGTTAGATTGACTGATAATAGGGCCTCTTACGACTTAAGGTCATAAACACTTCGCCTTTGACATAAGTCTGGGTGCATGGTTTTTAGAATTCCCTTGATATTAAGTTACAGGAAGACGATAATAAATATTTTTCAACCCAGTCAACTCTTGATACATCGTCATTATTAATAAGGATAATAAATATTTTTCAACCCAGTCAGCTCTTGATACATCGTCATTATTAATAAGGATAATAAATATTTTTCAACCCAGTCAACTCTTGATACATCGTCATTATTAATAACGATACAGATATGAATAACTGCTTATTCCTTGTTCATTTATTTATTTATTTGTTTGCTTATTTATTTATTTATTTTGAGGGGGTGGGGAGTAACCGAGTAGTAAACGAGGACACTATACATTTGAAAAGATATAAAACATGTTGGACACCCACCTAACTAAAGAAGGCATATCTAACAAACCAAGCTTCTGTATGACTGACTCAGTATTCAATTAAAAAACCAAGCTTCTGTATCACTGACTCAGTATTCAATTACCAAAAAAAAAAACCTTCTGTATGACTGATTCAGTATTAAGATACTTATACGGAATAAATTCATACACAAAAGTGAAAAATTTGCATTTAAGTTAAGCATATATATAGTTCATAATGCCAATTTAGAGCTTTTTGAGTCTTGGTATTGGATTATGTACGGATTTGACATGACAGATCAAACGACATTTCCCAAAATCTTGATTAGGAATAAGTTTGTTTAATTATGCAAAACTCTGGTATATGTTTATTTTCCACAACAGCAGAAACGGTATATAATTAGTGTCCGAATTCAGCTTACTTCAAGGTTCTGCAGTATAGCCCAAAGCGGAAAAAAACAAATAAAATGTCCATAACTATTGTGTGGCCGGATGTGTTTGTCATCATAGATTGTTTATCATGTATTTTATCTCATAGGTAATTTCTATATGTATTTCAATTAAGCCAATAATAAATCTGCTTCATATAGTAATTATATAAGAGCTTGTCCCTTTGCTCTGTCGATTTCCTATCGATTGAGCACTCATAGTCAACCGTCCTCTAACCTTTCATGATTACAAGATGTTCCCACTATTATACTAGCGAAATTCCCATCTTAAAGTACGAATGACAAGCTTACAAACAAAATAAGTGTAACAGGATGAAACCTGGTTGGATTGGATTTACCGAAGACACTTAACACTAGTACGTGAATGAGATGTGTATTTATAAATGTAAATTACTGATGAATTAATCTCTTACACGCTAGTTCACACCCTTACTTCCACCTTTCATAAACTAAGCTATAACATCTAAAAACCCTACCATACTCATACGCACAAAGTTCAGCAGCGAATATAACAAAATGGTATCGTTCCTCAATAGATACCATCAAAACATGGACTTTCAATAAATAAGCACAAATTATATTCTTTGTTAACGGACATGATAAATGCATGGCTTTTATCAACAGATATAGTCGATGTACTGCATTATTAATAGATATAATCAATGTATGGAACTATCAACAGATATAGTCGATGTACTGCATTATTAATAGATATAATCAATGTATGGAACTATCAACAGATATAGTCGATGTACTGCATTATTAATAGATATAATCAATGTATGGAACTATCAACAGATATAGTCGATGTACTGCATTATTAATAGATATAATCAATGTATGGAACTATCAACAGATATAGTCGATGTACTGCATTATTAATAGATATAATCAATGTATGGAACTATCAACAGATATAGTCGATGTACTGCATTATTAATAGATATAATCAATGTATGGAACTATCAACAGATATAGTCGATGTACTGCATTATTAATAGATATAATCAATGTATGGAACTATCAACAGATATAGTCGATGTACTGCATTATTAATAGATATAATCAATGTATGGAACTATCAACAGATATAGTCGATGTACTGCATTATTAATAGATATAATCAATGTATGGAACTATCAACAGATATAGTCGATGTACTGCATTATTAATAGATATAATCAATGTATGGAACTATCAACAGATATAGTCGATGTACTGCATTATTAATAGATATAATCAATGTATGGAACTATCAACAGATATAGTCGATGTACTGCATTATTAATAGATATAATCAATGTATGGAACTATCAACAGATATAGTCGATGTACTGCATTATTAATAGATATAATCAATGTATGGAACTATCAACAGATATAGTCGATGTACTGCATTATTAATAGATATAATCAATGTATGGAACTATCAACAGATATAGTCGATGTACTGCATTATTAATAGATATAATCAATGTATGGAACTATCAACAGATATAGTCGATGTACTGCATTATTAATAGATATAATCAATGTATGGAACTATCAACAGATATAGTCGATGTACTGCATTATTAATAGATATAATCAATGTATGGAACTATCAACAGATATAGTCGATGTACTGCATTATTAATAGATATAATCAATGTATGGAACTATCAACAGATATAGTCGATGTACTGCATTATTAATAGATATAATCAATGTATGGAACTATCAACAGATATAGTCGATGTACTGCATTATTAATAGATATAATCAATGTATGGAACTATCAACAGATATAGTCGATGTACTGCATTATTAATAGATATAATCAATGTATGGAACTATCAACAGATATAGTCGATGTACTGCATTATTAATAGATATAATCAATGTATGGAACTATCAACAGATATAGTCGATGTACTGCATTATTAATAGATATAATCAATGTATGGAACTATCAACAGATATAGTCGATGTACTGCATTATTAATAGATATAATCAATGTATGGAACTATCAACAGATATAGTCGATGTACTGCATTATTAATAGATATAATCAATGTATGGAACTATCAACAGATATAGTCGATGTACTGCATTATTAATAGATATAATCAATGTATGGAACTATCAACAGATATAGTCGATGTACTGCATTATTAATAGATATAATCAATGTATGGAACTATCAACAGATATAGTCGATGTACTGCATTATTAATAGATATAATCAATGTATGGAACTATCAACAGATATAGTCGATGTACTGCATTATTAATAGATATAATCAATGTATGGAACTATCAACAGATATAGTCGATGTACTGCATTATTAATAGATATAATCAATGTATGGAACTATCAACAATTTACAAAAAATATATTTTTCATCAGCAAGTATTATGGGATATTAGATTGTCAGACATATAATGATATTGACTTTTATGGTTAAGTGTAGTCCGCTCCTCGAAGCCTGCCGAAGGGTCCACCAAGAACATTCCAATCCCGTAGAACCTTTGGCCCCTCACACTGAGTTAAGCAGTATCGTCCCTAGAAGCAACTGCACCAGTGACTGCCGTATCCGGGTTACACACCACACAGAGTTCGACGACTCCCCGTACCAGCTAAAAAATGCAATAACTGAACCGTGTAATACGTCAGACAGGTTTAAGTACAAATACAATGATATGCATTATACATGCGTGCACATGAACTGATTTCGTTGCACATTAAATTCTTTAATAACAACTGCACGAGGATATTATTACAATAACCACGTTCGCACATATGTCTGTCTCCGATAAGACTAATCGCACCAGATTATAAAAGCTCGAAAATTTCTCATCATTTAATGCGTAGAATATATAACTCATCCTGTCTGTTCAGCTATAAAATGTCCAACCGGAAACAGACTATATTCTATCCGATATGATGGCGTTATGTGACAAAGGTCTGAATTAGTAAACATTTAGAATAAATTTTGAAACATTTGATATATTCAACAATTTCATCACGTGTAGCGGATAGCAAGAAAGAATAAAGTATTAGATTTCACTAACTGTTACAGCTGAAGATTGCTTCTGTAAAGTGGACGGCTTCCTAATAAGACTCCTCTGTATTGTGGCGTTACAGAGAGAATTAACACTCTACGTACTATGACGTGGTCAAATCCACGGCACGAGAACTCGAGATAAACGCCCCCACCCCCCCCCCCCCACCTCCACTGCCGGCGCTTTGTGTGTGCATTAATGATTGAACATAATGTAGTATTTTGAAACCACCAAGGTTAAAACTACACCCCACCCCCACCCCCCGGGCAACGCTGTACGCTGCAACGAAACTTTTTTCGTTCTTATATAATACCAAGGTATTTTCGTACACACAATTCCATGGCAATAAGATCGCACATATAAAATATCTTTTATTGGTTTTATTTTTTCATCCAGTATATGGTGACACAAATATTAGAAGTAATTAATTTCCAAAATAAATTCCCCTCAAATTGTAAACTAGTCTGCAGAATAATATGAAACCTCTTGCAATTGAATTGTGAGTCCGGTCTTCCGCATTAGATTTCCATGTTTTCCACATTTAATTTTCTCAGACACTTTCGATGCCTTTCTTTCCCCATTTGCTTCTAGATTAAATCTTATAAGCAATAAAATATTACCAAATGAAGTCTTGGCTTAAAAATTGCGGCTGATTTTGCTTTGAAGAAGTTATATGTCCTATGGAAAGCTGGACATGATTGCAATAATACTTGAAACATAGATCAACCAGACACTTTAGGTAATTTGTTACACGATGATTTTATGAGTACTTTTTCACTTTGAAACTACTAGTCAGTTTTGTAATAAAATATATTTGCATCAAAATATGACTTTTACATGTCTTCTGACATAAGTTATTTTTCGCGTAATGTAGCATATCGTAAAAGACTTTGTAAGCCCCTTTCAGCCCCTTTCCTTTGTAAGCCCCTTTCAGCAGTCCTGGCAACTGAAAATAATATGTAATGAGTTATCTAGATTTAGTTTCCAAACAGAAGATATTTCTAAGTTAAGAAATATTAAAGATATATAACAACGAAATATATTATTGCAAACATTCCATTTGTGGCACTTCGGAAAAACAAGTACCGTCTATACTCGCGTATAATTCGATACCAACTGCAAACGATGGATTACAAAACTTACTAGTACCAACTGCAAACTGCATAGACCCAGATCTGTCGTCGCATAATGCGTCGGCAGATCTGGGTCTATGCAGTTTGTAAGGACTAATCAGTAGAACAAAGAACATAGACCCTGATCTGCCGGCAGATCAGGGTCTATGTTGTTTGCATTTTGACTCGCTTTATACGCGAGTATATTCGGTAATATGTTTCATCTGATAATACTGTAAAGAACGTACTAATGTTATAATATTCCATTTTCTTTTTCTTGTGTGTGAGGTTTTGTTTTTTGATATATTTGTTTTGTTTTTTTTGGGGGGGGGATGGGGAGGGCAGAGGACAGGGGGCGGTCTTGAAACGGTACATCAACTATCATACATAAAATACAGAAAGCTGTAATTTAACTCCTTCTTTACTCTGAGCAGTGAAGGAATAGTCTGGGATTTCCAGCGATGTGAGATACCACAAATATATCATCAGCTAACAATAATTTGTAATGTGTTGTGGTTCAAACGAATTGATTAATTAAACCATAAACCGATACTTGAATATACCAATACGAGTCAGGTGGTGGAGGCTATATGATGTATCATACTGACTGGGAAAGTCAGACAAATCGATCCAACTTTCTACCATTTGTGTATTTAGTCTCTTTACTTTTCAGATATTAACAATAAATATAGCATGTATCCTCTCTATCTCAGCATCACTATCAGTCGGCTAAATCTTTTCCTGGTTATCTGCATCGTATCGTCCCAGTCGGATAATTCTGTAAAGGCTGTCTTTGATATAGCAGTCTGCCTCCATCTCAGACACCAAGCACTGACTTTTAAAGTTGTCAGTTCATAAGAAATAACCTTACTTAACCAGTAGTCTTGGCCCTGTATTTTCTAAATATTTTGAGCTCAAGCTCACAGCCTCAAAATCAGGTATGATTCCATGGGTGTAACTACCTAATTGAACTTTAGCAGTATAGTAGAGGGACTCAAGCTACCTACCTAATTGAACTTTGGCAGTCTGGCAGAAGGACTCAAGTTACCAACCTAATCGAACGTTGGCAGTCTAGTAGAGGGACTCAAGTTACCCACCTAATCAAACTTAGGCAGTCTAGTAGAGGGACTCAAGATACCTACCAAGTCGAACTTTTGTAGTTTAGTAGTGGGACTCAAATTATGTACCAAATCGAATTTGGCAGTCTAGTTGGGGGACTAAATCTACCTACCTAATCAAACTTTGTCTGTCTAGTAGAGGGACTCAAGTTACCTACCTAATCGAACTTTAGCAGTCTAGTAGAGATACTCAAGTTACCAACCTAATCGAACTTAAGCAATCTAGTAGAGGGACTCAAGAAAATCTGAAAGTTGTATTTCTAGCTTTATTCAAAATAAAGTTATAGTATATCACAGTTTGGGGGTCTTTGAGCCTGGGTTATAGTATATCACAGTTTATGGGACTTTGAGCTTGGGTTTCCTCCTCAAAACATTTCGAACACACGTAGTATGGTATAATGAAAATATCGTTATAATCTTTCTTTCTGACAGTCCTATTTAAGCATATTCTTTGAAACAGCGATTAATGAAACTTTTGAAAAGATTTCGTAAATGATGAGAAAATTTGTGACACATTATGTATAACACTACATATAGGTGCTATGAAGAAACAGATCTTTTTTATTCCTAATATGTTGATTCAGAAAGAAATTTTAATGACGATATAGACTTTATGCTGCATTACTTTCCATCATTTTAATATGAAGTCAAATCAAAGTAAAGTTTCGATGATATGTACATTTTTAGCTATAACGTTGTTTTGTTTGATACAAATCGTATAATAGTTGCCATCAGATGTATTACGTGTATCGCACATAAAATGCAGACAGGTGTTATTCAGTTTCCACTTAGTCTTATGTATAGGATCAAATTGATTGCATAGCTGCTTGCTTAAACATGCTAAGAGATCGATTAACAGTTGACAGTCTATCATTAGATCTTAGGGCTTAGAGAAAACAAGCTATGTTAATTGGTGATTGTTAGACATTTCTCTATGGTGTAGTATTGCATCTGTGATGTGATGTAATGCGAAATGCCAGGGATACATTTTAAAACATATAGACGGTAAATCCACTGGTCTCGGAAATTATACGTATTCGTGATAAATGATATGGCAGCTACAGTCTTGTGGCCTTCTTGCAAGATAAGAATGTATGCTTCAAATACATTTAATCGACTGTATTTTAATTTCAGTATAAAACAATAATGGAAAAAAAAAAACGTTTGTTGCTTTTCTTATTATTATATTGATTGATGTTCTCTCCTGTTTGATTTTCATATATGTTTCGAAAAAAGAAGATTGTATATTATTTTCAATGGACTTTAATTATCAGTACGATGAAAATCATGTAATTTCTCAAAATGAGCAAAATACATTGAAGGCACTTAGAATTTTCCATGGCCATTAATTTGCTTTCATATGCCACATATATTTGTTATTCATAATTGGTGATGTTTCATGATTCATTTTTACATATGAACTCGTCTTAGCAGACCACGTCTGACAACCAGTGAAATGTCATCTCTAAAAACGGAGCCCTTTAGTGCAGGTTTTTCAGCATCAAAAATATCAAATATATAATCAAACTTTATGGTCTGTTTAGACAGGTAGTCCATTAAAATAGGTAGCTAGTAGCACAGGTTAGAAATAGAATATCCTAGACCAAAGGCTTCGCTTGAGATTTCTCTACAGAAACAAAATGTATGATTTATCACCTCCTACCTGTCATTTTTCAAGCAATGTGCTGTTGCTATTTGCATGTTTATTCTTTTTAAAAATGTAATGAAAATAAGATCCTAAAATTCCCCCATATGATCGTGTTTCCCACTCTTTGTTCCTATGTTGTGAATGAATATAAGCTGTTCGCCAAAGTCTTTGTGAGACAAACGTCTACAAGCCTAAGAAAACTGTGTAGTGTAGAAGATCGTTTTATTGGGTCTTCGTCATCTAAAGCATCCAACAAATCAAACATAGCCGATACTTGGAATTAATTTCATTTGAAGTAATGAATTGTTGTCGGAGCCTCTGTTATTTGAGAAAATCAAATTACAATGAATAAAGGAGAAAACTACTAAGAGTCATTCACCTTCAAAGTAACGTTCCCGGAATAAATTGTATTTAAGAAGCGTTAAGTTAGCAAGTGCATTTACGTATTGTTTGCCAGCAATAGTATATGCCAGGCTAATAAGATGTGTAAAACTATGCATCATTTAATGTAGAGGTTTTTAAAATCAAATTTAACAATGCGTAGCTAAACACAATGCCATCTATATACAAAGATAAACATATAACTATGTATCTACCAACTAACCTCTCTACATAACTACATAAAACCACAGAAACACACATGCAACCATACCTACGAACAACTATAAAAACGAAAATACAAGCATACATACATACAATATTATACGACCATACATACAACCTTACATACATACATACATACATACATACATACATACATACATACATACATACATACATACATACATACATACATACATACATACATACATACATACATACATACATACACACACACACATACATACATACATACATACATACATACATACATACATACATACATACATACATACATACATACATACATACATACATACATACATACATACATACATACATACATACATACATACATACATACATATTTTTCTTTTTTTTTTCTTTCTCATTTCTCCCGTAACCTTGCTGGTCGTAGGGGCGCCACTGATGACTTTGAGACAATCTCTCTGCATTTCGCCCTGTTCTCCACTGCTCTTTGGGACTTTGCAAAGTCCATGCCTGTCCACTCTTTGATATTGTCTTCCCGTCTCTTCTTCTGTCTGCCTCGTTTTCTCTTTCCTTTCACTGTGCCATGTAGGATTGTCTTTGACAGGCCAGTTGAGCGTGAGACGTGACCATACCATCTTAGTTTGCGTTTCTTTACAGTGGTGAGCAGATCTTCATAAGGTCCAATTGCACCTTAGATTTCGTCATGTCCACATACACATACATTGTATTAACATTCTTACTCACATATGTTTAAACCATATAACGCATACTCAGTTGTTCGACATATTTTTGTAATGATTTCTAATAGCTTGGTTATGACCATTGCAATCTAATTAAAATCGAGATCTCCTACATAACGGAGATCTCATGGATGCCGATACGAAACTATATTCTGTTGACCTTTCGATTCATCAATCAAATTACAGCTTTCACGTTTATGAAAGTGAAAAACGGCATTCGGAACATAACGTTTTTAACGATAAATCTCCCTAACGCGAAATGCAACGCTTCATCTGATAGGTTAATAGAAATAAGTGGTCTGGGAATTCTAGACATCACCAGAATATGAACCTTAATCAGCACGTGTCAGATTTACTTATTGTAAGTAGACCTCAATTTTAATCAGATTGTAGACTAATGGAGAACTTTTGGTCAATGTGGCGCTTGTGTCACCTTGATTGCGAGACGTGTTATAAATATCAGTCTGCATTATTTAGAATTCCTAACATTTTGTTTGTTGCAAATACTTTTTAATAGCGATCGGGCATTGATATCTCATATCTCATCTATCTGTATGTCTGTTTTCTGTCTGTCTGTATGTCTGTCTGTCTCATATACAAATTTGTGTATAGACGTATTCACTTTTAAAAGTCATCTTCTTGATTACTGTGATGATAATAATCCTGTGTGAAAAGGATTATACCTGTGTATCATATTCACGGGCTTATCTTGTGATCAACGTAACTGGAAATTTGCTGATAAAAGAATATGAAAGTGATCATCAGTATTATTCACGTCTATAAATATGTAGTTGAATAAAGTGTATTCGACAAAATGGTGATTTACAACAAATATCTCTGCTTTTCTGAGATTCATAGCTGTGATTTGTATTTTATTCGTGTTTGTTACACAAGTTATTTATGCTTGCTAACATATATATCGCAGAGAACAACCCACATAATTTTCCACCAAGCCACGTGTCCCAGAGAAAAATCTACAGAATTCTCCACCAAGCCACGTGTCCCAGAGAACAATCTACAGAATTCTCCACCAAGTCAATGGAAGCATTATTCTTCATGTCATTTTCTCTGTTCATGATGTAAATGTCCCTACCGCCATATTGTATGCATTTGGTGATAACAGTTATTGATAAATTATGATTCTAAGATGACAAAACGATATAGTCATTATCTTCGATGCCAAAATCCAGGGCAAGTATTGGATGTTTATAAACTGAAATATACAGATACGAGAAGGTTCCCCAATAAACAGATTCTTTGAGAATACCGTAGAATGACGATATATATATAAAATGTTTTCAAGTTATGACATTTTCTAGGCAATCAGAAACATAAATATTCCCTGGAGACAAATATGTAAAATATGCAGAACCCGCGCTATTAGGTCAACATATTCACTTCAAAAACAAACTGGCTGTTCTGCTGTGTCGGCGCTTCATGTTTAAACAAATTGGTCGTCATTATGCTATCTGGGCGCTCGATGTTTAAAAAATAAAATAAAAATAAAATAAAACGACTGTCATTCTGCTATGTCGGCGCGTGATGTTCAAATAAACTGGCTGTCATTTTGCTATCTGGGCGCTCGATGTTTAAAAAATAAATGACTGTCATTCTGCTATGTCGGCGTGTGATGTTCAAATAAACTGGCTGTCATTGTGCTATGTCGGCGCTTGATGTTACAACAAAATGGCTGTCGTTCTGCTATGTCGGCGCTTAATATTTAAACAAACTGGCTGTCATTTTGCTATGTCGGCGCTTGATGTTTAACAAACCTGCTGTCATTCTGTCATGTCGGCGCTCGATGTTTAAAAAGCAAACTGGCTGTCCTTCTGCTATGTAGGTGGTTGATGCTTAAATACAAACTAGCTGTCATTCTGCTATGTCGGCGCATGATATTCAAACAAAATGGCTTTTTTTTCTGCTATCTAGGTGCTTGATGTTTAAACAAACTGCCTGTCATTATGCTATGTCGATGATTGATGTTTAAAAAACAAACTAGGTGTAATTCTGCTATGTTGGCGCTTGATATTCAAACATAATGCTGTAATTCTGCTATCTAAGCGCCTGATGTTTGAAAAACAAAGTAGCTGTTATTGTGCTATGTCAATTCTTGATGTTGAAACAAAATGGTAATCATTCTGCTATCTCGACACTTGATGTTTAAACAAACTGGCTGTCATTCTGCTATCTCGACACTTGATGTTTAAACAAACTTGCTGTCATTCTGCTATCTCGACACTTGATGTTTAAACAAACTTGCTATCATTCTGCTATCTCGACACTTGATGTTTAAACAAACTGGCTGTCATTCTGCTATCTCGACACTTGATGTTTAAACAAACTTGCTGTCATTCTGCTATCTCGACACTTGATGTTTAAACAAACTGGCTGTCATTCTGCTATCTCGACACTTGATGTTTAAACAAACTTGCTGTCATTCTGCTATCTCGACACTTGATGTTTAAACAAACTTGCTGTCATTCTGCTATCTCGACACTTGATGTTTAAACAAACTTGCTGTCATTCTGCTATCTCGACACTTGATGTTTAAACAAACTTGCTGTCATTCTGCTATCTCGACACTTGATGTTTAAACAAACTTGCTGTCATTCTGCTATCTCGACACTTGATGTTTAAACAAACTTGCTGTCATTCTGCTATCTCGACACTTGATGTTTAAACAAACTTGCTGTCATTCTGCTATCTAGACGCGTGATGTTTAAACAAACTTGCTGTCATTCTGCTATCTCAACACTTGATGTTTAAACAAACTTGCTGTCATTCTGCTATCTCGACACTTGATGTTTAAACAAACTTGCTGTCATTCTGCTATCTCGACACTTGATGTTTAAACAAACTTGCTGTCATTCTGCTATCTGGGAACTTGATGTTTGAATAAACTTGCTGTCATTCTGCTATCTGAGCGCTTGATGTTTGAACAAACCTGCTGTCATTCTACTATATTGGCGCTTGGTGTTTAAAAATAAAACTGACTGGCATTCTGCTATCTCGGCGCTTGGTGTTTATACAAACTGGCTATCATTCTGCCATGTCGGCGCTTAGTGTTTAAAAACAAACTGGCTATCATTATGCCATGTCGGCGCATAATATTAAAGAAACAGGCTGGCATTCTGCTATCTCAGCGCTTGGTGTTTAAAATTGCTGCAATTTACATGGAGTATGCCATAATAATTTTTATTTTTTTTAAATAAAAAAAAAATTACAGATCATATGATGGTATATTATTATTTTATTATTATTATTATTATTATTAATATTATTATTATTATTATTATTATTATTATTATTATTATTATTATTATTATTATTATTAGTTGTAGTAGTAGTAGTATTGATGACGACGACGACAAAAGAAAGTTATTTATTTTATCTGCGTTTTATACGGAATTTTTAGTGGACACCAAATAGTATATCCTCTCTCTAAATATGGAAACAATTTTAATATATTTTTTCCGATTTTTTGCTTTATCTGTACTGAACGGGTACTATTTTGTTTACAACTTAGGCTTTGTAACCAGAAATGTGAGCAAAATAATCCTTCATTATGCATTGGTGTTGGATAGGACAATTGAGACCCTTGGGTCATTATGCATTGGTGTTGGATAGGACAAACCCTTGGGTCATTATGCATTGGTGTTGGATAGGACAAACCCTTGGGTCATTATGCATTGGTGTTGGATAGGACAAACCCTTGGGTCATTATGCATTGGTGTTGGATAGGACAATTGAGACCCTTGGGTCATTATGCATTGGTGTTGGATAGGACAAACACTTGGGTGGAAGTTTCCGATCTTACACCGATGCATATGAAGGATGTTATTAATCTCTCATCACGTGACTGTTGTCTTTCGTAAAATGACCTTCTATTGAGATCATTGTGCACACAAACGGGTAAAAGCTCCCTGATTCCATCATCCCTTGAGCATTATTTCAAAATCATCAAGATAAACATCAGTTCCAAAACATTTACATTCTAAAAAGCGCTGCGGTTCAAGTTAGTGTATCGCAAACGGAACGATTTACACCATCAACCCCTCTACATTAACATATTCTGTATAGTCTGGTTTGCAGTCAAAATAAGCCGTTGTTGTATTTTTTTTAAATTCGTGTTCTCCTTTGTAGTTATGAAATGAAAACCAATTATAGATCAACGTTGAATCGAAGACAACATCAATATTTTGTCTGTCTCGTTTAATGTTAGGAATAAGAGTTGATTTTATTTTCTGACTTATTCACATATGTATAATGAATGGTTAACAATTCAGTCGTCTCGGCCTGTTAATGGCTTTATATGGACAGAGAATTTGCAGATATTAGTCTGGGGAAAGAAAAAGGCAAATACTGCATCCCCTTGCGGATTGTTTGCATGAAGTGGAAACAATTTTATCTCAGAAGGTGCTGACGTCATGAACATTATGCCTTCACACTTTGTATGACGTCAAAAATAGCGTTAGGCTAATGCACAAATGAATGAATGGTACATTTTTCCTGAACAATATACGTTTTATTTTTTCATTATGAATTTATTTGACTTAAGTACCCCAAAATATGCGGCGCGACAATTTCAATTCTTGTTGCTTTTTCCAACAGCCATAGTACCGCTTTCCATTGGATAGCGGTAAAAGCTGAAGCTGGCTGGGTGTCGCAGTCTAACAATTTGACCACTGTTCCTTGAACGATGATGTGTGTTGAAACAGCATTTAATGTTTAAAATAAATCTTTCAGTGTAAACCTAACCTTTTACGCCCTATCTTAAAACGATGACATTTTCAATTAGTGTTCTGTAGTTTTCAAGTTGTATCAAGTAGTAATAATTGATAGAGATTGCACATAAATTAACTAATTAATTTATTATATTGCACAAACGAATGATCTAAGTTGTGAGTACTTGTAGCCAGACCCCATTTGCTTATAGTTTTGGCAAATATAATATTTTCTCTCTACTTTGATGTATCAGGTAATCAAACTCATGATATAAATTTAAGTTGTGTATTGCATTACTGTTTTTGTGTACAGTGTTCTGTGACGTAGCACGCATATTGAAATCAAGTTATGATTTGTAACTTTTGTATTTAACCACTGTCTCTAAGTACTGTGACATAAAATCTAATGAATTTAATTGTATTTTCAAAAATAGAAGTTCTTTCTTAAATTTGACAATTGTGCACACGAACCTTTATGCACTTTTACTGCAGAAGAATTTGCGATTGGATCCCCAAGCCACAGATAATGCAGGCATCTTGAAAAGTTTAAATACAATTTCAAAGATAGAGAATAACACGCATATAGATGCACATTAGTTAAACATATGTTAAAATAGTTCTAGTTAAGTGAATCAAAATGAAAACTCTGATGCCTGACATGTCCATACCAAACTCTGATTCTATTTTTGTGTTCTGCTTTTTCTTTCTTTCGCTTCATCACATCACATATTTCCTTTTCTTTCATTTTCCTTTTTCTATCATTTTCTTTACGTCTATCTTTTTCTGTCTTTGTACTTTCCATATTTGTTTTGTCTTTCACTTTTCATAGAAACACACATACACGTGACAAACAGTTACTTATATACTGAAATAATTCTCGTTAAATAAACCAAAAATGAATCGCGAAGAGCGAACGGCACAAAGTGTAAAATATATGATACTTAATATTCAGTACCAAAACAGTAAGACAAGTATTACAACCCCCTTTAATATATATCCAGACTAAACCAAAACTAAAGACATTTGAATAGACAGAATTTAAACATAAATATAACTAAATTTAACACTACACTAATTAAGTTCTTTATATATTTCCTTTCTCTTTTTGCACAACTTTGTTGAATTCCATTGCATTAGTTTACATCCACCAAGACTACTTTATATATGGCAGGCCCTGACCTGTGCGGAGGCGGCCGATTCATAATTGGTTTCTTTATCATCCTACGCAAAAAGCCAAGAGTCGGAACTCAGTCAACATTTAATTCTCTGCTACGGCGTTAATGCTGTTTTCTATTGAATGCAAGCAACATTCTTCACTGTTTCGCAGATGTAGAGTACAATCTCAGGGAAAAAGAAAACGTGATATTTGTAGGGACTGCAGTCTGACGCAATAACCGGTAACTTGCTCAATTCATATAGTGATACGTTGAATGTTGCACCGATTTCATAAATCGACTTTTCTGTATCTGTAGCTGCAATGAAACTAACTTGTCATACTCATAATAACAAATGTAATCTCCAATCACAAGGAATAACTTGTCATACTCATAATAGTAAATGTACTGTCTAAACACAAGGACTAACTTGTCATACTCATAATAGCAAATGTACTGTCCAAACACAAGGACTAACTTGTCAAATGTACTGTCCAAATACAAGGACTAACTTGTCATACTCATAAAAATTAAGTTTCTTCGATATATTTGAGCTGTTTAGAATTTCAACAAATAAATCATTATTTCATTTGTAAAGACCAATTTTAGTCAAATTTAGACATTTTTTAAAAATATTTAAATTGTACAAAAATAAAACAATTTTCGGCCCAAATCATTCTTTATGACTGTTAACAACACTCTGTACATGTATGGAAGATAAACTGTTTAGGATTGTACATGTATGGAAGACAAAATGTTTAGGACTGTTAGCAAAAATCTGTATCTATGGAAGACACGCTGTTTAAGACTGTTAACAACAATTTGTATGTGTGGGAGACACTCTGTTAAAGACTGTTAACAACAATTTGCATGTGTGGAAGACACACTGCTTAAGACTGTTAACACAAATCTGTAAGACTCTGTAAACAACACAAACTTTATTTTTTAACCAAGAAAATACAAAAACACATTACTTACCCAATAATAGATTGTGCTATTTGAACGTGTATCATTTTTTTCACTTAGTATGCCTCTCACCAACCTCTCTTCGGGAGACGTTGTCGACGAAGTCGAGAGCGAATATGTAACGTGCGATGTTTTGCTTTGCACAGTCTTGGACATTTGAAAGACTTCTTTTTCTTTCTTTCAGCGGAAATTTTAATTTTATTTGTTTCGTTTTGAACGTTTTCTGAGTTGTCTACCAAGTTCAACTCTAGGAGTATCTCTTAGCATCTGTGAAGTTATATTTTAAGGGTCTTGATAACCTTGTTTCCATTGTAGTTTTATTTTGTTGTTGTTGTTTTATTGTATTTTTAAAAAAAAATTTTTTTGCTTTTTGTATTGTTCGCGTAAATGGACAGAGAAGTACAATAGAAAAGTCTAACCTTTCAAGATAGCTAACTTCATCATTGAGGCGATTTTGAATAGCATTCATAGCTTATTTCATCTTTTATTTGTCTTTTTATTTTTCATTTGTCAACTTTATTGCAAGGTAAACAGCTACTCCTGTAATAACAACTAAAGTAGCAATCATGTTGAAAGAAATAAATGCATCAACGACAAAGTAACTAGTACACAATATTTGCCAGGTATTTTTCAGTGTTTCTTTCTTTTTTTCTTGTATTTCTATTGTCGTGCTTTGCAGAGTATTTTCGAAATTAATGTCTTTAAAGGTTATCAAATTTGCGCTAAATGCTGATAGCGGTAATTCCAACTTGAATGACAACAATCCAGCAAAGTATATGATACCATTTAATGTCAACTTTCAGTTAATTTTGTAAACTGTTTAAATTATTGTTTGGTAGAAATCTGTTAATTAATGATATCACAGTGTAGAAAAACAACATCTGACAATGATTTAGACATTTGAGCAGCTGTAGCATTTTCTATTTATCTTTACCAACTCGTATTCTTTTTTTTAAAAAGCTATCTCTTTGCATGTTTCATTTGCAATAGGTATGCTCAATCACTGTTTGTACTCTTCAGATTATTTACAAATGGGGTAATTGCTATTTTGTTTTCGATAAATCCAAATTCTTTTTTCCAGTTGTGCTTTGTCCATCTCTTCTCTATTTAATTAATTTAAAATTCGCCCATGGGGCCGAAGAATTATAAATGAAAGGATTTGAAAAGCCAGATTCATCAAGCACAGAGCACATGCCAATGATGCTTTTGTTGGTATCACGTGCGTGACTACCATGTTGACAATGTGCTCTGTGCTTGATGAATCTGGCTTTCTCCATGTTACTGCGACAGGGACAGGTTTCTGGTCGTCGTTCTCGGAATAAATATGTTGAGAATTGTGTGTCCTTTCGTATTTTTACAAATATTACGTGGCTTTCGTTTAATGTTCTCGAATTTTTTGTACAACAACATTGGAAAGGGGTTTATTGTTGATATCGCGTGACTATTTGACCTCGGATGTCCTGGACATGTAGGTAGCGAGATTAGGGTAGTCACGTAACTAGCAATGCTAATGGCGTGTACCAGGTCAAATTTCATCAACGCTGCAGTTTTGTCTCGTCTGTCAGCAGATTAAAGAGAAAACGAATGTCATACTCGCAATTTTTGAGAAGATAAATCATCTTCCTATCGATTTCATGCAGGTATGGCTCGATGTAATTTCGTTTAAGTTCGCTAGGCTCGGTAGTAAGCGGCTACCCTGTGTCGCTACTGCGTGGTAGCGGCGAATTCCAACTTTTCGATAGGCAATGGGCTCTGACCCTACACCCCAACATAAATGTCCAAATATCTAAAATGGGGTGTGAAGCGTCAGAGGAAACTCGGATTAGAGCATAGTCTAATTTTCCTTTCTAATCTGTTATGTATTGTTGAAATATGCTCATTCTGATTTCGTACTAGTCTCTGAAAACATTTTAACAGTGTCCTGAACAGTGGAAATAGACTGTGTAACGTAGGTTTCGATTTTTTGTATCTGTGTACCTAAGATATAGATTACATAAGACCATATAGACTGGTTCAGTTTTGATATTCCCTCCTCTTTAATTCCATTGCTAACTTGTAGAAAGAAGTACGTCCAACCCAATGCTTCATCGCTTCAATGAAGTGACAACATTATCCAAAATTATCCCAGTTCGAATCTATGATTTCTCCTTGTCAAGTTAAACCGCTTCCATTGTAGTCGTTCCGATCTTCTATGCTAAGAAAAATCATTGTCTGCAATTTCAAAATGTTTGCGAATACATGCCATAATCAATAATTATTATTTTCGTGCCCTTGAAGAATATCTAATTGTGATTAAAAAGAAATGTTATTATTAATAAAGATCATATTTAATTGTTTCAGATATATACCCGCATCTCCTGTATCAGTTATTGTATATTGTATTTATAACATTTTACCTCTGAGTATGCATCAAATATTGATTGTACCATTTTTGGGGGGAAGATTACTTGCAATTACTATTAACACAGTTCTTGCCCTTGGGTTGATTATTCCTATCCTACATCCGATGCATATGAAGGATTCTATAAATAGCACTTGAGTGGACCTGATAACCTGAAATTGACACAATCTCGCCTATTACAAAGAGAATGTAAGTTTCATCTACAGCGCATTGCAATATATCCACCTTTTTAATACGATGAATGAACTAAAGAACAGTAATCCAATGCAGCAGTGAAATCCCACACTCAAGGTCAGAACTTTGGAGATAGGAACTCGGCAACGCCTCGTACCTGCCTCACAATTCTGACTCTCGGGTGATATTTCCCTATCCTACACCGGTAACATATGATGGATTTATTAAAAAATATATGCAATGGATACCGTACACTCCAACCCCCTTACCAAGCCGATACCCGCCAAAAACAGCTACCGCAATTGTGATAACAAAATATACAAGACCTTAAAATTCAAAAAGACTACTCCAAATACCAACTTCGCACACACACACACACACACACACACACATATATATATATATATGTATATATATATATATATATATATATATATATATATATATATATATATATATATATATATAATCATCATCAATGTAGTTTAATGGAGATATGTTGGCTTTAATTTGATAATTAACAAATGAAAAAAAATTAAAAAATGTTTTACCCCGTGTGTATCAATATATTTCTGCTTGATTATTTCAAGGTTCTGTATTATGATAAGCAATTATGTCATTTGAACATTGTGATACAGTTGAGATCTATTGTATTGCGCGTTCGTCTCTCTGTGCAGCTTAACAGTCAAACACGAATGATTAAATATAATTTCCAGCATTGGTGTCTTGTCTAGAGCTCAGTACATTTAGTAAATGGATTACCCGTGATTTTTTGGAGAGATAGTTGGGTCATAAGTTTGACCAATTGCCCAAAAAAGTACTTCACAGTATATTGTTTTCAGCAATGTTAAAATTGTATTATATATATCTAGTTGTGTAATTTGAGCTATGTTAGCAAATTGTTGTTTTCATACTATTAAACTTGTAATATATAGATGTTCCTGAGAGATTTGAATGATGCTAGTAAATTGTTTGTATTTTGTGGAAAGTTAAAATTTTGATTTTTTTTTTTTGATCGGAACAATTATGATTTCATTTACATTATTAATGACATGAATATATAAACTGAAACATTTACTTAAAAACCAACCAGAGCATCTAAAACGGAATCATCCCACTGCTCTATAAATCCATAGTATGAGGAGATATTAGGATATTTGAATTTCAGAGTGCTGTGAAAGCCATTTTCAACTACTCAAAACCCTCTAATTAACGTCAGAGTGATCATCAAGGAAAGCCTTGAAATCTAGGATATTGTCAGAAACACACTCATAGAAAGGAAAAATAATAATAATCATCTTGTCAACAAAAGAGAATAAATTGCTACAGTATTCGTTTACAAGGCGTGGACCACTGTTACTTTATGTCTGCCTTAGGCGAGTGTTAGGAACACACTTTTAATGACGTTCACATATGAATTTGCAAGGAAAGAAACTAGCTTCAAATTAGTTGTGACTCATCGGTTCATTTGAAATTGAAATCAAATCTTGGGAATTACGTGTTAACATGAATGACTCAATGCCCACGTAGATATTGAAAGTGTAGAAAATGCTTTCATTTTTATCATAATCAGCTTTAATCAATCATCAAACGGGTTCATCTGGCGAGTTATGGCCATAAGTCTTGGATCATTTAAACACATAAGCGCAAAATAGATACCAAACTATCAGTGTCTTAAGGTAAGAAAAACACTTCCAGATGATCTTAGGAACGAAAACAAGAGCAAAACAAAACAAAAACTTAAAGAGATCAAAATAACCGACAAATAAAATAACTTGACATTATTTATCAAAGCATGTTTTACAATACGAAACTAAGGAAGCAAGAGATCCTTGTTAGTAGCATAGATGGTCAAAATAGGGCCCTACGGGAATTTAAGATTACTGGAGAAAAGAGAAAATGAACATTACTAAAATGATATTATGGAGACTTTGAAACACAATGATAACACCATCAGACAAAGGAAAATTTAATATTACGGCTATAAAAATGATTGGCCACTATTGGGTGCCTATAAATTTGACATTACGGAAGTCACTATGTGGGTCTATGGAACTTTAATATTGTGAGCCGCTAAGGGAAATTTAATATGGATAGGACGGTATGAAGTTTTACAGCAATTTAAGATGATGGTCCACTAACAGTCACTAAGGAAATTTTACCATTGCGGCTTACATTACGGGGTTCTATTGAAATTTAACATGATGGACCATTTATGGAAATTTGTTATTACGGATGGCTCTATGGGCCTCATGGAAATTTAACATTATAGGCCACTGTGACTGACCTAGATCTATTCTGATTGAAACACACCTATTTTGACTGACTACCATCAGTTCTGGCAGACCAACACCTATTATAACTAACCAACACCTATTATAACTGAACAAAGCCTACTTGGACTGATCAATTCCTATTTTTGACAATGTCTGGGCAAAAAATAATGTATTTGCCAAATGTCACTCTATTTCGTATTCTAAAGCTGGATATTTCGCACATATTTTGACTGACAAATACCTATTTTGACTGACCAATATCTACTTTGACTCAAAAACCTATTCTTATAGTCCAGCCCGCATTTTACCTGGCCAACACCTAGAAAGTAAATAAATAAAGAAAACATGTTTAATATCCTTTGAAGAGCTCTTTTGAAAATGATGCTTTTTAAAAGTTCCTTACAGGATATAGGAAGATAAGCCTTTATTTAACTCAGCTAAGCAGAACAGACCTTTTTAAAGACTGTCATTGCGTAACAATTCATTATAAAAATAAAAAATAAAAAAACGTGCAGCACTGTGTCAAGAGTGATTCATGTTCTTCCGACATGCCAATGGGATGCTAATGAATCTTATGCGTGCGGAAAAAGAGCAAGAAGAATAACAGCTGCAACAGGAACAGCAGCAATACGAGCACAAGCAGCAGCATCCCGGGCATTGACAAAATAAGTGTTGGTCAGTCAAAATAGGTGTTTGTTAGTCAAAGACAGTGTCTGTCCGTCAGAATATATTTTGGTAAGTCAGATAGATGTTGGTCACTTAGAATAGGTGTTTGTCGGTCAAAATTGGTGTTGGTCAGTCACAACAGGTGTTAGTCAGTCATAATAGGTATTAGTCACTCATGGTTTAGTCATTGTTTGTTAGTATGTGCTACTGACCAACTCTGTTCAAGTTTCATAAACCGTACAGTGTATCGTCATGCTAAATTCCCATAAGCTCCATAGTGCCCCATGCTGTTAAATTTCCATCAGTACCATAGTGCCAGCAATAATGTTACATTGTCATAGGGCCCACTACCAACTATGGTCCATTCTTATTAAATTTTTAAAGGGTCCCTAATGTCCCATTAATGTTACATTCCCCTAGGGCCTCACAATGTCCCAGTAATGTTAATAGACTTTCACTGTGACATCCGTAAGATTAAAATACCCCTCCCACCCACCCCATTGTTCCATCATTGTATTAAATTTCCATAGCCCATCGACACAGTGTCATCCGTAATGTTAATTTCCCTTTCCCTCAATAGTGACATTTTCATATTGTTAAATTTCTGTAAGGCCATATAATGACCGCAAATACTACTCTAGTTTCCTAATGATCTTAAATTGCAAATTTAGGCCATCAAATTTGTCAATCCCTCGCAATTTGACATGAATAATGTAGATGAAAGTTTCTTCCTATCTTCAATAATTCGAAGTTCTCCGTTTTTATCTTGTCTGTCCCATTATTTAACGGTATGTGTCACTTTAATGCTTGAGATATTACAGCTACCCTCGATGAAAAGTAAACGTCCCCAATATGTAATGTTTTACATATAACAATGTTTGTTGCTATGTATAATTTTGCTGTTTTATGGATATAATTGAGAAATTGTTTCACTAACAGCTGATGACTTCATGCAATGCATAGTCTTCTAAACTCGTCTTTATATGCCAGTGAACTCAAAATTAAAATACAGAATCAAACAAAGCTTTGATTAAATCAAGTCGCAACTTGATTGTATTATCGAGAAGCCGGTGCGTCACGCATTGTATGCTAGAACAAATTTCCCGGAACATTAACAGAGTGATACCGCTTTGCTAGCATCTTACAAAGAATGTAGCTTTGGAGTATTAAATTAGCTACGAAGATCAAGCGCGTTCTATTTAATGAGCAAAGAGTCTAACGACTGCACAAAATCAAATCGCTCTCAGTATACAGGAAATAATGCTTGCATGCGGCTTTTACAGAAGAGCCTGGTCTTAGGAGATGATGATTGTTCTTGCAAATGTGATTTGGCTAATATACAGACCAAGTCAATGCCCCCATATCCATTTCTGCACGTGTAAACTTCGGTCATCCAAACTGAGTTAGTGTGGACGATTGGAATCCTCTTTATAACTAGAGATTATAAATTGCATTCACGATGATTAATTCAACAGATATTTTAGATCCCTTTTGAGAGACAATAAAAAGGAACTTCATTCCCACATGTAACAAGAGAGAATTTTATCCTAATGCCTAAAATTGTGTCATATATCAAAACCAATAGTAGCATATCGAACTACTTGTCAAAACGAATTTATCACCGATCATCAGTCAGTTTACTCGAGGGTGAGACACGACAAAATTAAGGAGGAATTTCCATGCCACAACTACGGAGATACGGTGTCTCAGTGGTTAGTGTGACCGACCTGTGAGAAATACTCGGGTTCAATTTCTGTACAGACCAGACCGATTAATTATTCTTGTCATGGAGCTCACTTTCTTCTTTTTGCATATTAGACGTATCTTTAAATTTACGTTCAAATATATTTTGAGATCAAGGAAACCAAACACTACGCAATTGTTAATTATTATTATTGCGATGATGATGATGATGATGATGAAAATGCAAGAATTTGTATAGTAATTAGTTATAATTTGGTCGCTATCGTATTATTTTTTAATCAATGATGTCTTACTTATCTTCATTAAAACTACCAATTGATATCTCTATCAGCCAATTGTTATTTCTATCAGCATGACATTTTAGATAGTTTTTTCTTGTTCTTTATTCTTTATTTCCTTTTTATCAACATAAGTATAATGCTTAAGATCTGCTACATTTGAATTTTTCATTGTGGTATATTATACATTATTTACAAATCTTTATTTATTAAAGTAATACATCTGATTTTTAAACAATAACACAAATCAAGATTGTTGTAAGAATGAACAGTGGATATATTCGTCTTCAGTTATTTATTTAAGTAATGAGTAGTAGACATTTGGGATTATTGGACAATAGTGAAATTTCTACGTCTGAAATCAAACAGTTATAACACAAGGAGTCCCACAATGTATACTACTATAACAATTACTAGACAAGTGAGACTGGGTATTATTTCACACATTAAACCATCATTAGACCATTAAGAATATAAGAGAACTGAAACGGCGGAACGAATACGCAATAATATTTAAATTGTTACACATCATGAATAATGGAACAAAAGTACATTGTGAGTAAGTCAAGGTGTTTTTTGTTTAGTCGATTAGTTGATATCAATATTTCACAAGATGAACACGAAAGAAACATAGATGGCCTATTTGTGTATAAGGGTGAATCTCCTCTTAAAAGTGTGATCAAAGCTAGCTAGCAAGTTGTGTCGAAAAATAACATTCAAGAGAATAAAAGTGTTCGTTTGCTGGTTTCAAACATCAGAAAAGAGTATACCCCAATAGTTCAGAAAATATGCATATTTACGGATTACTATCAGAGATGATAACATTGAATAAAGTAGCATAAGCCTTGTTAGCGGGATGGTTAAAAAGCTGCAGTCTGAAGAAGAAATTAAATACGTATTTTATATTGGTAAGTACACACATTTGTATGCCCCTAAATGTACAGTATAAATTGAATATCACATAAACTTTACGAGGTCCATATAACAAGGACTGAACAAAAGTTGAGATACAATTTATAGAAACAAAGTGCTATTTACAGCAGCACTTGGTGCTTAAGAAAATGAAGTTTTAGCACAAACCGTAGCAATGGCCAAAGATGAGATAAATCTGGCATCATTCATGTTTGAAACAAATGAAGAAAGATAACAAAAACTTATTTAATATAACAGTTTATGTTGTAGACAATGGTCTTCCTCCATTGCTGGTAATACATAAAGACAATTTATCAGGCGTAATGTATTTTCCCGATGTTACTATTTTGTTTTAAATGCCCTGCAAAAACAGTATTTAAGAATATTTGCTTCGATCCTAGAGTAACTTTGCTTACACAAATATCAGTCATTTGTGGCAAAGGAATAAGTAAGGTAAAAAGAAAACAAATACAGTAAATTGAAGGCATAGTTAGCAGTGACACACTAACCAGAGACGTTAACATTACATAAGATGAAAGATCCACGGACAGTTGAACTTGGTAGGCAACGTTAGTTCACTATGATCAAAAAAAAATGCCCAACGCTTGGAAAAGAATAAGAAGAGTCTAAATATCACGAGACGGAAGAAAAAATGCAAGATCGGAAAGCTGAAATAAAAATGTGCCTTCGTCACACAAGAAATGAATGTTATACAATATGATACCTGGTTCTGTAGCTGTATTGGACATTTCGTTTATTTGGTCAAAAAGTAAACTGTTAGAGCAAAAAAGCTTCGACATCCAGTTGTAAAAGATGTTGAAGTTGAATGAAGTTCAGGCTCCACCATTAACAATGAACAAACACCATAATCACAGCAACACGATAAAACCATGTCTGAATCGTACAACCCAGTCATAGAGTAATCAGTAGCATAGCTTTTTCTTACATACAGATGTCCAGTGAACCATTTAACCCAAAACCTCATTAGCTCTAATTTATCATGAATTACCTAACTCTGCTCACGTAGTTGCATATAGCATGCGTTTGAATGTGTTGCTCAAGATATCCATAGATCCACCGTCAAACATGCACATTAAGGAAGTTGTAAAACTAATAATCCCATTTTACTTAGATAAGAATGGACCACCTGATAGCACACGAACTTTTAACTGACAATATTGTTTACTCTGTGTAAACAAAAGAAAACAAATCAAACTTTTATTTGCCAAATGCTAGCATACTTTGTACCTGCAGACAAACAATACCAAGACAATTTATCATGGAATATTAACTTCTGCTCTTTCCGTTGCCTACATCATGCTTTTGAAGAAGCTGTTGAGGTTTAGGTGGATACTGAAGAAGTTGCACAGCTAATTATTCCCGTTTCTCTTATGCAGTTGCCATCTTAATTTTACATGGACATTTACCAAGTAATATTTTTATTTAAAACAAATGATTGCTTCACAAGCTTTATTGTGCTTTCTGCACAATAAATTCATAATGTCTGGGAAAATAATTGAAGGAAAATATTGTATAAAAAGTTATGATAAAGGTTACACAAATCAAAAATAATATTACATCGACGGCGAAGCAGACCGTTGACAAAGCTGGTGGACTTCCCGAAAAAGAAATATATTTTGACAATCAAATTGATGTCACTGATAGTAAGGTATCAATTTTAATTCACCGAATAGACTGTATTCCTGAGTATTATAATATTTTTAATGAAATCAAAATAATATTTTATGTGTAAATAAATGAAGTCAAACTCGAAGTGACTGCAAATGGTGACAAAAAAGAATGTGTTGATGTTTAATGTTTGAAACCAAACACTAAAGAGTTAAAATAGATTAAAAATTGCGTAGTGTATGTAACCACCTCCAACACTAAACTGTTAGGATTCAACAATCACACATTCGATATAGTTTGAATATTTTAAAATCACAAAATTATATATATATTTACCCTGATGAAATCAATAAAATTTAAAACTATTTTGATATTATATTTGCAATTTTGCTAATCGTTGCCTGTCAAGAATATTGTTTACAAAAACGTTGTTTCATCCAAAGTTGTTGAGATTATAAGCAATTACAAAGAAATACCATAAACAGATTAAATATCAACATGAAAGATAAAGATGGAAAGGTAATAGCCTTTATTGGAATACCTTCACGTATATTTCCCATGTAACGTAAATAGCGTAAGATAGCAGAAATATATCTGAGAGGACCTAGAAAGTTGGGTTTCTCTGTATTCATTGAGGCAAAATCAGAGGGGAAAGATTAGGCTTTTTTTTAAAAATTACATTGCCGTAAACGTCATCAATAATCGCGTGACAAATGTATGTGATCCCGTAAAATTAACTGGCAAATCTGCCAGTTAGTTTGTACAACAATGTATTGATAATAAAATATTTTAGAATTAGGATGATAAGAGTTCGAAAGATAATTATATTAGGAGAAGAAAGGTAAATAAGGTAAATTACATTCATCAAACAGGGTGGAACTGAAATCATAGAGCTGCAAAGGCAGAATGACGAAATATAAAAAAACGATTTTAGACGCTCAAAACGTATTTCAATCATTATTTGCCACCTTATATAATGCTACACAGGCCTTGCAAACAGTAGGAGAAAGAGAAAATGAATTTAAAACAGATAACAAAAATGTGTTGAACAAGAACTGGTTAATAACAACTGTGTATTACAGGGTAGTATAGACGAATAAAACAAAAACACAAGATTGTAATAATTTCCAACAAGTGATTACAACAGAATGAGATGTATTCAAAATTGAAATAAATAAAATGACTCTTCCATTAAGTATTATAATTGATATTGTTAACACCGAAATAATGAAAATATGTAGAACTTCAAACTAATTTGAATGCAGAAATATTTATAAAGAGTCCGGCATTGGGCATTAGAATGAATGAGTTTCAAATTGAAAGCGATAATAAAAAAAGGAATTTGAGCAGAAAATTAAACTAATGCCTGGATATATACTATCCTAAGATCTTGGAATTGTTCCACGCTTGGATTATCCAGATGGTATTGATTTAGGTGTGAATTAAAGAGATGATGTTGATAACGAGGTAACAGCACCTCAGTTGAAAGCTGCCATTGAATACAGAACAAAGAGAAATCTGTTGGGCATTTGGGGCTTAAAACTTACACGCCGATCATTAATTAAAAGTTATGGATTTAACTATGCCGGTCACATTTTGCTGAATACAAATTGCACGCGATAGATTTAGCAGAGCATTCAAATAAATATCAGGCCTATGTAATCTTGATGTCAACTTGTATATTGAACCTATTATAGTATTTGGACTTGATATTGATGTTTACGGTTGATTCACGTGATTATATGTAAATATCTGCGACTTTTCGAAGCAAAACAACGAACGTGTTTCTAACTCGTTTGACGTTAAAAGTCAGGATGTAAATTAAAAACTGGCAGCAGGATCAACATTTATTATTCAAAAATATAACTGTTTTACGTTCTCCTAATTTTCGTTAAGTAGAAAATGAAATCGCAACATTCATAGTAATTATTTGAAAAGCATTACTAGAGGTCTAAGCATTTGCTAGAAGCAACCGTATATTTAATTTATTTAGTCCTAAAAGAGCTGAAAAAGACATAATTAGAAGTGATAATAGCATAGGAGAATTGCAGAGAAAAAATAATTGAATGAGAGAGTATGCTGGATAACTTGAATGGAAGATTGAGAAAACAAAGTTTTTTCTCAGTATTTGAGTATTGTGGACTATGCCTTTGATTTGTATGCATATAATGTAGACACCAAAGAATCTACTCACCCTCAAAATCAGGTAAAACTAGAATTTTACCTGCCATATGATGAACATTTTACCAGCCATCTGATGAACAGGTAAGATATGAGTGTCTATTCATTTTACTTGTAATAGGTGGTAATATGTATGCTGCATTTTTGAAAGCCCACATTCTGTGAGGCTTCGGCTTCTGCTACGTTGTCAACGTTGTCACAGAGCAACAAGGCTGCCCCGATGTGAACAATGCTTTTGTGGGAAATTAACGGTAAAGACGGCAACGTACGCAAATGTATAACTCCTCAAAGGGTAAAAATAAATATCACAGTGAGTTAAATACCTAAACCCAACACAGCATAGTATCATATACACCACGATCAACATTAAGCATGAGCAAACTTTACAGGCAACAAATCTGAAGCTAAGTATAAATATATTGATTGCACCAGGAAGTTGATTTGTGCCGTTAGATAGGATGGTAAAGGGAGACGCTAAAAACGCTATGGTAAACAATTTGGATAGAATGCTTGAGAAAAATGTCAAAATATCCTGTAGAAGTGATAATACTTTCAATTTGAATGATTAGACCATTTTCATCACATACAGAGATTTGTGATTGCATGAATCGTTTACAAACCAATAGGATTCAGCCAGGTATCATTAATGGTACATTGAAAATGTTACAATCGCGGGATGATAATGCACAAAATACTGGTACCAAAGCTATACAATTTGCAATGTATGGTGAAGCGTTAAGAATATCATTAAATTCTCAGATACTACTTGATCATTATCCACTTGCTCAATCGGTATATGACAAACGCAGAAATGTAATCGCTTTCCTTTATGACTACATTACGAGAGAGAGAGAGAGAGAGAGAGAGAGAGAGAGAGAGAGAGAGAGAGAGAGAGAGAGAGAGAGAGAGAGAGAGAGTCTTCGACATAGCAGCCAACACAAATTACAATCTCACAATTGATTCTCCCGGCATGAGCTAAAAGGATATGTTGATACTGTGAAAAAAAAGTGGAGAAAGTGGTACAGAAACGTTTTCTGCTTGTCAATAGAAAATAAATATCTCACTGAAGGTCTGTCAAATATGGATTATTCCGAAGGATTTTAACTGAGACAACATTTTACACAGGCCTGAATGACTTTTCTTGATGAACAATAAAAGCACACATAACTCAGTAACACAAAGTCAATAATATTTACAACGATAATCATTGTATTTAGCTTGAAATAATGAGTACACATGATAACAGATTTAATGGTAGTGGCCATAAATTAGCTTGATATAATGAGTACACATGATAACAGATTTAATGGTAATGGCCATAAATCAGCTTGATATAATGATTACACATGATAACAGATTTAATGGTAGTGGCCATAAATTTAGCTTGATATAATTAGTACACATGATAACAGGTAGTGGCCATAAATTTAGCTTAATATAATGAGTACACATGATAACAGATTTAATGGTAGTGGCCATAAATTTAGCTTGATATAATGAGTACACATGATAACAGATTTAATGGTAGTGGCCATAAATTATCTTTTGGGGAATAAGGTATCTACATGCATACCAACAGATGCAAAAATAAAGACGCTCACACATTGTATCTTTATATTGTGCATAATGCTCAAGCAATCATTTAAAAATCAGTATTGTTTAGCCATGAATAAATAGCTTAATTGTTACCGACGGATACATGTATCTGAGCACACCTAACAACATGATAATTTCTGGAGTGACTAACGCTGGAGAAGCTGGATTTACTACATATCTATTAGAGAATATATATAAAACATTGTAACTTCTTCATTATCATCTATTTCTTTTTCCTTTTTTTTTTTTTTTTCTTTTTTATGTTTTTTTTTTTTTGCTATAGAAATAGAAAGTGGTTATCAGAGGTGAAAAGGTAAATGTGATACATCCTGAATATAAATTAAATGCGTGGTTAGAATTACTGATTCATGCTTAGCAAGATCTATACTTGCATTTCTTCATATGTTGCTACTTCCGATACCCACTGGTTTTGGCACGTATTCCTTCTCTCAGATATGTCATATTTATTCAACTGAAATGTCGTCAATCATTGTCTGTGAACACCTTAGGTTTGGCAGTTATTTTTATCTTAATTGCAATACACTGGAGTTTTTTTTTATTTACTCAACGCATAGTAACATACTTGAGTACAATTTGTTATCTGTAAGCTATTAGTTTGCATCTCTTGTGGATTGATTTAACATAAAAACAGAACACTGATGTAATGTGTTAGGCTGTTTGATTGGCCAGGATAATATACTCGGTTGTTTATCGATTTCGCTTCCCACAGTTACAATGGTGCTTTTAAAAGTACAAGAAATAAGATATGGAGCTTTTAACTGGTGGCGGTAGCTTTTCAATTTTACAGATGAGCATTTTGTGCTCTGATAATTTGTTTGGATGTATTAAAACAATTCAAGTATATTTTATAGATATATTTCTGTTCTTGTTGTCTTTTTATCTGCGATGACATCAATCTTTTTTTTTCTTTCTAATTCCAATGAAGGAATACCATTCATCTTTGCTGTCTCTACAACCACCATATTGAAATATTATGATTATGTCAATGTATATGTATGTCTCTATTTCAGTTTCTCTAACAGGTTTTATATAGATATTTTCGGATCTTCTGCCCACAACCCAATCTAATACTTCATACACATTTACGGACATGTCAAATTATTTTTCAAATTCTAATGTTTTACTGGATATTTACCAAACTATTGACTGTCTCTATCTAAAGTGCACTTTGATGGTATATTAACATGATTACTTTTGTCGTGTATATCACGGATTCCAAAGCATAAAAAACATACCGTCTTTATTGTACAGAATGATACAAGATTTTTGTTCATAATTCATAAATAAATGTATATATTAGTTTCCCTAGTATGAAGCGTTTAATATTATATCCTTTAAATCATCCATCTGTTACAATGACGTCATTATGGTGCACATTTTGTGTGAAATTCTTCAAATAGTTTTATATCTCAGTTTCATTTTGACCTCTATTCAATATATTGAAAGGCAATGCTACGTTGTAAAAATTTATACAATGCACTTGTTCTCCTTCTTTAGTGGATAGTTGCATAAGTCTAATTGATAAGTTTAATTGTACTTTTATAATTTTCTATATCTTTTGATGATGACTTTCTTCAAATGTAGTTCAACGTCATGGTCAAATTCATACAATTCTTGAACGTCCGCACGCTTCACTCAATTACATTTCCTTTTAAATGAATCTCGAAATCTTTTCGTTATTATTCTGTTCAAAATGTATATATTCATACGTCTTAATTCTTTTATTGTTTGAGACCTATTAAAAGGGGGGCGGGTAATTTATTTCTTCAAGTATCGAAGTATTTATTTAGATTTTGTCTGCGGAATATATTTAACTGCTATGTTTAGATGCCAAAAATATTATATGCATTTAACAATTATTTTGCATTTGTTTTACGTCACTATTTTATGCGTACAACTAAGTCACTGTTTCGCGAGCTCTAATTGATTTTAACCGGTGTATTACATTACTGATCAATGCTATGTACTGTGACGTAAAACGTAAGTTTAAATTATGTTATAATTATAACTTGTGTATTTCATTTCTGTCTTAATCTGTGATTTATATATACAAAAAACATTCGTCAAAACCATTCTCCCAAGCACAATCTTTATTTTAAATTGCTATTCGCATATATTCGTACATTTCTGTACCTCTAACTATGTTATCGGTATAGGTAAATTTGCATATGTTTTGCTGAGACTATTAATAATTTTCATCAAGGGAAGTAACTCGATATAAAATATTCAACACAATGGGAGATTAATCTTCCTTGACTATTGCTCTCTCTCTCTCTCTCTCTCTCTCTCTCTCTCTCTCAATCTCTCTCGTGCCATTTTTTGTGAATTTGTACAACAATTTAAATTAATATTTCGAATTTGCTCTGCGGCTTTAGCTTTGCTAATTGTCTTCATAAGCTGGCTCATCTAGTAGTGTTTATTGATTGTAATACGCCCAAGGTTTGGATGGAGGCGCAAAGAGATATTGTGTAGTCATATTAAATTTCGCTTTTGTCAATAACTTCCAAATTTTATACAACTTGTACGGATTGAAAAGAAAAAAAAAGAATACGAGTCATGGATTTCTTCAAAAACATTGCATTTAAACCACTTTCGGAGGATTAGTATAAAATATAATTCTTTATTTCACCTGACATTATTTATCATACACTATTGATATTTAATGCAATTAATACAGTCTCAAATCTATCTACTAATAATACTAAAATCTCGAGCTTTCTTCATGTTTTATGATTGTGCAGGAGCAGTTTCTGTCGCAGTGTCTGAAATCATCTCAGAATCATAATCTGCAGAAAAAAACTGACTTTTCTACCTTATTAGTCTATGAGGTTTGGTTTTATGGGTTTAACGCCATTTTTCAGCACATGATAGGCTATACATGGCGGCCAGTATATCTGATGGAGGAAAAAACCGGGAAAATCCCGGGAAGAACCACCGACCCACGGGAAGCTACTGGCAAGCTTTCTCACATAACCACATTGGCCGAGACCAAGACTCGAACCCACGCGGACAGAGGTGAGATGGCAGTGATCGGTAAAGGCGAACGCCTTGGACTACTCGGCCACCCGGGGCCCCTGTTAGTCTATGAGTATCAGTTAGTAAGTGTTAAGGTTTATGTGTTGCTTATTATATTTGCAAAATATATAGAGGATATTTACATTTTATGAGTAGATATAAGGAAATATTGAATGAGTGAAGTGAAACATAAATTGGCACCAGTGGCGAAGCCACGAGTTACAATACAAAATTTTTCCACTTCACGGGTGTAATATTTCCTTGTATATACTCAAAAAACGTAGATTTTCTTTTTATTATATATTTTAAGGCAAAAACCTTCGATTCGCATGGATTTGTTTCTCCATTATGTGATTAACGGCTGCATTACCACATCGATCAAAAGAAATTCGGAAATTTTACAATAATTTTAAGACAGCGACTTTTTACAAATTTAAATTGTATATATAATGCTTCAAATTGTGTATTTTGGGAAATTAATTAATGTTTTTATACGAAAATGAAGAGATTTTATTTTCGTTAACATATTTGTTGAGTGTATTGTTACACTGAACATTGCTGGGACAGAAACATGACAGAACGGTTCAACAGACTTCAGAGTGTAACATCATTAAACAACAGATTTTAATGATTGTGCGTTTACTTGCAACGATTTTTGTTTCTATTTTTCTTTATTTTTGCATTTTTACGTGTATTTTTGTGTGTTGGCAAGCTTGCAGTTTATTTCAGTAATAGATGCTGCACCCAAATTTCGAGTGTCACTTAATTTCGGTTTGTAATCAACACTCATCAATGCCTAATTTATCCATCCTGTTCCAGACATGATTATGATTGTGCTGACAGTTAAAATCGCTACTTAAACAATTTTTTTACAATATGTAGAAATGTGTACCGTTTGTCGTTGAGTGCTACAGGTATGTAATACTGTATGGGTGACACAGACTATCGAATATCAACAGGTCATGTAAGTTCAGTCACTGACAATTTCCATTTTTCATGTGGAAAACTAATTATAAAAAAAGGAATACTTGAAGCCTCCTTTTGTTGCTTGTGGTTAATTTCTAGGCATTCTTGATGGCGCTTTCTCATTGATTACATTTTGTTGCTTGTGGTCAATTTCTAGGCATTCTTGATGGCGCTTTCTCATTGATTACATAAATTTATACTAGAGGGTCAAGAGTCTTGTCACATTTTAGATCTATTCATTATGATATGTGGAGAGAGAGAGAGAGAGAGAGAGAGAGAGAGAGAGAGAAAGAGAGAGAGAGAAGTAGAAGAAGAAAAAAATTAAATACGCATAAATATGGAAATGTAAGTCTGATTAACATCCGTAAGGAAGATATACTTCCTAAATAGAAAAAGAAAGTAGTTCCAAAAGTGATATCGCCACTGTGGCGATAAAAGTGGTCTCGCCACTGTGGTGATATATTTTAATATCTCATTATGAAATATATTATAAAATCTTGTTGTGTTTTTTTTCTGCAGTTTCATATCGATTTGGGACAATGTTTCTGACTATTCAAAACTAAGTTTAATCCTATAGTTTTCCGCTAACTAAATTTACATAAGATTGTTGGGGTACAGCTGAAACCATGTTTTTCACAATATTTGCTATTGTAAATAGGATTCTCGTTTGATTTCCTAAAAATGGTCATTTTGCTTTGAACCTCAGGCCATCATGAACTAAAATAGTTTAGTGTAAAATTATGACTTACCATCTTCCCTCTGAATATACCCGTACAGGTAACCAGAAATTATGGAGCATTTTAGTAATCACATGTAATAAAAATTGTAAGCGAAAACATTTTAAAATCCCTCTTTGATATCAATTTTGTTTTTCGACGGTTAAGACATGGGTATATATCTGAAACAAGCCAGAGACATCTTTTGTATTTCAGTTTCAATTTTGTTTTCTGTTTTTTGTTTCTTCTTCAAACGCTCATTTCAGTGGAAATACATTATCTAGTGAAAGCCAAACATTCCTCATTGTAGATCTCTCTCTCTGTCCTTGAAAGCCGTCACAATGTTCCTGTGTACACACACAGACAGAGAGACACACACATACATATATATATATAATATATTATATATATATATATATATATATATATATAGAGAGAGAGAGAGAGAGAGAGAGAGAGACTATGCATTGTTGATGATCGTGTATACCCACATGTACCAAAACAGATATACATTTACATTAATATTGACCAGAATAATTAATAAAATTATGAACTCAGAAACAGAAGAGTAAAACATCATGCTGGTTCACGCCTCAGGCACCAATAACTAAATAATTAGACCTCTTGACGTAATATAGTTTCTGCCAATTTAAAGCTGCAGGAGACGTTTGCATCTCAGAAGACTGTTAAGGTTTTTGTAACAGCTCAAAATCCTCCAATTAACGTCTTCGTGATCGCTAAGTGAAGTTTTAATAAACACGATACGTCATAAACATGCGCTGCCTAAAGGCCAGTAGCAACAATCAAATTGTCAACAAAATGCAATTTATTGAAACAGCAACCATGAATAAACGTGAATCGATATTCCTGTGCATCGCCATTGGGTAAGTGTTAGGAATAAACTCCTAGTGACGCTGACATATGCTTTAAATGTGCAAATATATATGACTAAATGCGGGCTGGACTTGCATTGTATGAGTTTTATTGCTCGGTTTATCTGATGATTCTTGGCCCATTATTCTTGAAACCTTTTGAACGTGAAAAATCAATCACAAGCTCAAAACACCCTATTAAGGTCTAGTAAATCTACGTCATTGACATTTATCACGCAAGCAGAGTAACAATAATTTAGGACAAAACTTAAAGTTCTATTATTCCAACCTTATTCTAGTTAAAGTTCCATCTGTGAGATTAAGCTTTGGTCAAAACGTTATTGATAATATAAAGTCTCATCTCTTCATGTGTCTTTTGGTGAGCATCAAATATTAGCCACGAACCATTAGATTTTCTAATAATTTGATTGAGTTTTTCTTTTTTGTATTTTTTTTTTTCGTCTAATAGATTCCACGATGCTAATAATCCTTCACAGTCGTACGTTGTATAATGGCTAAAAGGAACTATCGTGTTGAAAATACTCCTAAATTATCACCAAAATTAGTATTGGCTTCGAAAAAAGAAAAAACCCACTGAGCAACGAAACTCGAGCAAACCCAGTCATTTGGTAATAGCTTAGCTTTTATTACATCCAAAGCAGAAATTATTGAACAATCATCAGCTGTCCTTAGCGAAAGCTTGCCAGTATCGTAAATAATGGTCATACGATTTATTTTGGTCTAAAACAAGTTTTAGCTACTTTTACAGGAAATGCGCTGAGAAGAGGAAATGTTCATGATGCTTTCATTACACTGTTCGTACTGATCAATAACCTCCCATACCTTGTTACTTCAACAAATTAGAAGTATTCGTAAAATGGAAAATCGGCACGGGTTAAAAATTTTGATATCTAAAATAGGACTTAAGGATACTTAGGAAACAACGTAAGAATACTTTGTTGGTAAATTATTTGGATTTTGAGAAGATCATACACACATATAACCATATACTACTATTACAGTTTTTTGGTTTGCCTTTCTTTTGTTCTGATCCGCGGAGATTCATTCCAATATTTAATTTCTGCGTTTCTCCAACATACTGGGTGCTGCATACCTTGCACGTGATGAGGTTGATCACATTTTCTGTGTTGTATGTTGTAGCATGGTTGTGAATATTTAACTTTTCACCTGTGATTGTGCTGTATAATTTGTTTGTTTCCTTCATGTATTGGCAAGTTTTGCATCTTTTATTTCCAAAAGGCTTCGATTACTAGCATGTCTAGCATGTCTCTAGAATGTTGATGTCTACGGAATGATACAACTGATTTGTGTGGGAAGATCAGTTTCAGCGGTTTACACGATTCAATGTATGGCTGGCTATTCAATGATATGGCTATTTAATGGTATGGCTATTCAATGTATGGCTATTCAATGGTATGGCTAGTGTTTGATAATGATGGGACCAACTTGTGTGCTCTCTTGGTGGAACATGAGGTTGAAGGGTGTTCATTCCACGTCTTCTTTTCCCTTGTATTCTAGGAGGTCACACGGTTTGTTTGCTTGACTCTTTCTATCGCTTCCGCTATTATATCCTTGTTGTAGCCACGCTTTGTCAGATGTTGGGTTAGCTCTCTGCACCTCTCGTCAAAACTTATGTCATCAGAACAAATTCTCCTAATTCTAAGTGATTGACTGTAGGGGATGTTCTGGGTGCAGTGCCTTGGGTGGCAGATGGATAGAATAAGGTACTGATGTGTGTCAGTCGGTTTGGAATAAATGTCTGTATGGAGTGTGCTATTGACAATTTTAGATTTTGTGCCCAAAAATATATGACGGGTGTTTGAAATTTTCGGCAGTAAATTTGATCGAATGATAGAAAGTATTGATATGCATGATGAATTCGTGTAGCTTTACCCTCTCATCTTTCCAGTTCAATTCTACATCATCAATGAAACGTACCCATTGGTATGGGTTACAGCTTACAGAGACCAGAAGTTGGCTTTCTAATCTGTCCATAAAGATATTTGTCAATGTGGGGGCCATCTTAGTCCTCGTGGCTGTTCCGTTGAACTGGAGGTAGCTCTGGGGGTGGCGTCTTCACAGCTCTTGTTTCCCAGGCTTCTTTACATACATGTATTCTATCATCATTTGGAATATTGTTATGGAGGGTTGGTGCGTCTAATGAAACAAGAACTGTGTTGGGTGTTAATGGTTCACTGGCTTTACTTTTGACGTGGAGACTAATAAAGTAGTCTCAAATATTCCGAATTTTTTCGGTTGAGTGACCGTTACCCGAAATAATAGGCCGATCTGGGTTTCCTGGTTTGTGTATTTTGGGTACGAGATAGTGTATCCATGCTCTCGGATTTCCGGGGTAAGATATTCCATGATGTTCAGGTCTATATGTCCATCTTGGAACATTTCATTGATGACATGTTCAACTATCTTAGTATATTCAAGTGTTGGGTCATGGTTTAATTCCTGGTAGAATTTGACATCAGTTAGCTGTCTGTTTGTTTTCTTGACATAGTCTTCTCGGACCATCACAACTACCGCAGACCCTTTATCAGCTGGTTTGGTTATGATATCAGTTCTAGTTTTTAGTGACTTCAATGCTTCCTTTTCCTCCATGCTTTGTTTTGAGTATTTGCTTATTCGACATAAGCAGTTGGAAATTTCACTTTCGATGGATGAAATGAAAGCCTCAAGGTTAGCAAAAGACCTCTTTTTAGGGGCCCAATCATTTTTATTTCCGAAATTTGGGTCCTAAAACGTGGATTTCTTCCTCTGTGTCTGTTTTGGTCTTTGTTCCAAAGTAGTCTTTAAGTCGCATTCTTCTACTAAACTCTTCTGTTTCCTTTACGAGGCCACCTCTACCATAAATCTTGTGGCGGGGACAGAAGCTTAGACCTTTTGAAAGAAACTTAGTTTCTGCTTCTGTGAGTTGGGTATTAGAGAGATTTACCAATATGTCCGGATCCGATGTAGATGATTATCTTCTTTGTCTGTTTCGTTTCTTCAGTTTTCGTGGGTCGCATCATTCACAAGCATCGGCCAACCATTGAGTCGTGTAAACTGCTTAAATAAAAAATAATACAAACGGGCATTTGTCCTTGCATAGGTAATAAGGAATTTACAAGTTACCACAATTACATTTCCCTGCCATTAATTCGCTTTTTCAAACCCACGGTCCTTATTACCATTTCTCTGTACAACAAAATTAACGTCAAATGTAATAACCGCATATAGATCTATTTAAATGCTTTTTTTTAAGCTTTTACTTAATACCAACTCAATTGTGTAATACTAAACTTAACTTCTACAAGTGTTGAGAAACAGCCAGTTCAACAAAATATTAGATCCCGTATTAAAAATGTAATTGAACAAATGTAGATGGTGCAAAGATTTCATTGCTGACCTACTTACTTACGTCTTCAATTGGAGTCCTTTGTTCTAGCCATTACTACTTTACGAGCACTGTATCAGGATGCAGCTTAAAAAGTAGCAACATTCAACCTTGCTCGTTTTATTTATTATTTCATTGTCTCGTCTTCTTAAATATATACAGCAAACATCATGTACATTCTGTATAGTAATTACGTTTGTGTGTTTTGTTCTTGCTTCGTTTGTGTAATCGTCTTTTGTGACTTTGTACTCTGGAAAAAGGAATCGTTAGATTCTCAAAGCGCTTGGGCTAGTTTGACACCAGTTTACACTGTTGTTTCACTGTTGTTTGACAGTTTTCCTTTCACGCCTATTATTTCCCTGACTAACACGATCTTTTTTCGATTTAGTGCCTTTGGAAAGACTCACTTGCCGGGTGATTTGTAACGTGTAGTTATAGTTATATAGTTATTGCATTACACTTTAGACGTACACGGTTAATTGTTTCTGAGCAGACTTTTGTCCTTCATTACTACCTCGCATCATATCAGACGCTTTACTTCAAAAGTCCTTAGATTTTTTCAAATCATCCATTTTTGCCTTTATCTTTGTTATCTTTGTTTTGTTTTCAGTTATGGGATATATATATATATATATATATATATATATATATATATATATATATAGATATATATATATATATATATATATATATATATACAAATACAATCGGCACTATATAGCCATGATTATGATGATGTACCGTTAAACTCAGTACATCCATACATCCATCCATCCATACATTAATACATACATACATACTAATTAAGACGCTTTCAAACAAATTGACCAAAGATCTGGACCTGTTTTATTTTCATTTAAATTATTGCATCATTCGTATGGAACTGAAAAAGTAAAAGTCGTACATTGCTAGAGTTATTCGTTTTAAACCAGACGTTGTCTACCTACGATCATCTCCGTGTTTCCCGCTAAGGCGGCTTTAAAATAAAAATGACGTAATATATTTACATCCTGGTCTTTGCCAGTACATATAAATATTTAAAATCAGCCAATATTATGCGATCGAAGCATACCCATAAAAACTGTAAACAATCGGAGGATCTACAATTTAATAAAATAAATATCATTGCCGATGAAGAGACAAAATGTGTGATTAGGTTTAAAAATAATAATAAAAATATGTACGCAAGCTGATGTCGATCACAAGTTAGATACAGTTATCAGCAGGCTGATGTCGATAACAAGTTTAGATACGGTTATCATCAGAAAACAAAGTATGGAAACAACCAAAATCTGCCAGATATTATTCCAAGGATAATCAGAAATTTGGATGTGTGGACGGTTGCAAGCTAATCTGTGAGATTTATTTTTTGACAAAGTTTACGTTTATGAATAAAAATTTCATTAATAAGCTAGAGATTTTTTCGCATCATTGCAGACAACAGAGTCCAGGTGTTTGACTAACTTGTAAGCAAAACTAAAATGTTCTAAAGATATACTCCTTGCTGAATCGCTAGTACAAATGGCAGGCTAAAACTTTCTCAGTTTAACTTTTCAACTCATAATATCTTACAAATAGAGGAGTAATCATATAATTGTCAATGCTGTCTCATTCAGTTGATAATATTAAACTGTGAGTTACAGTATAAACTTTCCTTCCAGAAAGAAATTATAAATTTCACAGATCATCCTGCAGAATTTATGATTTTTCCCCAGAAAGGAGAGGTGGTTGCATAGATTAGGAGTGTTGTTATTGGTGTTATAGGGTGACCTCCACCTCTGTGAGATATCCGAACGGAATTTGATGACGTCCTGACATCTTTCCCAAATGACCTTATTATTTTTTCAAAATTTTTAACAGTCGTGCTTTTCTTGTCTTAGGGGACGTGTATTCTTGACATAATCAAGGATAGTTTTTACTAAGAAATTTTTGTTGAACATTTCACGGTGAGTATGTTATATTCAGAAATTAATTTACCAAAATAAAATATTGTTGAAATCTGCTTCCTAATAGTTTAATTTTCGTTTTACTTTCAAAATTGTGCGTAAGAGATGTCATTTCTATGACATATTCGTGACTAAATCCCGATATAAAAAACTTAGTTTAATATCAGTAATAGCTTACTCTGTTGCTATTGCGTTGCTAACATATTTCCGTGACGGAAAATGCACGACCGTATGGCGAGAATTCATCCACCCATAGGATTGATTAGAAAGTTCTAGTAATTAGAACTCATTGTGTAAACACAACAGATGCACATGTGTATCCCACAATTCCCCATTCTTTTTCCGGTCGTCATTCTGACGAAAGACGTTCAAATAATCAATGTAGAAATTTTCGTCGCTTACGAGTCTTCGTCGCGATTACATTTTGTGAATGGCAGCGGATCAAAGGCGCTAATGGGTGTATCTAATACCAAATATAAATCATAGAGAGGTGTTTACTGACCGTCCTACGACTCTTGCATTTAAGCCTCTCTCTCTCTCTCTCTCTCTCTCTCTCTCTCTCTCTCTCTCTCTCTCTCTCTCTCTCTCTCTCTCTATATATATATATATATATATATATATATATATATATATATATATATATATATTATCATCTTATTTGGTCGAGAATAAGATGGAATGTCTCACATATCTGTACGATTGAGAAAATACAGTTTAAGGTCTTACGTGCTTGAAAGCCTGTGTCATGTAAGATAATGCCAGTGACATATTGTCTATAACCTTCTAGTTTGAAAGCCTGTGTCATGTAAGATAATGCCAGTGACATATTGTCTATAACCTTCTAGTTTGAAAGCCTGTGTCATGTAAGATAATGCCAGTGACATATTGTCTATAACCTTCTAGTTTGAAAGCTGTGTCCAAAGCAAGTGATGCATACATAATAATAGAAAGGCATGAAAGACAGTCTCATCCGAATAAAATGAAGACGATGATGAACGGTTATTATGCAACCATAACATTGCTATAGAATTAAACATAAACATAGTGTTTAATACATCATGTTGTTGATCTGATTATTCCGTTAATATGGAAATACAAGTGGATTTAAAGTTATGTGGAACTGGAAACAGTACATCTGAGGGGACACAAATGTATTGACGTTAACAACTGTTGCTGAATCTATTGCTTAGGCAAGTGTATCTGACGATAATTAGATATAAAATATTCAGGAAAGGGAATGGAATATTTATTCCTACGGTGCACAATTCTCTTGTTATAGGCAAAGTGGACATGGTGCGAAAGATGTATGTCTAACGCAGTCATAATATTGAAAACCAGGCAGGCAATTGACATCATTTCACCATGTTTTCAAACACGATACCAGCTCAATAATATGCGAACACTTGGCGAATGGATGCTAATTGGCAGCCCTTGCTTCAATAATTTGACAGCGTTGGTGTTCGCACCATGTCGACACTCCCTGTATAAATGGCATAAAAATAGATTGAAATCATCAAGCCATCTTTTAAAGAAGTATTATTATCAACATATACTTCAAACTGGCTTGATGAAAGATTTATATTTCCTAACACTCGCAAAAAGTGTATAAAACTGCTTAATTCATACAACACTGCAACGAAAACAAAACGAACGTTTTCTCTTATTATGTCCTGTCTCAACAGCAGAGTGGTACACGCTTTCAAACCAAATAGGAGTTTTACGTTCACGTGTTTGCGACTCCATGCTCACAGTTATCTATGATTCTCGATTCATATTTAGTTCAAATGCTTTTATTAGAAAAGCGTACCGCAAAGCATGATATCTCCCAGAGACTTCTCCTCTGAATCAAATGGAACGTCATTCATCATTTCTTTCGTTTAACAGATTTCGCCAGGAGATTTATTTACCGACCAAAATTCCAGACCGCGACGCTGACGATAATTGACATGTGAAATAACATCGAACAACTTTTCGTGCCTTTGGGGTTATCAGACCTACAGTGAAATCAGTTTCGTGTCCAGGGGGTCAGATATCTGGTGGAGGTATTTAGCGCTTGTAAACGCAAACGAACCGGATCGGAACTTTCCTGTTCCACCGATTCTTAAAAAAAGCAGTGAAATGTCACACACACACACACACACACACACACACACACACACACACACACACACACACACACACTTCCTTAACCCTAATAAACATTGAGTGAGGAAACTCATGATCGGTATATTGACTGTTTTCTCATCGGTTATCAAATGTGCATCAAGTACAAAATCTTTAACATTCGTGACAATTCCTATAGAGATTTACAAACTTATACCAACATATTTCATTGTTTAAAAGGCAAGTAAGACCTGATATCAAGACTCATTATTTTATTATTTTTATTATTATTATTATTATTATTATTATTATTATTATTATTATTAGCATCATCATCAGCAGCAGCAGCGGTAGTAGTAGTTGTAGTAGTAGTAGTAGTAGTAGTTGTATTCCTCCCTTCTACAGCCTGTCGATGGTATTTTGAGGTAGGGACACCTCTCGTAGTCTAGATATCACGGATCTTTGCTGTCCGATTTGCCGCCTTCTTTTTCAAGTCCGGCTTCAGTGCTATTCCTAACTGATTTATGCTCTCTGCAAGTCTGTGTGGTGTTCCTCCTTCAGGTATACACATATCTAAGTGCACCTACAAGTTCCTCACCAGTGTAAATATTCATGTCAACAAAACATGGACTGGCCCATAAAAAGGAGTGGTTAGCTGATAGTAATAATGGGGGATGATATGCTGACAAATGGGCCACTCTGGAGTCAATGGGATTTTAACATTACGGCCTCGGGCTTGTAAGTATGACTCTATGCCGTAAAGAAGAATTTAACATTAGTCCATAGGTTGAAAATTATGGGCGGTTATGGTCACAATGGAAATGGTATGTGAAAAACGTTCATAGGTTGAACATAGTGACACGGCTTGGGGGACCAGGAGAGAGGTAACATGAAAAACACTGATATCGACTTACTAACCAGCACTCAGTTCTACTAAACAGCGCACTGTTTTACTGACCAACACCCAAACCTACTGACCAACACACCATCTCACCAACCAGCACCCATAAATACTGACCAATATTCCCGCTACCAATACACAGGTTTACTGAACAGCACTCACAACTACTATCCGACACCAACCTTTACTCATAATCATTTTTTTTCTATTGACCAACACACTGTCTTATTGACCAGCACCCACATCTATTCACCAACACCCCTATGGGAATTAAACACTGAGGGGTACTATATCCCTATATAGACATTAAACAGGATGTAACTAAGAACAAAGGCAAAGCCAATGAGAGACATGTACTCGCTTTTACAAACAAACACACGTTTTTGTATTATCCAACCCTGGAGTGAAAGGTAATTATGATATTCAAGTGTGTTGCAAAATCCAATGCCTATGCTGCATGTGACCAATTTGGTTCACTTTGTTACAAATGTACTGATTTCGTTTCTGTCTCACCAGATTTAATACGCTTAATGACATGCTACCTATTGTCGCTTCGATAAACATTGGCAGAAGTGTATTGGAAAGCATCCAATGTCAATACTGTATAGGGCCAGTTTACAAATGTAATGGTTTCGCTTTTGTCGCCCTAGATTCGATACATCCTCTCTCTCTCTCTCTCTCTCTCTCTCTCTCTCTCTCTCTCTCTCTCTCTTGGTCATAATTCCGCGTAAGATTAGGTTTGTGTGCACTTTAGGATTGTTACATTTGCTGTTTGGTTTTATTTTTCTTTCTAAAAACAATAGCAAACAACATACATTGTTCTGCTAATTGACTGATTTATCGAGAGAGCAACACGTGTTGGTACATCACTTTGTTACAGATGTACTGCAGTGTTTGTACTTGTTGAGAATAAAATCATCGTATCATTGCCGTGCAAAAAGAGAAGGAACGGTTCATATAGCCCACATAATCACTGGGTTTTTTATGGGGTTTTTTTCAGTGACTTTAAAACTTTGAGAGAAAAAGAATATAGATTAGCAAATGAATGCATGAAATAAACAAAATTTTCGACGGCTCTATGGAATTTGAACATTACGGAGTATGGGGGCCTTTTGAATTTTAACATTACGGATGTCACATTTTGGACCTATGGGAATTTAGCATAATTGGACTGGCATAGTCCTCTATGTGAAATTTTTAATGACGATTAAATTCCCCTAGTGAATTAAACGTTGATGTGCACAATATCCCTCTATTCACAGCAACAGGATGCAAATACGAACAAATACAAAGCTAATGACAGACAAGCATTGGCTTTTACAAACAATCACCATCAGTATATTATCCAACCCTGTAGTAAAACGACGATGATGGCCCAAAGGGCCAGAATACAACGCCCGAATTGTTATCAGCTGTTTTGGCGCCGCATGACCTCTGGCGCCCGGGGCAACCGCCTCGTCCGCCCGCCCCCCCCCCCCCTTTAGTAAGCTACAGAACTATTCCAATCAATCCGTTACGAGATAAAATCTACCGTATTGATGGATACAAACATTCCAATCAATACGTTAAAATCTACTGTACTGATGGATATGACCATTCCAATCAATCCGTTAACAGTTAAAATCTACTGTACTGAGAGATATAACCAGTCTTATAAATCCGTGAAAGCTAATATCTACTGTACTGATGGATATAACCATTCCAATCAATCCGTTAAGATATAAAATCTATTGTACTCATGGATACATTCATTCCAATCAATCCGTTAAGAGATCAAATCTACTATACTGATGGATATACCCATTCCAATCAATCCGTTAAGAGATACAATTTACTGTACTGATGACCGTCTGTGATGTAGAACCTTGTTTTCTCTTGATCCTCAATGTCATGTACATGCTGTATATCCAAGCTGCTTCGTGAAGTTGCTCAGATCTCCAGGACGAATTATCGTTAAAGCCCATATTATATGAAACAAAGACTTACAAAGAGAAAAGAGGAATTTTTAAAGACAACCATTTAGCTTAAAGTAAGGTTTTTGCAAGAGGTTACCTTCATGATAGGTTCAGTTTGTTACTGAACCGCCGTGGTTCAGTGGTTAAGGTGTTGTGTTCGATTCCCACCATTTCATCAGCCCGAATCGGCAACCAAGGTGTGTCCTTGAGAAAGGCATTTTACTCAACTTTCTCTATACAATATATTCTGCAAAGAGTTGTTCTGCCTTAACAGACTAACCGAGCTCATCCCAGTTCGCGTCTCTATCTCCATGCAATATATTCAAAAAGTCAAGATTTAGATCTTTCGGTAAAAAACAAAAAAACAAGACAAAACAAAGACATAAATATAAGGATGTTTCCAATGGACACCTATATATACTTAAGAATTTTCCTCTTATGAGATTTTCTGGCGAGTTTATTTAGCATATGGGCGCCCACCCACTCAGGTGACATATATACATGTAAATATATATATATATATATATATATATATATATATACATATATATATATATATATATATATATATATATATATATATATACACCCATCGCCTTGCCTGTAAGCACCACACCAACCCCCTATACCATCTCGACCATGCACACATCACCAAAAAATGACGCTTCAAAGACGGTGGTATAGGCATTCGTGCATGCATACCCGCATGTCGACCCAGTAATTAATTCTCATCTAAGTACACAGTCCATTTGGATTTATACTTCAGAAATCAAGGTGTATAGAATGGTTGTGTGTGCATGGTCGCATGGTACAACAAATATTTCCTCTAAAAAAAGCAGTAGTAAGAGCCTTTCGCTGACATCTTTATAGGAACGTGTCTTTAAAATCTTCGACTAGAAGGTGCACAACATTTGATACACAAACGATCTAGCCGTTTTACAAAACCAAACCACTAGCAAGAAACCAATATGTCGCTATAAAGAAACATTGTCATGTATAGTATCACACTCTAGCTTTGTCTTACCTCTTGCTGAAGATGTCACTCAGGGAAATAACTGACGAAATTACCAAGGTATTGAAGAACTGTATTGAGGCAATTTCCGAAAGTTTAAAATCTTAAACAATCTTGATAGACTTTGGTTTTTGCATCATCAATATGAATTAGATATAAAAATATATTTTTATATCTGCATAGGATTTATTTTGCAAATAAAGACAATCGACTGTTCATTTCCCATAACATCAAACTGTTTGTACAACCACGGAGTTTATAAAAATTCATTTAAAGATCATATAGATCATATCAATCGTCATTGTTTTTCAAGCATGTTAAAGATCATATAAGGATTCGGCTATTGATCGGTGTAGAATTTTTCCTTAAACATAAACGACTTAATCTTGATGTAAGGGTGCAAATTTCTGTCGATCTATAAAGAGAACATTAACTTGGACAGAGAACAATTAATTAGATTTATGAGGACAGGGTGCATATTAAATCGCTATGCTGCGAGGATTTTAAGGTCTGTGTTGTGAGAGGAACCGATTTTTAATTAAGCATTCGTTTATTTAACAGTCAGAGAAACTGGAAGGGAAAAGGTTAACTCAATCTTTGTATCGAAAATGTCAGAGTTGAGATTGTCCAGAATCAGTTATTTGGAAATCTAGAGGGTCAGGATGACCGCAAATTTTGGCGCCTATTTATAAAAAGAGTGGTAGATATATTTAATCCTGATTGGCTACGCTAAATAAGGGGCGTGTTTCCCACACGAAATTTCATAGTTTTAGTATGCCACATCGCAAAATTTAGTCAGTCTAAACTCCTGCAAGAGGAAGATATTTTTGGCTCCGAGATTGAATTTGCAAGAAATTATCTCGTAAAACAATTATCTAAGGGACCGGATGTCTGGAAAGTTGACGGACACAATTCTGGCGGTAGAAGCGAACAAGGCTTGAAAGCACAAGGTATTTGCATCAATCTCCTGTAATTCGTTGATACCAATATAATTATTTGCCTGAATTTATTTACTTATATTTGCATGAATTTATTTGTATAAATTCGTAGATCAATTTTCTTGATATGAGTATAACTGTGTTTGAGTTCATTATCTGAATTCGTACAATGATCTTATATATAAGTTTGACAGATTGTTTGAATTTGTTGTCTTGAGTGTTATAGGAATCATGTATTTTAAGAATTTCATGCATTACTTTAGTTGATATGAGTATGAGAATCCGTGTGAATTCACCGATCTTAGATGATTTCATGTATGATAAAAACTGAAATTAACGTCGTTAAGCCATGAAGTGAGATTTCATGGACGCTAAAGACTTGAATGTGTGTATTCGCTGAAATTAACGTAGTTAAGCCATGTAATGAATCTCATTCATTCATTTGTATAATCGAGAACGGAACTGTTATGTCTCGTGTGATGTTAATGTGAGTCAGCGATGAAATAGCCGTTAGGAAATACATTAATCTTATGAAACTAGGTTTGTTTGTTTATGGCCTGCCGTGTTTGGCTTGACCAGATAGCGGTTGGTATCTGTTTGACTTCCGATAGGATGATATCTGACATAACGAGAGTGGAGTAATGATCTATTCCCAGTAGGATATCTGACAGAAGATTTAGGTTGCTTCTCTGTTTATTTTGAAAGGGGAAATAGCTCCACTGACGTAATCCACTGACGTATCCACGTACCTACGTATCTACATACCTACGTATCCACCTACCCACACAAAGTTTGAGGGCCGACAGAGGCAAGATAGTCAGAGTGAGAAGAAAGCGAAGGAACCAATTGAACAGCACGGTGAAACTGGAGTGAACAGGAGGAAACCACGTTATGAAGCTGTACAAGGCAATGACTTCGATTGTTCACTCGATTCTGTGATGAATTAATTCTATCATTTAAACAGATCGGCTATTTATATAAGTATATTTGTGTTTAAAATTCAGTGAATGATTTATTTCAAAAAGAAGTGTATCTTCCTAATGTAATGCATTATCACAGTTTGTTTATGTAAATTATTAAATTGTTATATTTCTTATACGGGGGCTCGTTTTAGTCTGTTCTATATATCTGCTCAGACCTCTATTCATTCCATCTATAAGTTTCACAATTTATATTATTATTTACTCGATCCGGGCAATAACACCGAGGTCGATCATCCTCTAGATAATGATAACCACAACCACAACCACAACCACGCCACACTTGATATAGCCCAGTTGTTGCAATATTCCCGTTCTTGCCCATAAATTTGTGGTAAACCTGTCTCTTCATTCCACTATGTATTGTCATGGTGTTTCTTAGCTAAAATCATTCCGATTTATTGTCCAATGATTGATATGCTGTCTTCCTTTTCTTTTTTATTAAAACAATTGGGTCTTCACATTAAGTGTATCCATTGTTATATGTATTCGAAACATTTTATTTCAATTCATTATATAGAAACACAGCATTGGAGACAGGCAGTAATCATTCAAAGACTATTCTTCAACTCGGTCTTTAACACAACCAAATTGTAATCACGCGGTTTCATTTTGTTGTCTAAAATATTATAACATTGATACTCGCCCGTACATCGCTTGTCTATGCATTTACTTTCACTTTTAAACAATGTTGCATTTTCTGGCTTGAACCATCCAGTTCTCGTTGTTTAGTGGTGATATTCAGAGAACAATAAATGCCAGTCTGAGGTCTTCGTATAACAAAGCAGTGGATGTACTTTGTGAAAATGTTCTGCCTTACAAGGTGAACAAAGTAAGACTGGTGATGAACGCAAATTAGAACTTGCTTCATTCACTTCGACTGATTTAATTCACAAATTCTTCAGCAGGATATCCAATCAGGCTAAATTGACAAGACAATACTGGGAGATGGAGATATCTGTAAGAAAAGAGAGATAGTATTATCCTCTGACAACTGAAACAAGGATCCTTTCGACGCAATATACTTCCCTATAAACTAGGCATTTTGAGAATATTTGCATTCAGTGGGCCGACAAAGCCATTTTGCTAACACCCCCCCCCCCTCTCCAATTAACGTCTCAATGATTGGTAAACGAAGTCTCAAAACCATTCCATAACGTCAAAATGAGCATAAGGAAAAATGAATATATATATATATATATATATATATATATATATATATATATATATATATTTATATATTTATATATATATATATATATATATATATATATATATATATATATATATATATATATATATATATATATATATTCTTTCTTTTTTTTCACCAGACTGCAATTTATCGACAAGAAGGCGTGAATCTATAATCAGCTACGTCGCCATTAGGTGACTATTCGGAATGTTAGGAGTGAATTTGCAGTGAAATTCCATTTGTTATCATACCTATGAGTATAAGCAGATGATCGCAAATGGGTAATGATTTAATATTGAATTTATTAAATGAGTTTAATAAATTTAATACTAAATCATTACCAATGTGAGATTCTGTTTATCAATTAGTTTTTATTTTAGTGGAAATAGTTTAGAGAGAAAGAAGAAGAAATGATTTCGTTTATTCTGGCTCAGACGTTGCACCTTTCAATATTGCGCGTGTGAAAATAAATCGTCTTAGATGCGCGTTGTATTAATAATGCGAAATTCGATAACCAGTAACAATACAAAATGTAGATTTTTTTTTCAAATTATAATTCCAAGAGCAACTGTCCTTTCAAATCAACAGAATATTTGACACAGACATCATTATACAACAGTTGATCTCCTATGGAAATTCCTGTGCTACGTCACATAGTTCACTTGGGTGAGCTTAGAGTAGTTTACGCGCCATATACATGTATTTGGATGAGACTGTTTACAATGTTTCCACCTAAAGTGTGTCGATTCCACTGTGGACATTCGCAACGGATGCAGTATTGGATACGTCAGAAACAAGTAGCATTCCAGTTGTTGGATATTCATGTGAAGGAACGATTACTGGATGTAGAAATTGTACTAATTCTAGACTAAAGATGTTGCTGAATGTAGTAATTCCAGATTTAATGTATTTGTGACCGGATATTTGCAATATTTGCTTAGGAAGAATGATGTGATTGAATAGTGTTCTGTCAGTTGGGAATCCGGCATTTGTCGACATTCTTTTCAAAAGAGAGGTGAGTTTATTTATTCATATAGGTTGACATTTAAACCACGATTGTCCTAGGGGTGGGGTGCAAGTAACAGGTTTTGAGCCCTCAGTCCTCTATCCATTGACCGTTACTATTAATTTAATTTTTTTGTGGGTTAAATTGGGCATATTCCGACACATGTAACCTTTTTGTAAATGTCTCTAGAGCAACCGATGGGAAAGATGGCCGCCATACTGTTGATACTAATAGTAAGAAAAAAAGGTTACAGAAGGCGGGGCAAGGAAACTTCTCGTGGTCCCAGCCAATCAGTAATGAGAATACTACACAAGAATCTCATGGACTTATTTGGACCAATCAAATTCACATAAAGTTATATGTTCACGTGTTGACATATCAACAATATTAAACTGCACACACTGTATGTAAAGTGTATCAACTATGTGATAATAACCGGTCTGGTGTGAAAGAGGTTTAAAATCTTTTTCAGCGACCCGCTTTATATATAAGCTATGATGATTTCTAAACGATTATATTTGTTAACAGTGGAGACCTTAGACTTGTTATGAATAGAAGACTTTATTCTGCGTCACTGTCAATTATACTGATCTTATTGTAATCACAATACATCTGGAATGAATAAAGAGCACTTTATATATATATATATATATATATATATATATATATATATATATATATATATATATATATACATACAAGTTACAAATCACACAGCAAAAACATCTTTACAAAAGCAATGGATCAAAAAAGTCAGGGAAATAATAGATAGGAAATAAAAACTGTCAAACAACAGTGCAAAACTAGTGTGAGACCAGCCCAAGCGCTAGCAAAATCTATAAATTCCTTTTTCAAAGGCACAAAGCCACACACACACACACACACACACACACACACACACACACACACACACACAACAATTATACAAACAAAACCTAAACAAACACAAAAGACAAAAAACAAAAACGTAAGTACTATACGGAAGCTACATGATGTTAGCTGTAGCTATTTACACAGACGATACAATGAAATAATAAATAAGACGAGCAAGGCTTAACGAGGTCGAACGTTGCTACTTATTAGTGCTGGTACGTCGGAAATGGTTAGAACAAAGGATCCCAATTGATGACGTATGTAAGGAGGCCAGCAATGAAACCTTTGCGCCATCTACAATTGTGCAGTTATATATTTTATCCAGGATCTAATATTTTGTTGAACGGTTTCTTAAAACTGGCAGAAGTCATATTCTAAAGTAGCATCACATAATTAAGTTAGCACTAATTAGCAGCTTAAAAAGCTCTATTAAATTAATTGATATATGTGTTTTTTATTTTATATTTTTTTACAGAAAAGGTGGGTCTAAGAAAGCGAAATGGCAGGAAAATGTGATTCTTGTAACTTGAAGATTCCTTGTTATTTATGTACGGACACATGCCCTTTTGGATTCTTCTTGATTTAAACCGCTGGGTTTGAGTGTTCGAAGCCGGTGAATCCAATCGGTTTCTTTGGACTTACTATTTTCTGTGCCCCAATTTAAGTTATGGGCGATTCCAGTCAGTATTACATCACTGAAAGTATGTCCGGAAGGAGATAAATGTTCCGCCAATGGGCTCCTTTCCAGTTTATTGCTTTGCCGGTCTGGTCTGTGGAGATTCATTCTAATATTTAATTTCTGCCTTTCTCCAACATACTGGATGCTGCATACCTTGCATGTGATGAGGTAGATCACATTTTCTGTGTTGCATGTTATAGTATGGTTGTGAATATTAAACTTTTCATTTGTGACTGTGATGGAAAATGTGTTTGTATAAATAGGAATACAAGACCACTACAATCAAATTACAAATCTAATGGACCACTCCGACTCGAGCTTTTATTTTACAATATAAAAATTACTAGACAAGTCAAACTGGTGTATAGGTAATAATTATGATATTTAGGTAAACAAATGCTGCATTGGGTGTCAGTAAGCGTAGGCGTAAAGTATAGAAATGCAGAACGAAAGATCTGTACTTCGAAATTCGGCAATGGTGAAAAAATCTAGTTTTAGAGGAAACATATCGACAATAAGGTTTTGTTCCGGATTCTTTGGAGGCTTACCAAATTTTGATGATTTTTTTTAATTATACAACGATGGCGTGTTTGTACGCAACAAACGATGAAGTAATTGTACACAATAAATGATGATCTGTGTGTTCATAATAAATGATGACATAAAACACTGAAACTTATACACGTGCAAAATAGTTAATATATATTTTTACAATAATCTAGTTTGATATATAAAAAGGCCATATATCAGTATATGTAAAAGGGGTGTTTTGCTTTGACCCGGTGAGCATAGGTTATAGCTGGGGTGGGAGCCGGTTGGATTGCCAGCTGTCAGCCGGTTGGAAGGCCAGAGTTTATCACGTGGGGCCGGCTGGTTGGGGGTACAGCTTGCCAGTCCTGTCGACACGACTAACAAAAAACAAAAAAGACGCTTCTTAGGCATGCCGAGCCCTCGCCCTCCTCCGCCCATCGTCCCTTCCCTTAACTCCCACAGGACTATGCAAAGCTGTGTGTTTTATTTGCATTAGTTGGTGCCGTCATTAACTCCTGTTCCTACAGCTACCTGACAATCTTCTTGTATTCATTTAATGCACATGCGAATTTTCCTTTTGGGATGGTGCTGTTAAGTAATACATCATGAGGAGTAACAAGACTATGAATATGAAGGTTATCAAGTTTAATTTTTCAAAGATCCCGTCAATGTTCTGTAGTTCCGACACGCATCTGTTTGCAAGAATAACCGTGCGTTTCTACCTGCAATTAAGTACTTTATTGCCTTGATCACACCCATATTCATTTTTATAAACGACTAGCTCTTTGCTTGGTCTTGGTTCAGTTGTAAACCCTTGCCGACTCGGCCGTGCATTTATTTATTTTAACATACTCGTCATAATTATCTATCCACATTGGCAGATCAATTGCGTTTGTCTTTTGTAAAAATGAATATTTAAATTGAACGTTTAGGGAAATGTGTTGTTCGTGCTTCGACCTCGAAGATGACCATGACATCACTAACTGGTTTGGTTTCTGAGAGTACGTGAGTGGCTGATCAGGCCAATTTGTGTTTTGACCTGTCTTTGGCACACTCGACATGAGATGCCGCTTGGGTTTGCTTGATCAATAGAGGACGTGCAGCAGTTCTGAGATTTATGCTGTTCACGCTTCTGCACTGCTTCTGCAGTTCTTCTGGAGCGATCCTGTGTGAGATCCTCCAAAGACTCAGGGTCAATGTTGACGTTTTTCAAGGATGACTTGAGGAAATCTTTGAAGCGTTTCTTCTGACCACCATAAGATCACTTTCCCTCCTTCAGTTCGCCGTAGACGATCTTTCTTGGCAGTCGCTCTTCTGACATCCCGGTGACGTGGCCTGCCCGTCTCAACTGTGATTTCGTCAGCAGAGTGTGGATGCTTGGAATGCCTGCCCGAGTGAGAACCTCATTGTATTGGACCCTGTCGTGCCATCTTATCCTCATCAGCTTCCTCGGGCAGCCCATGTGAACATGCTTCAGCTTCTTGGCATGACGTCTGTACACCGTCCAGGTTTTGCAAGCATACAACTAGGTCGGCAACACAATGGCTTTGTAGACCTTCCAATTTGGTTTCAGACTGATGCATCTGTGCTCCCAATTCTGACGTTGGTTTCATCATAGATGTTTACTGCACGTGACATTGTGCTTCCAAGATAGGTGAACTTGTCCACTGCCATGAGGGTTTGGCCATTACTGTGATGGTAGGCTCTACCTAAGTCTTTCCTGGTGCAGGTTGATGAATCATCTCTGTCTTCTCGATACTGATTTTGAGACCGCAATTTTCACAAGCTGAGGAGAAATGGTCCATACTGTGTTGCATGTCTGACTCAGATTTAGCATTCAGGGAACAGTCGTCAGCAAATGGGAGATCACGAACAGTCACTTCCAGTAACTTCGTCTTCACCTGTAGTCTTCTCAGATTGAACAAAGTTTCATCAGTCCGGTATCTGATGTCAATCCCAGTGTCATAGTCACGGAAAGCATCAGTAAGCATGGCAGAGAACATCATAATGAAGAGGGCTGGGGCCAACACACAGCCTTACTGGACTCCATTGGTGACTGGGAATGGTTCAGATGACTCACCGTCATCCACAACACGAGCGAGCATGACATCATGGAATTGCCGAACCATCACGATGAATTTCTCTGGGCAACCAAATTTTATCATGATCTTCCAAAGGCCTCCGCAGCTGACTGTGTCAAAGGCTTTTGTCAGGTCGATGAATGTCGTGTACAGGTTGGAGTTCTGCTCTTGGCGTTCTTTTCACGAGCTGCAAACACGATGTCTGTGGTCCCTCGTCCTTTCCTGAAGCCACTCAGACTCTCTGGCAGGAGTCCTTGATCGATGTGAGGCACAAGACGATTCAGCAGAATTCTGGCAAGTATTTTGCCGGCTATTGACAGCAAGAAAATGCCACGATGGTTGTCGCAGGACTGTCTGTTACCTTTCCGCTTGTACAAATGGACGATGGATGCATCCTTGAACTCCTGGGGTATAGTTCCCTCAGACCACATTGATTGGAAAAGTTCAGTCAGTTTCATTGCCATGTACGAGCCTCCGACTTTGTAGACTTCTGCTGGTATAGCCTCTGCTCAATGTGCTTTGCCATTTGACAGCAGGCCGATTGCTTTCACAATTTCAGTCAGCTCAGGAGGAACAGCAAGTGATATGCTGATTTCCACATGGGGCAGTCGACCAAGGGCCTCCTCACTGATTGATGACTGTTGTTTGAGGATGCTGTTGAAGTGTGCTGCCCATCTGTGAAGTATCTTTTCTTTGTCAGTGAGGATTGGCAATGGCGCTGTCAGCATTCAGTATTGGAGATGTTCCTGATGAATGTGGCCCGTAGATTGTCTTCAAAGCATCATAGAAGTTCTTCGCGCCATTCATGTCTGCGTAGGACTGAATCTCACCTGCCTTAATGCTCAGACGTGAGTCTTGCAACTCTCTGAGCTGCACTGGTCGGTCCTATTGATGTTGTTGAAGGCTGCCTTCTTGGATAATGAAGTGCTGTCTTCTAAATAGGCCTTCTGTAGCCGATGTTTCTCATTGAGACATTTCTGTATGGCAGCATCGTTCTCATCAAACCAATCTTGATGTTTACGTGTGGTGGGACCGAGGGTTTTGAATGCAGTTGAGTACACAGAGTCTCTGAATGATGCCCAGTTTGTATCGATTGTATCCAGTTGCACAGTTCTTCAACAAATGCCTGTTTCACATTCTCCTGTTTCAATTTGACGACATTAAGCATTTTGGGCATTTTTTGCCTTGTGGTCGTCTGCTAGTCTGAATCCGGATATTGAGCTTGCACACTATGAGCCAATGGTCAGTCCATCATTCTGCACTTCTCATGATCTTCGTGACTCTGATATCCGGCCTGTCTCTTCTCCTGACAATGACGTAGTCAATAGGATGCCAGCGCTTGGAGCGTGGGTGCATCCAAGACATCTTGTTGTGGCTTGGCAGACGGAATACTGTGCTGGTGATTAGGAGATCATGTTCAGCGCATTTTCTCAGTGGGAGGAGTCAGTTGTTGTTGCAGTAGCCATAGCCATTTTTGCCAATGACACCTGGCCATGTCTGGTGATCTGTGCCAACTCTAGCAATTAAGTCACCAATGATAATGAGCATGTCTGCCTTTGGCACTTCTGCAATAAGAGAATCCAGCCGTCATAAAATTTGTCCTTGATCTCATCTTGGTTGGTCATGGTGGGTGCATAGGCGCTTATGATAGTTGGATGTCTTTTTCCAGACAGTGGGAGTCTCACTTGCATTAGTCTGTGATTCACACCCTTTGGGAGATTTGTGAGCTTGCTAACTAGCTGTGATTTGATGGTAAACCCAACATCAGCTTCACGTCGCTCTTCTTTACTTCGACCACTCCAGAAGAAGGTGTAGTCTGCTTCTACTTTGGTGAGTTGCCCTTCCTCAGCTAGGTGAGTTTCACTCATGGCTGCTATCTGGATATTGTATCTAGCCAGTTCTCTACCAACTAGAGGTGTTCTTCTCTCTGGGCTATCTGCTGATGTGCTGTCCATTAGTGAGCGTACGTTACATGCATCGATGGACATTGGTGCCTGGAACGTAGCGGAAAATATAGTTTGTTAGGCCGGCTGATTCTAACGGCGAGGTATTATTATGGATAAACCGCATCGTATGCTGGTGGTGCGCGGAGAATAGGTCCCAAGTCAAAATTATGTTGTTCTTACGGTTGAAACGACAACACACAGCTTATGATGAATTCCCTGAGAGATTTGTATGATATATAGATTTGTATTTCCAACATTCGCCATGTCTTCTTTCTTTGTTGCCACCATTTCAAGTCATGCCTACTTTGACTTTGTTGCAATGTAGTACGATACAGACATGGTTTTAGTTTCTCATTGTATTTTGTTGATTGTTCATTGTTAACAACGCAGACTGTTGTTTATCTGAAACATATCAACTGTGTGCCACTTCAACATCTTTTAGAACTCGATGTTGGAGTAGCTGTGAATTAAACTTAATAATACATTTAGAATAAATAACCAAAATTCCATCAAATAGCTAAACTACTTCCTATCAAAAATGGATTTTGTTTGAGCTATAAAGAAACATTTTTTTAAAAAAACCACGAGATTAGCAGAGGAACTGACTTAAAGAAAACAACTGAAATTGCGAAAACAATTGGAAAGTGTTTAAAGCATAAAAACTAATGTACTTTGACCTTTAATACGGTTGGAGAGAATTGTTAGAGGAAATGTTTTAAGGATTAATGGAAACCTTATGGCAAATTACCACTAGGTGACAGACTAAAACAAAAGTAGCTGCTAGATTCACTGCTGTTGCAATGACAATATCAACAGTTGCTCTGCAAATTGTGTAACAGGTTGAATAACAGGTGGGGAGGAAACAAGTGGCGACAGTGCTCCAACAGGAATCAAAATGTATCATTCTTTCACAAAATTAAAAGGGGCTTCATAAATATTGGCAATTGTCTGTGTGAGTTAGTCAAGGAAAAAAGAAAAAAAAACAACAAGCAAAAACAGGGGCAGGATGTTTGGAATTATTAAGAGTGTAATAAAGTTGGCTTAGAAAAACAGCTGGATGGCTTATTTATTCCTTGCTGAATTTGTTATTTCACTTATTTTGCGCTGGTGAATTGATTATTTTTGTTCTTGGTCGAAGATGTAAACAAGGCATCTAGTGGAATTAGAAGTTTGTTTAATATACTTCACAAACGAAGCTGTAGCAGCTCTTGCAAACAGTAGGATCAATATAAACTATTGTTTTTTTATTTCATGATAAATTATTTTGTGACGTTTCTGCATTGTCTTGTGTGATTTGAACATCTAAATAGGGAATGGTTCCGAAGAAGAAAAATTCCGGAGAATCATCGTTGTCATAATCGTTCTTCTTTGCATAAATTGTACTCACATTTCTTTCTTTTATTGTCCTCTACAATATCTTGTCGTACTGTCATAGATTGTTTATCAGCCTTTTGAAGACTGATTTTAACTTTGTTGGTATCGATGATAGGGGTCAACACCAGTTTAAACGAGTCACATGATATCTTTAAACTGTAGTTGTATCCAACGATTTTACTCGTGTTTATAACCATTTCACTTGTTAATGAAAAAACATTGGCACGAATACCAGAGTTTAATTGCACTTGGAAATATGTTATGCATTGTTGAAGACTGGACATAATCTGTTCATCATTAGCATAATCCATCCTGTCTTAAATCAAATATCTCAATTAATATTATGCAATGTCTTTCTCGAGGTAAATAGGCTACGTAAATAGGCTACGTAAATAGATGTATTGTTTCCAACCTATACACCTAAGATCAAGATTACATAAGACTTTATACAAATTAGCTATTCAATCCTATGTCAGATCATTGATTTTATGTTTGCATGTGAAAAATTGAGTGTATATATATATATATATATATATATATATATATATATATATATATATATATATATATATATAGATAGATAGATAGATAGATAGATAGATAAACACAATTTAAAAGCTGCCACACTAGGAGTAAATCCTGTAAGGTAAGAAAAGTAAACATTATTAAATACACACCTCGCACATATATATATACACACGCGCACGTACATACATGGAGAAAGAATATTATCAGACAGGTTAGATAATGTGTCATTCATCCCCAATTAAGATTCGAACCTGCGTCTCCGCTGGTTACAAATCATCGCCTGTTCTGCATGCAGCAATCCCCCCACTAACTCGACTAAGTGCACATCCCCAATGAAAATGGAACCTGGTCTTGTTATAAGCATTAGTGTCCACACTGGGGCAAAGCTCAACCTTTATTGTAAGCTTGGCCCAGATGAAAGAAGTTGAACAGAAATATAAAATCAACCATCAGCAATAATTAGAGAAGAATAGAATTGAATATGCCACAGATAATAATCGTAAACTTTGACTGATTTTTTTAAGGACAGAATCATAAGTAACTTTTTTGGACAGCATATAACAAATCATTCGGTTTTAAGTTGTATCCAAGTATCACATTTCCCCAATTAATCTGTTCTTTTCATTCTTGGTGCATCTTTAAGCAATTTCACAATTCTACAAAAGCTTGTTTCATTGGTATCGTAAACTTATATTCTGATCTACCATAGATTCTGAAAAAAGACCATACACTCGTAAACCTAACAGAAAACTGTGAAACGATACGTTTATACGAAAAATTTGTTACAAAGTGTTACTAATTTATGTGCGGGTCATGTTATTCATGCCTTGGTACTACAGCATGTGTAAAGTAGCAGTTTGGCTCAACCTTCCAACAACATGGAAAATTATATGACCTTCTCCTTGGGCCAGCTCCAGTTTATCGAAAGCCTCCAGATTCTTAACAGCAGCCAGTGGAGAGCTAGCCGCTAACTACCCCAAGGATGCCTTCTACATGACCAGCATGTATACCGAACACGATGTCGTCCTTTTGACCGCCAAGGGCATATATCGGTATGAGTATATGTATGGCTAGGACCGGTTTGATGAGACGCAGCTTCCCTCCATTGACGCCTTTTACAGCAGTCTCAACCGTGCAAATATATCCTCTGTGGACTAGGAACATGCCCAGCGTGTATGGGGTACCTTTAGCTGTAAGATTATGAGGGACTACCACGACCTCTACCTACAAACGGACTTTATCCTGCTGACAGACGTCTTTGAGGCCTCCGAGCAACCTCGATAAAACCTACGGCTTAGACCCTGCCCACTTCTTTTGGACGCTCTGCTGAAAATCACAGACTCGAGCTGCTCATGGATATTGGCATGCACTTGTTCGTTAAGCGAGGCACCTGTGAAGGTATTTCGATGGCCAGTAAGCGTTACTCTAAGGCTATCAACCCTCTTTGCCCTGACCACGACCCACCCAAGCATACCAGATGGATCATATATCTTTACATCAACATCCTCCATAGATTAGCCATGATGCTGAGCCTTCCCACTGGAGACTTTCGATGGGCTGATCCTGAAATGGCTAACAAACGACTGGGCAGTCTGACCCCGATGATCCCAAGAGCTAATTTCTCGAGGTTAACCGGGAATATCCAAAAAAGCTACATGACGCCCACAGCGACTATCCACTAGCCCTCTGAGTACATGATCGTTCCGTATGAGTGGCTTTCCAACTAACAGCATAACATCGTTGACAATCTGGGAGGGAGCTATACCGGCTGTACGAAGCTGGTACCCAATTTGCCTAGGAAGGAGCGATACGTCGCTCACTACCAGAAACTCCAGCTCTACACCAGCTTCGGGATGCGAATCACCAAAGTCCACTGGGCGCTAGAGCTCGACCAGAGCCCCTGGATGGCGCCCTACATCCAAAAGAACATGGACCTGCGGGCCAAAGCAACTGACGAGCTTGACAAAGACTTCTCTAACCTCATGAATAATGCGGTATTTGGTAAGACTTTGGATAATCTAAGGAGGCGCATCCGAGTCGATCTGGTTTGGCCCGACGGGCAAAAGAACAAGCAGCTACGCCTGAGAGCCGACCCAGCCTTTCAATCCTGTAAGATCTTTGAGGGTAACCTCGTGACGGTCCACTCGACAAAATCCAGACTCACGCTCAACCGCGGTCCTTGACCTATCGAAACATTTAATGTTACAGCTAGGTGAAGGCGCGATGACCTCCGCCTTCCAACTCCCCTGGGACATACAAATACCAGACCCGGGCCCATGGAAATATATTTAGGGCCTCATGGTCCTTTGTTACGCCCAGCCCGGACGAAACTACAGGCAGGTCAACGATCGCAACGACAGGCGCTTTACCCGTCGATCACGATACCTCACTATTGAGGGCCTTCCAGAAAGCTGGTAACCTCACAACCCATTCGGCACTGCACAGTTTTTCTTCTCGACTGGAAAGCAACATATCTTGGGCGTACTTATACCCGAACAACCTTTCGGTTAATGTGTGATTTAAAAGCTCTACTATACCCTGCTCCCGGTGGAGGCCCTCCTCACCCCCACAAACACGAACGCCATGCTTAGACAACAGCTGGGAGACCGCCCCCATAAGCTCTCGGCCGGGGTCTACTTGTAGAAGGCTGGGCCATCGGAGCGGACCCCTCTTATACATCAGCCTTAACGCGCTCGTGACCTCCAACGATTCTTTGCTATGCAGGAGAGTAGCCTGCTTATAGCGACTCGCGACATCTACTACGGGTAGGGCGTACTTATACGTCTTATTCCCACCTTATCATGAGGTAAATACAAGATATCCACCCGATGTACCTCGTTGGGTGTGGAAACTCCAAACTGAGGCCGTATTATAGTTGTCGGTGCCGGCAAGTAAATTTGCCACAATGCTTGTTTTTTAAAGCCATTGCCTGAACTCACCGCGAGATACCACTGAAGCATCTGCTAGCTTTTTTGTCAATACCCCCGGGGTCCATAGTAGATCGTTGCGAGTTTTTTCTCCATTATCTATTCCAGAAGTTTTAGGTAGCTACAGATACATGTAGGCGACAAAGTCAACCATGGTGATAAAAAGGTATTCATATTTTTGTTGCTCCGGGGATGGAGTATAAAAATCAGAGAGCTTTGGCTCCACCTCGACCGCGCGCGTCAACCGGGTCGTCTCCACGTTTGCTGGCTCATATTCGTCCGGGGTCACAGAGTCAGCGACAGCTTGCACATACTCTCTCGCGGACTCACCTCTTGATAGGTATATTCAGCTAGGTTCCTGTTTGCGCCCAGCGAGATAGTCGAAGTGTTCAGCGCGCTGGTGTTTATATTCTGCTTCCATTTCCTGGAAGGCCTTCATTGCGTTATCATGACAGATGCGCTCCTCGTCCGCGGCTCTTTGTCTATCTGGGAAAAGGCGTAATTGGAAGGGGAGAAGGCGAGGGCATTGACTATAGACTATGATATGACCTCTAGATTTTAACATGTCTAATAGGGTGACGCACATTTCATTCTAAAGGGATCTAGGCGGGTGGCAGCAACAATAGAGGTAGGAACTGATTGAGCTACTAGCAGCTTAGGAGGGGATACATACAAGAGACCCCCACCAGAACTTGTCGATCAAACCATAAATCTTAGAATAATCCGGCTGGACCGGTTTGGACATTCTCGCCGCCTGCGCATTTCAGCGGCAAGTTTCTAACACTGCCTGTGTGTATTTCTTTGTCACACGTTCAATGTTTAAGTCTGACTTCGGTTTCGATGACAGTTCCGTGGTCGGTACTGATGTTGGTACTGGAGACGGTACCATTTTCGGGACTGAGGACGGTTCTAAATTCGGTCGCTGCCGTCTTTAACTATGTTGGTATTATTCTCAAATTTGATGTGTCGGTAAGTGATGATCCCCGCCGCGAGTGGGGCTAAAGTTGCACCTAACTAGAGGGTCTTCTTTCAGGTCTCTAGCCAACTGTTCGTTGTCATCGATAGGAAGAAAGTGACCCACGGCTGCTGAGTACCGGTTAACCAGGGTAACGCACAGCAAGGCGGTAATGTTTGCTCCAAAGCCTTGCTTGATAGACCGCATACATTTTAACCATTATCATCCGTTCCCGCTATCCAGATATTCCTTAGCCGTTCCAGATGCCACCTGGGAACACAGTAGCCGCTACGTAGCCGGATGCGTCTATCACGGCAGCCTATGGAAACAGGTTTTTCATCCCGCTTGACTTTGAGTTGATTATTGACCACATGCTCTTTTATCAAGCCGGCATCGCTGACAGTCCGACCCTTGAGAACACCTTTAACAGCTACAGCAGGGTCATCCAAAGCACCAACGCGGAATCCAGTACGCCATGCTCGGGATTTCCATGGACTTCGACGTGGTAACCAACGCCGAGCTGGTGTTAATGGCGGGTCAAAACTAACCCTATCATTAATGACTGCCTGGGGCTGGGTGGGTTCGTTAACGCCAGGATAGGTCGGCTCGGTAATGACTGCCCTGGTAGGCCTTAATAGCTGGGAAGGGCAGGTGGTGGTGGTAGTGGGGGGGGAATGACCGCGTTGACGTTTGTTTTCTTACCCAGCGACAGGCTCTCGTCCTCTATTAAAAAGGCGTTGTTAAATCCCTTGCATGTGCCTACATTAAGATCCATATCCGAATGCACCATATGTAGGCTAGTGCCTACAACGTAGTCTAGCTTGCTTTTGGCGTATCCAAGTACCCCCGATACTTTCGGATCGACTCTGTCCCATCTTCCTCGTTAGCAATCTTTTCCTCGACTTTCGCTAAAAACCGCTTTTGCGAGTCAAAGGCCTTTCCCTCCCCACTATCGTGGATAGCATTTGAGTCTGTGTGCCAAGGATAGCCCAGACGTACGCGTGGATGCTGTCGTTGAGACGCTCTACTCCGGCTTGGGTAAAGCCTTGCGATCGACTTGCGAATAATGATCCAGCGTAATCTCAAAGCGGCGTATTTGGGCGTCCCCCACTGCCGTGTTCTGGTAGGCTCTGCCATGGGCGGGTGAATAGAGATACTTCATGCTGAGTCCGCCGTAGGGTATCGTCTTATTCCGCCAGTCGGCATTAAAGTTTGCGTTAAATTCTTACACAGGTGGACATACTCCTCCATGCTGATATCGGCGTCAGTCGCATTCCATCCGGTTTGATGAGGCAGGAGACACTTCATAGACACGGGTATCTTTTTCACCTGGTCGAAGACTTGAAACCTGTATATGCTTCGCGCCATGGCAGGCAGACCGGTCGACAACGAATGATCGTGGGCACTAACGCCTTAAAATAAGTTGCCTCTGAGACCTAAATGTCGGGACTAAAAAAGGATCTGCAAATGTTCGCTCACTCCGCAGGGTTGTATTTCGCATCACTATTAAAGCGGAGTTCCTGAGGCAATACCATTCTAACGATGAATGTTGTACTAAACAATCCTCTGGCTGGAGCGGTGCCCTTTACAACGTTGATACACACCGTACCCAATACCCGCATAGGCCTGTTGGAGATCACGTATGCGCTTGGGTTGTACACCGTTTGGGCTGTCCTAGGCAATAACGGTTTCAATGTCTTTGATCAGCGCAATCTACACGTTGTGACCTTCACGGTTGTGATTCCCTGACGGTACTACAATATGACCAGTCTCGGAAAGATCTTGCAGGACTGTGCATTACATACAAAGCAGCGGGTTGGAGAATAACGTTTAAGATGACAAGCGACTTTTGGACTATTCATCTTAAGCCGGACCTTGCTTCGCTCTTCCGACAAGCAGGGGAATACTTGTCTGCCGGTACGTCTATGGCTTCCAAGCCGCCAGTGGTTTTGAATGTCCCGCGCCTCTAGGTGTATCTCGAGCAGACTAACAGCGCTGGCAGCCTGGTGGATGGCGACCCCAGCACTCTCTTGGAGATGGTATCGGTGGAGATGAAAAGGACGCCGACTTCCGCACCGTCTATTACTATCGGCTTCTCCGGTGCAAGCTTCGCAAGGGTGGAGTTAAAAGTAGGCATCTTAGACACAAAGCGCAACCCGGTAACCCAATTAAATTACTCAGTCGTTCCTGAGATAGAAGAAAAGCCCTCTTGATAATAAATGGCGTTGGCTGGTCTTGGTCATTTCGACGCTGTCGCAGACTCTGCTGCAGTGGCTACTGTTGGAGCCTATCTGCCTCTCATCGGTGGGGCTATGACGGGTGGGATCTCGATGGGCGGTTGTAAGATTTCAAATCTAGGGTCCCCCGTTGTCAAAACTGACGTGGCCACCGTAGAATGTGTCAGCGAAATGTTCAAGGTAGCTACAGGTAACATTCCACCCGCTACCTAAATGGACATTACTCTGCTTATCTTTCCAGAAAATAAAACCATCGCAAATGGCACAATATGGATTTCAGACGTGTGGGCCGAAGGCGGCATCGATGAGTGGTTTACAATATGCACCATAGCCTTTGGTGTCCCCTGGACATACTTCTTTCTTTTTTCTAGGGGACCTTCGCTACTATGATACTTTAAATCCTTCTCCGGCGGGTGGACTCGAAACTTTCGCGTTGGAGAAGAGACCAAAACTAATAATATCACGCCTAAGCCCCTAGATAAGCACCTCTACTCCGCCGTGGTAAAACACCTCGATGGTAAGGGCGAATAAAAAAAGAAAAGAAAAAGAAAAGACACGCTCCTATTGCGACTGCATATGCCCCACAAGGATAAGGTGGCGTCCGTATTGAGATGGGAATAGACGCTCCCGCGGCCAAACCTGGATGAGCTCGAAGCTCTGCTCACTCCGGAGCAACGTGAGCATAGGTCAGATTCGGAGGAGCTTCTGATACGGGTTGAGTTTCCAGAATTAACTAAAGAGGTTGGTATAAACCCCGCTACACGAGCCGCCTGAAATGTTCTTGATCAGTATATTCGTAGGCGCATTACTAGAATGGTCAACAAGTCAGGCGATTCTATGACAGGGTTGCTGGATCTGAAGTCGAATAGGTTTGTAGACTTAGCAGTTTCTGTAAATTTCAGTGATTCGTTACCTCATTTCTAAGCCGTGAATCTTCATGCCACGTTCCAACAAACAGGCCCCAAACATTTAATACACAAACATATTCTTATTTCTAACTAATAAACATTTAAAGGTGATAATATCAAAAGATATCATTATATTCATAATTTTGCCAATTTACAGAAGAAACCCATGCTACCATAAAGTTTCATGAATACTGTTTAATAAGAGTCCTAACTATAGAATGATCTGAATGAATTCCAGTAGCATTGTATGTCCTGATGTGTCAGTAGCCTTGAATGTTCTGATATGCCTGAATGATGTAATGCAGAATATCTTTGAATAAATTCACATAAATCCCAAAGTCAATTATTTATCCAATATGAGAATGATCACTTTTAGTAATTCCAACGAATATTTCAAATAAATAATTCCTCTCTCTGAGATTGCTCTGATTTTCAAAACTGTAACATCTGATTACTAAAATTAATTCCTTAATAGGCTGATCTTAATAATATGAAGCTTAGTATAGGAATGAAATCTTGTTTACCAAACCTGTATAAATATAAGGATAAGTCACCTGACAGAATATTCTAGAATATTAGTAACTTTAATGGATATTTCCTGTACGTATCTGACTTTTTTCACATCAAGATATGGAAAATTCCAATCTAAATTGTTAAATGATATGTAAACAAGGCTGACCATGATCTCAAATGCATTAAATATGTTTTCTACAAAATGACTAAAGTACAACTTACCTCATGGACACATATTATAGATTCAATATACATAACAGCGTTTGAAATCTTATACTGACAATCAATCTGAAGGAAAGGTTTCTAAAAAGGGAGATTGAATGACTGGTCCCTTAGATGTGTGTTACAAGACAGTTACGTCTGTGGCTGATCCTGTAGCCCCTCAAGATGCGATAACCAAATTATACATTGACCATTCCTATAAAAACCAGGGCGGTGCGGATTTAACTGCCGCCTTGAAAAGTCCCCTAAACATGAATGCAAATAAAATCGTGGAGTAGGAGAACCTACCGCAACCTAAGATGCGATGATAAAGGTTAATGTCGATGCGGCGGTGCGTTCCACCAACCTTGCTATATTTTTATCGGGTTTGGAGTTTTTCGCACTGACCTCTGAAGGCCTCATCTTGCTTACTCTAGACGGAAGCCCAAGATAGCGACTTTTAATTGTCCTTACATTTCCTTGCGTGGTTAAAGTGAGGTGGCTGAGCCTTCACTACTTCAATTTACGGTTTCTGATACCTCTATTTGAAGTATTGATGATAATGAGTTTGAGCTTTTCCTATCAGCATGCATTAGCTTATTAAAAGGTAAGGGCGGTTGGTAACTGATTTTATTATACATCAGCCCTCATTACCTCGTCGCCTGGGTACGTCTATTTTATCAGAATGGTACAGACCGTAACGAGGAGTTGTGTTCTCGTTAATGTTTCGTTGCTCTTTATCGAAGAGATTACCGAGACGAGTTAAACGTGTGCGTCCCTGCTCCTATAAGGATGTATCCTACGCTTTCATGTGTGACCCCCGAAGAAAGCCCTCACAACTATCGCCTGAAAAAGATCGGCGACATCGATGCTCAGCTAAAGGCCGAAATTGAGGAACGATGTTCGCTGTGCATAAAGTATGGGCGGACTGTCAACGTTATCGAAGGTATGATAGCGGCGTCTCGTACTCTAGCCATATGCGTCGGCATCGTGAGTGTGGGTGGGCTTGCTACCTTGGTACCTGCCTCTATCGCTGTGCCTCTGGAAGGCATGTCACTCGTGTTTGGGCTCTTTTCGCTGATAGGATAATTTACTGTCCGCCGCCTCCACGTAAAGGCGCAAAAGCATGATCAAATTCGGGTCGCCGCTAAGGGTAAGCTGAACTCTATCACAGACCTGATCTCGCGAGCCCTCCGAGATGCCTCCTTGTCCGTGGACGAGTTCACTTTCATTTTGGACGAAGTAAACAACTACACGACCCTTAAAATGAGATAAGGGCCTCTGCCAGAACGGTGCATGTCGCTGTAGAGATCAGCGATGCCAAAAACAATGCGCTCCAGGCCTAGGACCGGTCTGAGGGCCGCTGATCAAAAAATTCGAAGATGGTTCAGCCTAAGCTGTGTCTTATACTCCTCTAGCCTATCGTTGCCCGATCTTACCCTCCCATAGGTGGTTCCAAGCACTCCGCCTGCCTCTGAGCCCTAAGCTATATGGGTCGTGGTACCACAGACGTACCGCTTGGTATAGGTCCGCAGGCGTATGTGCCCGCCCGCCAGAGCTGTCCGGTTTCATACGGGTCTTCTAAAATATCGACATATTCCATACATTCTTCGTCCGATACGCTAAAGAAGAGATCGCGCAACGTGAGGTGTGGTCCGCGAGCCCGTCGTAGCGGCTTAGATCTGTTTCTCTCAATCGAGTCGGATAGATATTGACGGGCATCGAACGTAGTCATCTGTCTCTTCACCGGAATCGTCGGAACCGTTGATTATTTCGCACTCAAACGTGATGCCTTCGTCGTCTGAGGATTCGCTCCACTCCTCCATATCGCCTCTGGACCCCGATCGATACAAGATTCCTATCTCTCATGTCTGTGATAATATAGCATAGGCACCTCTCGTCTCTAAATTAGGATTTTGTTGACTACTACCCATAGAGTCCATTTTTGGAATTGGCTTCCAACCTCTATGTAACCGTCATTTCTCTCTATCCTCTGTGACCACCACCCAAAAACGTTGCTGCTCCGTGACTTAGCATTTGTAATGCAAGGTGGGGCCAAATCTCTACTTTACAACTACTTACTACATATAAAAGATAAATGAGAAAATGAAATTGCTTTTAACCATATCAGCTTCATCCAGACTTAAGTTTTATCCAATTAACATGCAATGTGAAACTAAAGGAAGGAATGACACCATTTCAGTGACATGTTCATTGCCAAATCCTGATGTAAAATGTGGATATTTACAGTAGAGTCGCTAATGGACGCATCCTACATTACACATAAAACACTGAAAGGTGTTATTAAGCCTCTACTCAATAAGACATAAAACACTGAAAGGTGTTATTAAGTCTCTGTTCAATAACACATTTAGGATTATGTTTACTATGTAGTCTGTAATTTTATTGAAACTAAAGGATCGACTGAAAGCTCACCAAATGACTATGACATATCATTAAGCATACGCATTTGTAACTTGCAAATCATGATGAAGATATGTTCTGTCATTGACTGGGGACGGACTGTAATACGTAAAGCAATGGAAACCAATCATATATCCAGTACAAAGATTAGTATTAAAGGACTTAGATCAAATTGAGACATTTGAAATTTAATGCATATATTTGGCTTGAAAGCTGCAGTTCTTTTAAATATAATTATTGACCTGAAATAATGACTTTCGGATATCTGGTTTCTAGCGGTCTTGTTAACTCTTTCCCGCAGATGTTTAATTTGATACACATTCAGGGGCTTAAACTTTGTCTGCGACATTTAGAAATTCCTTTTCGAAAGCCTTTATTTGGAGGCAAATGATCATTATCGCAGACGAACGAAATTGCTTTTCAGTATAATAATGAACAATAGTTTTGTCTTTAGGCCCACATACCAAACCCTGTATACTCAGAAACTTAATTCACCTCACCTTTTCGTATACGAATTCATCCTCATCTAGAAGCAGCAATGATTAACGTTGCCAATACTGCAATATGATATGTTCCCAAATCACAACCTTGGTTACCAACCCAATTAATGAAGTCTCCAACTAATCCTCTCGTTTTTCATAGCAAATTCAGTTAAACCAGTCTCCTATCGTGGCCATGTGTCCCTGTATACAGATCGTTCGAAAGCTGAAGACAAGTATGCAGCTGTCGTTGCAACACCTCATGGTACCGTCTTGAGCAGGTTACTGGAGAAAGATTCCATTTTTACCGCAGAAATTAGAGACGTGTTCATATCTTTGAACTTCATTGAACCCTCTCGAAAAACCAATTTTATACTCTTGTCGGATTCCTTTACAACACTGAAAGGCTTGCATAAGCTTAAATTTAAAAATCCGTTAATATTCCAAATCTTATTCCCTTATAGAAAAAGTAATCTGTACTTTTTGTTCCCAGTCGTGTGGGTGTTAAGGTTACGCTGACTTGAAATATTATATAACGCGACATGTTCTATATATTTTGGCAAAATATGTCGAATGAAAAATGCATAAACAAGCTTCGGAACATCAAACCCGTCATTGGAGAGTGTCGTCCCTCATATAGAACAGATTACAGAGATGAGGTGGTATTGTGCAGATCATGTATTGGACACACATACCTGACTCACGCATACCCCCTAATGTGGTTGATTTCTAACAGAGTGCATATCATGCCAGTATCCACTGTCAATGGAACACATTCTTGTTGAATGTATCGACTCCCAACCTGTGAGGCAGACGTTTTTGATGTAAATTCAATTGAGAAGCTTTATGATGAGGTATCAGCAGAGAAAATCTCAGACTTTTAAAGAATTCGGTTTATATTTCAAATCTTGACCCCAAAAGATTTGATTGTTTTTACATTTATCTTCATTTTACCTTTTCAAGAATATTAACACATTTACCTTCTATCTTTAAGAGTTTATTTTCCTAAAGCTTTTTTTTCATCTTTACATTTTTTAAATATAGATTTAAATCGCCCCTACATAGCCAATAGTGTTCTTACGTGCCAATAAACCTATACGTGCATACACATACACATCTTTCCTTCGATGCCAAAACAATTTGTTCAGAATGGTCCAACTTTTCTTACACTTAAACTAAACATCCTGTTTCAAAATAATGTTTTCCACGCAATCGGCAAAATCATTAAGGTGGTCCACTGAATATGCCGTCGTAAGTATTTGGCATTTGGGTACATCTTTGACACCAAATATTTATTTCCAAACTAAGATCTAGTATGACATCATTATAATTGTATTTGATGCACACTTATATTACTTAACTTTTGCTACTTGACTTGCTTTTCACCTGTCATATTTGCAAATGGTACTGCTTTCTATAACCAGAAGAATGTGTGTAAATGTCTCATCATAATGTTGTTTATATCGAAAGATTGTCTACATGAAGCATATAAATGTTATATATATATATATATATATATATATATATATATATATATATATATATACACATATATATATACACATATATATAATAATAATAATAATAATAATAATAGTAATAATTGGGTCTTCTCTAAGTAGATAATAATAGAAACGCACAATAGATATAATCCTTAAAGTATTGTATTTAATATATATTCTAAAGTATTTTATTTAATATATATTCTCTCCTCGATATGTAGGTGCTGCAGTGAATGTGGAATTCTGGCTAACTTTGTATTATCTGTCTCGTGCTCTGTTTACTCTTGATTCTAAAGTCATTTGAATAAGTAATGTTGTTTAAATTCAAGACTTATTTGTCTTTCCTCATCTGTTGAATGGCTTAGATAAATCATTGTCCTTTTAGAAGCTTTAAAATTAGGAAAGGAGTGAACTCTGTTAATGATGAGTCAGTCTGTTTCTACTCTTCATTATCTTCGATGTCAATAGAAAGCAAGGACTATGTTCGCCCTGATTAACCTCATATACTATCTTTTGATATTCTACATAAGCTATCAGCAAATGGGAACTAAAATAAATAAGCCTCAGTTGGACCTTTTTTCCCATTGTGTCAGATGATAACTTGTATCCCAAAGGGCTCGACAGTCGCTGGAATGAGAAAATATTTTCTTTAAAGCTACAAAAATGACTAGTTAATTTACATTTAATCATCAGAGTCCATGGGTACAGTAATGTTCATTATAAAAAACTGCTATAAGAATTATTACATTTATATACAGTAATTACTGCACCACAGATGTTTTCTTCTGACTCAAAAACAGCTGCCGACATGGGAAATACATTAGTACCTTCAGACTTCTAGCCTAGCTGATATCATCTTGAAATACAGGACAAAAACTGCAGCATAAAGATAGCAGATACCATCTTCATCTTCATAAATCCCTATTTTCGAGTACAGGTCTACAGATATTTGCGTTTTGTGTTCACAATTAAGCTGCAGGATTTTACCTCATTCCTTATCACGCAACCTTTTCTGTATATTCCTATTGTGTTGTGTGTATGAGAGAGAGTTTTGAGTTGGGAATTTTTTGTTTGTTTGTTTATTTTATTGCTTTTATCAATCTATAAATATCAATCCATACTATGAAGTATAGAGCAAAAAGGTCTGTGATCAATCCATACCTAAGTATAGACTTAAAAAGATCTGTGATCTATCCATACATTGAAATATAAACTCAAAAAGGTTTGTGGTATATAACCTTGCTTTCTTTGATCATTGTCTTCGAATCCATCTTGACAATCAGAATCTGATATTCCGCGGAGTAATCTAATATACAGCACTAAATTATTTTCCTGGCGCAATATACTAATACAAATTTAATTGCGTAAGGATTCTTTAACAAAGGAGTCAGGGACAAGAATATATCGTTGCACAAAAACAACTTTGTATACTGTTTTACGAACAAACAAATCCTGTTAACTATATATACCACATAAAGTATATATATATATATATATATATATATATATATATATATATATATATATATATATATATATATATATATAAAATTTTACTCTCATTTGGTTCTGTAATTCAAATAACGTATGTCTTTAGGGTCCAATCGATTAAATAAAAATGGATTTAATGGAAAGAAAAAGAATCATTGGTCATCATGGTAACGTTTTGGGAAAAAAGTTCATCCCTTGATAATTGACAATTGACACCGTATTTAACATTGTGTGAGTCACATCGTTACAATGCATTTCCGGAATAGTGGTTGGTTGGTTGTTATGGGTTTAACGCTATTTTTCAGCACAAGATAGGCTATACATGGCGGCCAGTATATTTGTTGGAGGAAGAACCCGAGAAAACCCCGGGTAGAACCACCGACCCACGGGAAGCTACTGGCAAACTTTCTCACATATCCACGTTGGCCGAGCACGAGACTCGAACCCACGCAGACGGAGGTGAGATGTAAGTGTTCTGTAAAGGCGAGCGCCTTAGACCACTCGGCCACCCCGGAATAGTGGTAATATAATGCCATTTTAATTCGATTTTTCCACTTAGATAATAGTATGTGATTGTCTTCACAAGCTTGTGGAAATATACAATTATTTACATTTTGAATATCGGTGTATGTATGAATGCTCAAATTCCTAAAGGCGAGTATTATTACTTATTTAATATATACATAATCAATTATTATTATTGATTTAATATATACATAGTTAATTATTTATTGATTTAATACATACATAATTAATTATTATTGTTATGTATTTTGAGTTTAAGTTCTTTCAGCTTGCCTAGCTTGCAAAAATAGTACCTTGCTTTATTATGATCGACACAATTTCCGTTCTTAGTGTGTCCTTTTATGTCATCACAAATTCCCTCACATAAAATATCGGGTTAGCAAATTTAATAATGAATTACATTTACATATTTTCCCCATAATAAACTCATAATGTGCTCCTACTTATCAGAACATACTTCACACCCGGGAAATTGCAAAAGCAATGATTGAGAAACAGCAATTAGAATTGTTGTGAGGTTGTTAAATGTAAAGAAAGATTGGATTAAAAGTACGTATGGCACCTAGCTTTAAACATTCTGATTTTATTATGTCCTGACCAAGTATGCTATGTATTTTTCAGTTCGGTATAGATCCATTATAAACCTATGCCCCACTTTCAACAGCATTCCTTGACACACACACACACCCCGTCTCTCTCTCTCTCTCTCTCTCTCTCTCTCTCTCTCTCTCTCTCTCTCTCTCTCTCTATATATATATATATATATATATATATATATATATATATATATATATATGAGACGACCTATGTACAACAGTAATGAGAGGACCTATGTACAACAGTGATGAGAGGACCTATGTACAACAGCGATGAGAGAGCAGTCCAAAAGACAAATGCGAATTGCATTTACATCGCAAAGTATCTCAGAGAACGCCCTAAAGTTAATGTCCTCTTGGTCCATATAAAACAGGTACAGAGGAAATAGAGACAAACGAAGAGTGGCGAATACTATGACTAATAGCTTTCTTGGCCATAATCTACGATCATAATCAGTATGACAATACATTGTATATCTGGTATTGGTAAGTCACATTTTGCCTTTCATTACCTCTAGAATATCACACTTACGTAAACTATCTAAGTGTGTAAGTGTGTGTGTGTCTGTGTGTGTGTGTGTGTGTGTGTGTGTGTGTGTGTGTGTGTGTGTGTGTGTGTAATCTCCGCAGAGTACGAATTAAAAATTCTCTAACCTGTATGATAATAGTATTCATTCGTATTAAAGACGTCTGTTAATGTTATCAAGCATTCTCCTGTTATCCTGTAGGATCCAGCACTTTTCGCTCTGATTGGTGTATATTTGTAATTCTCTTATATATATATATATATATATATATATATATATATATATATATATATATATATATATATATATATATATATGTATATAAAATGTTTGTGAATATTTTCATGTACAAAATGTACGTGACTGTATTTGACTGGTCTACCGGGGTATAAATAGTATATTTAAGCCTGTTTCTCCTAAACGGCTGTAATACCCAGTCTGTCGCTTAGGGCTCAGACAACACATGGCCCTAAATCTTTCACATTTGACACCTATAGAGATTCCCTAGATGATAAACTAGATCAAGAAAATACCACATATCTTTTAACGATCTAACTTTCGACAAATCATGCATTTTTATCGTTCTGTTTCAATGACACTATAAGAAATATATTTCGCTTGAAAATCTGTAATCCTAACAAAGTGCAAAGCTGTATTTTCCCTCGCTCTGTTCTACCGGTATATTGGGTTCCTGACGGATAACAAATGTGGACAGTATAATAATAATCTTTTTTGTCGTGATCATGATATTTGACACAAATATACACAACCAATCAAATTTAAGTTTGATTTTGTATATCCTCATTTACATTTTGTAGATGATGTTCACGAAACTTATATAGTGATGACCTTCAGTAAAGAAATAGTCCAAAAGATGGTTTATAAAATGAGTAAGACAAAGTTGACGGACTCAAATCTACGATTACATGTATCTTGAACAATGGTGAAAAAAAGAATAATATAATTGAAACCAGACTATCATATTACAGAGAATGATTGCAAATATTTTTTGTTTTGTTTTGTTTTGTTTGATCCGTGGCCACTTAGGTGCATGACAACCAAGGGTTGCATTTCTTGTTGTTTTATCTGTTTCAGACCGTTTAACTCAATGTTTCAATTAGGCGTGGACAATATACACATTACTGCCATGAAGACTCGTGTCACAGACATCTGGATCATAGACCAGCTATATAAGACTCATGGTTCTAATTCAACTCCCATAGTAAACCTATGGAAACACCATCATATTCAAATATAATGACTTACAATGTCTAAATACTCCTGATCTATATCTCACAGTATAGATCCATACTTCTGCGTGGAGTAAATCACATGAGCCATGATATTTGTTTTAATATACACGTGTTTCCAATTCCGCGCCTAAAGAATCAGGTGCTACTTTGAGTATTGAGTGTTGCTAAGACAAGTCTGTAAAAAGTCAGAAATTGCATGTTAAAACATTGTTTGTTTTTTTTTTATTTTTTTATTTTTTTTTTCAGTTAAAAATAGGGCAAGCTCTCAAACAAGTCTTTATACAAAAATTTTACTTTCATTATCAACCAATAATGGCCCTCCAAACCCGTATAAACTGTATGTTATTTCTGGACTGGTTCACAGCTGTTCCATATAATTAGTACCATGAGTCCTATAACCCACTCAGCTATTGATATTCACACACTGTAAATAAGACTGTCCACGGAAATTGTTCGGTTTAACCGTAGTGAACGGTCGACATGAACCAAAAATCGGTAAGTTTGACTTAACCTTCCCTAGAAAATCAGTTTTATCTCAGTATTAAACGATTTTTCAGTGCTAAATTGTGGTCATTTATTATATGAGTAGTTGATGTTATTACCTGAATTGGCATTGATATAACTTACATAAAAACAGACTTACTGAAGTTGAAAGTTTCAACTGTCAGAAAAAGAGCGAGAATAAATAACTGTTTCGTTGATTCTACGTACATATTATAAACAGAATAGTCATACTTCACCCACATATTGCCTGTAGCAAGGCCCATCAATTTTTTAAGGGCAATTTCATACGGTTTTGAAAAAGGGAGGAATTAAGTGATCAAGAATAGTTACACAGTCTGATGTGCCTAATCAAAAAGTACGGTCGGCTGTGTACAGTTTGCCTAATCTATAACTGACTCCTTCATAGCTTCTTTTTGATTTTTCTTAATTGTATGACTGAAAGGAGATATATGAAATGTTTCCTTGCTATAACTGTACCATCCAATAGGAGATTTTTTAGACGACTGTTCGTCGTTTGTAAGTACAACATTCAGAATTCTCTCTGAAATTCAAAGTGCGAACTTTTGTGCAAGAACTGGCAAATTTACATATATAACCAGAGACTACTGATGCAAACTAGTTTGGAAATTATTCAAATTACTGAAAATGAAATTAAAATTGCATCTTAGATGCCTAAAATTGTCGTCCTGTAGTAAATAGTCCTAGTAATTATATACTGATTACAGGATTTATAGTTTATGTTCTTAAAGCATGCATAGATGTTATATACATGAATGGGAAGGATGGATGAATGGATATATGTGTTAATGGATGGAGGAAAGATGTACAACATAATATACGGCCATAGGTCACGATCAGGCCAGCTTATCTCTCAGCCAGTTCGATATGATCGTAATATGCTCTGACGTTATTCAATGTATTTGTAATGCATTAAAACTGTGATGCAAGGAACATATTGGTTGTTAAATAAAAAAGGTTTTCAATAATATATGCATGATATGCTTTTGTGTATGGTCCAAATCACGATTCTGGCGATTATATGTTTGCCTTTGAGTATGAGGATCCTTTCAATTTTGCAGGAGGAGGGGGAGGGGGAGAACACAGACCATTGTGTGAATGATCTGAGGGTTATTTCTAAATAAGAGAGAAATCAATAAAAAATAGCAAAGACAAATTTGGGGAGAATCATTCTTCATGCAAATATTATAAATTCTAATGAGGCAGTCAATGCAATTAATTTAGCTCGACCGAACAAAATTTCCGAAGAACATTTAGGCAAACTGTACAGTGTAACCATCCTTTCTCGCTTAATTTTTCAAATTTTTTCAGAACGTATCAAATTGCCATTTACACATGTGATGAATCCTGATGTACGCAATATATGTGTGAAGTATGAATATTCAGTTTCTAATATGTTCACAGAAATCGAAGAAAAACTATTTTTCCGACAGGTTACTTTCAATATATACACACACAGAAGTGCAATGTTTAAGTATTTCAGAGTTACACATCTTTTACTTATATGGCTGTTTGCTACTGTAATTATGTATTTGAAGGGTTTTGATTTCTCTTCTTAGGTCAAGGGATTCGGGGGGGGGGGGGGTCTCATTTTGGTAGGGTGAGGAGGTGAACTATGTCAGAAAAGCCATATTAGCTAGTTGAACATCCAGGATGAAGTATAGTAAACAATGATTTATTTTAGGATTGTATTTCTTACCGTCATGGACACATGAGCATTCCATGGATTATTAACTTACAGTTGATATTGTTTAAGAAAACGGCGTTGAACTTTTTTGGCTGATTTTTATTGACATCTTCTATGTATAATACTTTTAAACTGAAACAACAAGGCAGTTTAACATGACATTTTGTTACATAGAGTAAAATTATTCTTGTCCTGTACCCCACCCCTCAACCCACTCCTCACCTTGCGATCTCATACATGTATAATAGGCTTTTAACCATTTTTGCCTTTATTTTGTATGTTTTTTTTAGATATCATTTTGGACACCTAAACTTAATAGGCATTATATAGACGGGATTGTACTGCTGTGCCGTTAAGCCCTATACATGCATGCATCATGACAGAAAAAAACGTCGGGCAGGACACACACACACACACACACAGATATATATATATATATATATATATATATATATATATATATATATATATATATATATATATATATATATATATATATATTACAGAATTTATCTATAATCCTCCAGATGTATAGCTACGGTAGATTTTTATTTGTACGGAGTATTTGATGTTCTGTGAGCCTTTCAGGCCATCTTCGGTAGCACCAAAGTCCTATTAAAATCGTGTATTGATTAAAAATTTAAATTTCTAAGCAAGAGATAAATCATCATCGCGGACGTAATAAATAATAACGTAATAATGATCTTATTACCAACATTTATTGCACTGACATGACAACCGCGCACATTAAATGCGAAATTACTATTATTTTCAATGACATGTTCATCACTGACTCTCATTATAAGATTTGGTTTTCAACTGGCAATGACTCAAAGGTTGCAATGGATGCATCCTGTAGTATACATAAAACGCAAATAGGTTTATTTATCTAGGGATTTCCATTGATCTGTGTCATACCATTAATCAATCACTAGCCACAGTGAAGCTCTCAAGCGTCGTATTTAAAATAAATTTGATCCATTGGTGATCCAATTGGCACATCAATATGTAAAACAGATTCACACGAGCGTAGCAATACCACAGATTGCTGGCAAAAAGAGAGGAATCATTATTTTCCTTTTGTCCTTTTGATAATAATAAACTATTCGCTGGTAAATATGGTAATTTATTATCTGTATGTCCCGTTTCCCGTCAATCTTATAAACATTTATTGATGCATATGTATTATGTGAATCTTCCTATGGTACATGAGTATTTTTGATAATATTACACATTATATATATATATATATATATATATATATATATATATATATATATATATATATATATATATATATATATATATCCATTAAGAATAAAGAGTGATAGTTCATAAACCAATATGATCTCTATAAAGTTATGGTAACATACAAAGGATAAGTCTTCTTCTCTCCCCACATAACCCCCACCCCAATTTTTTTTCTTAAATTCGTCACTGCTTTGTTTTGGTGATATTTCTATTGAGGAAACCTTTCTATAAATCGCCAAGAAAAAAAAGAACAAATAAATATTTCTATGCGATTAAACGTATGATGGTACTTTCGTGACACAGTGTTCTTAATATTTTATTTATTATCTGAAGTGCCGTTCATATTATCCAATTTTAAGTTAAAGTCTCTCTCTCTCTCTCTCTCTCTCTCTCACACACACACACACACACACACACACACACACACACACACACACACACAAAGACACACAGACCACACACCACTACCGTCAGTACCAACATTTTCATATCTTGTATATTAGTATGGTGCAACATGTTTTTGTTATCTACACTTGTTAATAACTACCCAACTCTATTAGTATGCACCAACATGTTTTTTTAAATCTATATTTGTTAATTACCTCCCAACTCTATTAATATATAGCAACATGTTTTTGTATCTATACTTGTTAATTATTACCCAGTTTTCTTTGAACATTGCATTAGCTTGTATGAAATGTTTCTAACTATCTCCATAATTTCTTAATTAGCCACGTCAGTCAGCTCATCTAATTAAAGACTTTTGTTAATGAGGAGATAGCTTAAGCTTCTTGATCAACCCACTACATTTCTTAATCTGATATTTTATATACGTTCTACTCTTGAAACCAAATGACTTCCTAATGGTATCTTCTCGGCTGACTCATGGTATAAATCTTGGCTTATGACTGGAATCGATCTGAAGACATTGATGAAAGTATCTCCTGAAAATACGGAATTTAGGTTGGTTGATTGGTTGGTTTTTAACGTAACTTATACACATAATTATCTATAGTATGCGCGCCTTTCTCAAGGTCACACCAAGGCTGCCGATTGGCGCTGGCCTGGACTGGTATCGAACCGCAACCTTTGGATTACGAGTCCTACGCTCTACCAACTGAGCTACTGATGCTCCCCAGGAATCGAGGAGAGTCGTACCACCTCATACACCCTGCTAGAAGACCGTGTTATTAATATTTATCTCCACAACAGTGGGGACCTAAAATTGGAGATTTAAGGAATAATCTTTCTTTCTCTGCGATTCAGCTTTGTATTTATGAATTAATGTTAATAGCAGATGTTATGTATCTGAATTAATATAAGCCAGAGCACGTTTCAAAGATTCATCCACAAAGCCAAGGGAAACGTCCACCATCTTTGATTTCCGTTTCAAAGACTCATCCGCAAAGCCAAGGGAAATATCGGTCATCTTTTCATTTCCGCACCTATTATGCAGTCAAGGAAACACCGTTCACACCGAAAAAAAGGAGCACGACGATAATGGTAACTTGTAAAGTGCTGGACAGATATTTGATTTAATGTTTATAAACTGAAAGGTATAGGGGTTATCGGTTTCTATGATATGCAGTAAATATCAGCAATTCACTTGTTTTCGCAATACACAATCATTCAAGAATATTATGTAAGGCATATGTGTCATGTTCTAGCAAGGATTTTAGACACAACTGGCAGATACTTACTTCCCTTTAGAACAGATAATGAATTTCAATTTTCTTTACAATTACCACTCGATAAAAATTAATAATAAAACAATTATTCCAGTTGCCCTTTTATACATTCCAAGCCCGTTTCTACAAACATACCCCGCATTTTATTTCATTTATTTTTTACCATGATATGTTTACTCGCCTAGAAAAGGGTTTTGCGACAATTTTTTTTTTTTGCCAGACATAATTACAATTCATATGAAGACAAATCTGGCAACCAGAATGATGAGCTTATCACTGTATTTTTTCATCCTATATCATTCTGTCAATCACTTGATTGAGTTGTCTCAGTCGCCGTTCAATACATCCGTCTTCTTTTGAGATCGATTGACTCGAATCAATCGTTTTCCATCAGACGCTTTTAAATGGGAGAAAAAATAATACTTCTGCGTGAAAGGTCGAACGGTAGTTCAGTCTAATCACATTCGATGCCGATGGAAATTAATGAGTTAGTCCGCCTGGATTAAGCTCATTTACAACCTTTTTACATTCTTTGCAGTCTTCAAGAGAATCAGTGAGAACACAAATGAACAGAAATTGGGCGTTTTCATTCATTGCGTTTTGTGACAAGTTTAATTCGAACGAGACCCACATGTCAATGGCAATTTGCAGAGAGTACGAAACATGTGAGATGTTTTCGCAGGTCCCCTATAATACTGACAATTTGCGATAATTTTTTTTATTTAATTTTTTTATTTCACAGCTCGAAGATATAGTTAATCCGTTGTATAAATAAAATTTTTAATTACAACGGATGTGTACGTACTACCACTTCAAATATTGTGGAACATACAGATATATTCCATGACACAGTAGTGACTTGCAAGGCTACTGCATCTTCACCTTCCAATCTTCCTATTAGGCGGATGCCCTCTTGAAATAGATCACTGCAACTTTAAGAACAAAATATTTTTAAATTATAGGCGCCGACACTAAATGATGTCTTCAACTACATTTTTATCCATTCTCAGCTATTATGCTACTTGAATGTGCATTTTGAACTGAGAATTTATAAAGTTCGAGGATTCAGCACCTCTTCTAATACACCTTCTTGGTTGATCCTTACTCGGGGCTTTTATGCAAATTTAAGCATTTTAGTCAATTCCACAAAAAGAACATATCTTACAGGTCCTTTCTTGGTCTTCCTCTGTAAGTGCATAAGTGCATATTTTCAATCAAGCTTGACTGTTCCCTCTAAATAAATAAAATATAAAGCAATTATATGATTGAGCTTCAAGAATTTGGGACATTTGAATTAGGTAGAATTCTTTTTTTAAATTTGGAGCGTACGTAAGGGCATATGTTTCATCGAACGGAAAAGCACTGCCCCTATTACAGGCTACCTGTATTCATCTATTACATATATAAAATTCTTGCCATGTGCTTTGATTAGCGCATGTGAACTTCTTTGTATTTTGCAAATCTATTAATCAGAAACAATGTAAACAAAGATACAATATTATTTTTTGCTTCCTAACAAGACCCTTAGAGAAAAGATAAAATATTGATCATTTGCAGCTGTCACTTTAATTGACAAGGCGCATTATGCGGTTTTATATAACCATTTACTGAGCGTTTCCAAAACCGATAAAGGTTTTTTTTAAAAAAAAGAGGTAACAATATCAGCATACAGCCAGTCTAATATAATTTTTCCCCATATGTGTGAGAGGTTTCCGTTTTTCTTCTCAAATTTCTAAAACCTGTAGAATTTCCTTTGTTCAGCAAATGAGTCCTTATATCCAGTCAAGTTCTGACACTTGCACAACGTAATCAAAATGTGTGTAGTATTTACATAAAGCTACTAAATTCAATACTGGAAAATGATGTTGTTTAGCTCTGATAGCTTCCGTAAATTTATGTCACGTTTTGGTCAAGCGACTTCGTTATCATGCCCTACTATCTGGCACTAAAACACGTTTCCTCACATAAAAGGGGAGTGGGAGAGCTAATGAAATTTTGAATGACATTTCCATATTACTTTGCTGACTAAACTCGTGCAGAGCTCGTGCTTATCGTAATGCACGTCTAATTTAGAACATTGTAGGAAGACTAAATCGACAAATAGCTATTAGCATCTGTGACAAATTGCTAAAAGCCACGAATAATGGGGTTACAATTGTTTTTGGTCCCATCACTTGCAAACTTAATTCTATTGTAAACGACTTCGATGAAGATTCAGGAAATGTGTTTCCATCGCGGTTCATATACATACAACACAAACCAATGCCCAGTTTTCAATAGCTGCCCAAAGGTCGCTATCCCAATTCCTACATTGTAATGGACTCTATAAAAGACAAATTGAAAATGACACCGAATAAATAACGAGTTTCTCAGATTCAGAACTATGACATACAGTGAAAAGATGCTTTTGTGTATAATAAATTAGATTTGTGTCGAACGTACAAAACCATTATACAGACGTTGGCCTAAATGCTTTTAAATTCCGTCACGTATCACAAAGCTTCTGGTAGATCTCTCTCTCTCTCTCTCTCTCTCTCTCTCTCTCTCTCTCTCTCTCTCTCTCTATATATATATATATATATATATATATATATATATATATATATATATATATATATATATATATATATATATTGGAACACGAAGGGGTCGAACAGCACCTCACTGCCGAGCAAAACAGGTAATGTTGCGTGAGGCTGGCTTGAGGTTGCTGTTTCCCCTATTTCTAAGGACCTCAAGACAACAGTCGTAGTCAACTGAAGGGTTGTTAAAAGCGTTAATACCACAAAATAATTTTCCTCTAATTAGCTAACCCACACACATTCACGAGACTCTGATTTCACACTTGCATGGTTTTTCTTGCTTCACATCCGTATGATTTATCAGTACGCTTTTCTAAGCTGTAGATTGGTATTTTATGCCACGTACTACAAAACATGATCCAAACACCTAATACACAGAAGTATTCATATCTCAAAATGACCAAGCACTTATACGTAGGAATATCACGAGAATTCCTTATGTTAAGAAAATTAATCCATCTACCACAAAGTCTGTGTATTAGGTGTTTGGAACACCGTACATTATGACGCCTGGTGCTAATAATTGGCTGATTACTAGGTTTGAGAAATATCTTCCCAACACCGATTCCCCATAATCAAACAAATACTCACTTAAATATAACAAAGCTATAAATAGAGACGTAAATACAAATAGCTCATACCCTATTTTTTTACAATTTGTATACGTACATACATACATACGTACGTACATACATACATACATACATACATACATACATACATACATACATACATACATACATACATACATACATACATACATACATACATACATACATACATACATACATACATACATACATACATACATACATACATACATACATACATACATACATATAGATCAAAGCCCAATTTTTAATACTAAATGACCAAATGTCACTATCCCTATTCATTCGTTGTTTCAGATTCTATCATACGGAGTAAAATTACACCGAATGAATATATATATATATATATATATATATATATATATATATATATAGAGAGAGAGAGAGAGAGAGAGAGAGAGAGAGAGAGAGAGAGAGAGAGAGAGATTTTATCATTGGAGTTCAGACCAATAAGGTGCGACATGTATAATCTTATACACTATTCTATTAGATATATAATCATTTAAAATTTTGTCAATTCAGCAATTTCTTTTGTGTTCATTATCCATAACGTTTTGTTGCATACAACAGGAAATCTGTAATAAGTCCATATTTTATCATTGTCTTCAGGTAGATACATTGTATTTTGAATATAATGTTGTAGCTAAAGTGAAAGCTTTATAAGGTAGAAAGCATGGATATATTACTTATTTGCAGTTGAATGAATATATATATATATATATATATATATATATATATATATATATATATATATATATATACTTAAGTTCCTCATATGGTACATGAAAAGGAACATTAAAATTGGCCGCAAGCAGCTATTGAGAAACATAACTTATATGGGCATCATGTAAACTCGTATTTCGGTTGTCTTACTTTTTGCTCACGATTTTAATATTTGTATATCATTGATGCATGCATGCATTTATCCATGCAGGCATACATACATACATACATCCATATTACATACATACATACATACATACATACATACATACATACATACATACATACATACATACATACATACATACATACATACATACATACATACATACATACATACATACATACATACATACATACATACATACATATACAAATAAATAGACCTATCGCTCAGTCCCTAACTTCGCTGACTTTTAAGAAATGGCTGTCTCGTTGTTTGTGTCCGGGATAATTTACGAAAACGTATACAGAGCAGTTGACTACGTCTTTAAATAGAATTTTTCTATGCCTCGTTGCTGGTACATCATTATGGGCGGGGCCTCCAAAAGTCACCGACAAGTTCAATGTAGCTTGCACAATTCATGTTGTTGAGAGGTAAAAACATTAACATTTAATTCCTAATCTTTTTGACATTCCCAGTCAGTTCTTCCACTCTGGGTTTGAGTAACGTCAGTAAAATATATTGCTGTAAGTAAAACATCGTTTCTACTTAGCTTGCATTAGTTAAAATTATAATTATTAAACATCTAGTCTAATAACAATAAATAGTAACGCATGTTGCCATACTTCACACTCTGTGTCTAAATTCCGAAAATGAAAGAAAATAACCAAAAATTAATGACAATTAGAGAACTTTATTCAAAAATGAACGACAATGAACATAAAATGAGCGAAAAGGAATACAAATGAACTAAAATCAGTATGGAAATAAATGTTGGTATACTAATTAAAATACACTGTCAATAGTGGAAAATTACTAAAAATTAATTGCTAAGTGTTGAAAGGTAGTCGAAAGCTTGCCATAACTCCACTCATATTTTTAAAAAAGAATTATATATGCTTTGATTATATTCATCAACATAAAAGTATGTTTAAAGCTATTAGGCAATTGGTATTTACCTTTGACCCTTGTTGGACACCTAGGAACATGCAACTTAGATCGACCAGTGGCATTCGGGAAGCAATCGGTTTTATATGTCAAATGATTTGCAATTTCATCGCCCTCCTCCCCCTTAAAAAAATGACCGTTTCGTTACGTAGGAAATGTATTTCATTGTCTACTAAATTATGGTAGTAGTTTACTTTGGTTTTTTATATTTCACGGTACCTCATAATTACACTCACAATAAGTTTTCATGACATAATAATAATAATAAAAAATAATAATAATAATAATAATAATACTGTCTTTATTTGAAGAGGATAACATATTGATCATGAAAGTTCTTTTTATCTTCCATATGGTCCTCAAAAATGTATGCAAACCACATACGTATATACATCAGTTAATACTCGTAATTCTACTTAAAATGCTGACAAAAATGACATGTAAAATAATAGGGGATTATATCATTATTTTAAAACAATAAGAAAAAGAGTAAACAGAAAATAAAATTAGAATATAAGTTTGAATATCATTATCGGTGAGACAAAATGAGACAAAAGGTAACCATTACACAGGGACCTGAATTTACAGTAAGAAGTTGAATTTCTAGCTTCAACAGTAACATTATTCCATAATTTTGGATATAGCCAGAGATTTATAGAAATAGGAAGATCGAGATCGTGGAATAAAAGGATACTGTTTGGAAAAAGAACGAAGTTCAAGGTCATATATTAGCGGTTAGATAAGATAGATAATCAAGTACAAGGTCATTGACCCTTTAGTACATCATGTACATCATGCAACCTTTTTGCAATGCAACACGTTCACAAAAGGGCAACCAATTTAATATCGAAAACATTTCAGACAATGGTGTGAAAATATCTTTCAGAATTATTATGGCAGCTCGTTTGCATCATGTACAGTTTCATGTATTAGTTTACATAATATTTATATGAGTATTTTTGTAGTTTGGCATATTGATTTTGCGACACTCAGACCAGATAATGGTCACTTAAAACTAAGCAGGGTACAATGGTATTGGATTTGGTTATTCTACATTTAAATTCCTATTTCGGTAATAATAATTTGCTAATGTCTATTTGAGTTTGTTTTGGATCCCTTTAGGTTAATTTTAGCTTGCAATTCTTTAATTCGGGGTTCTTTTCAATTCATTTCCGGTTAAATTGTTTAATGTTCGTTCATTTTCGTTCATTGTCGATGATTAGGCATGTCTAACTTCAGCTACATACCTTTGAGAAGCCCCCTACTTCAGCTATGTACTCTTGAGAAGCCACATACTTCAGCTATGTACCTTTGAGGAGCCCACTGCTTCAACTATGTACCTTTAAGAATCCCACTGCTTCAGCTATGTACCTTAGAGCAGCCCACTACCTCAGCTATGTACCTTTAAGGATCCCACTGCCTCAACTATGTACTTTTAAGGATCCCACTGCTTCAACTATGTACCTTTAAGGATCCCACTGCTTCAGCTATGTACCTTAGAGCAGCCCACTACATCAGCTATGTACCTTTAAGGATCCCACTGCTTCAACTATGTACCTTTAAGGATCCCACTGCTTCAACTATGTACCTTTAAGGATCCCACTACCTCAGCTTTGTACCTTAGAGCAGCCCACTACCTCAGCTTTGTACCTTAGAGCAGCCAACTACCTCAGCTATGTACCTTAGAGCAGCCCACTACCTCAGCTTTGTACCTTTGAGGAGCCCTCTACTATCACCTAATTATATTCGCAAGAAAATCGAGAGTGCATTATGAGAAAAAAAAAAAGGTGTACGTGCAATGTTACGTCTAGGGGTTAGAAATAGTAACAAAAGAAAGAACGACTCAAACAAGCTTTCACAATTTCTAAAATATAAATTTAATTTCGTAAAATATTAAATATTTCAAACAAAGTGAAAGAATTAAAAATAACTTACAGTTTGGAAATTCCTAAATAATCCTAAATGTCCTATTGAATTTTGATAATCCGGAAGTTAATCCAAAGTATTCTGAATGAAGTCACTAAAGTGTTGATGTGCCACAAGAAACATAGTTTTAAATCCAAATGTTATTAATCCCAGGTAAACTCCCGTGAATGTAGAATATTGTTAAGTTCCTTGAAGAATAGTAGTTAAATCCAAAATGTAATATGTAGATAATAGAATTTCACCAGCTGATTTTACAAACAATAATAATCTTACTCAGTAACCTTATGATTCTGATGAACTGCCAAAGAATGAAGAGTCAGTGGTTATGTTGGCATATATAGTCTTTTACGGCGTAAAAGATAATTTAACCTTCTAATACTGCGACTTGGAATGATTTCTGTCAACAACCTTCTTTAACCAATCAGAAACTAGGTCGCGCATGATACTGTAAAAAGTGCCTTCGCACTACAAAGAAAATACCTTATTTCAAATCGACATGATGTTGACGTAGAATTCAAGTCATAAAATCTGCGCGCTAGTACGTGGTTTCTTCATTGTGGGTTAAGCTGACAGATATAATTATTGATTTTCCCAGGACGTAGCATGAGTCATATAAACATGTTGACGTTCATTTGTACTTTACAAATATCACATGCTACTGAACTAAGGAATTATAATACAATGATTATAAACCCAAATGAAAACTGTTAAAATTTAAAGATAATACATAATGCCGTAACAGCAAAGACCTAAAAATTCTCAAAGTTATTTGGTCTGCATCAATTTAGTGAGTCCCAAAACAAAATGTTACAAGTAAGTAATAATTTATTATACATACACAGTACAAAGCTACAAGTATGTAATCATTTATTATACATACACAGTACAACGCTACAATTAAGTAATCAGTTATTATACATACACAGTACAAAGCTACAAGTACGTAATCATTTTTTAAACATACACAGTACAAAGCTACAAGTACGTAATCGTTTATTATGCATACACAGTGCAAAGCTACAAGTAAGTAATTATTTATTATGCATACACAGAACAAAGCTTCAAGTAAGTAATCATTTTTATGCATACACAGTACAAAGCTACAAGTAAGTAATCATTTATTATACATACACAGTACAAAGCTACAGGTAGGTAAGTAATTATGTATTATACATACACAGTACAAAGCTACAAGTAAGTAATCATTTATTATACATACACAGTACAAAGCTACAAGTAAGTAATCATTTATTATACATACACAGTACAAAGCTATGAGTAAGTAATCATTTATTATACATACACAGTACAAAGCTACGAGTAAGTATTCATTTATTATACATACACAGTACAAAGCTACAGGTAGGTAAGTAATTATGTATTATACATACACAGTACAAAGCTACAAATAAGTAAGTAATTATGTATTATACATACACAGTACAAAGCTACAAATAAGTAAGTAATTATGTATTATACATACACAGTACAAAGCTACAAATAAGTAAGTAATTATGTATTATACATACACAGCACAAAGCTACAAATAAGTAAGTAATCATGTATTATACATACACAGTACAAAGCTACGAGTAAGTAATAATTTAGTATACATGCACAGTGCAAAACTACAAGTAAGTAATCATTTATTATACATACACAGTACAAATTTACGAGTAAGTAAGCAATAATTTATTATACATGCACAGTACAAAGCTACAAGTAAGTAATCATATAGTATACATACACGGTACAAAGCTACGAGTAAGTAATAATTTAGTATACATACACAGTACAAAGCTACAAGTAAGTAATCATGTATTATACATACACAGTACAAAGCTACAAGTACGTAATCATTTATTATATATACACAATACAACGCTACAATTAAGTAATCATTTATTATACATAAACAGTACAAGGCAACAAGTACGTAATTAATCATTTATTATACATACATAGTACAAAGCTACAAGTAAGTAATCATTTATTATACATACACAGAACAATCTAGAAGTAAGAAATCATTTATTATATACACAGTACAAAATTACAAGTAATTATTTATTATATATACAGTACAAAGCTACAAGTAAGTAATCATTTATTATACAAACAGTACAAAGCTACTAGTTAATAATCATTTATTATATACACAGTACAAGGCTACTAGTAAGTAAGTAATTATTTATAATATATATGCACAGTACAAAGCTGCAAGTAAGTAAGTAATCATTTATAACATAGAGAGTACAAAGCTATAAGTTAGTAATCATTTATAATATACACACTCAGTACAAAGCTACAAGTAAGTAATCATTTATTATATACACAGTACAAAGTTACAATTAAGTAAGTAATCATTTATTATATACATAGTACAAAGCTACAAGTAAGTAATCATTTATTATATACACGTACAAAGATCCAAGTAAGTAATCATGTATTATTCATACACAGTACAATCTACGAGTAAGTAATCATGTATTATTCATACACAGTACAAAGCTACGAGTAAGTAATATTTATTATATATACACAGGACAAAGCTACAAGTAAGTAATCATTTATTATACATGCACAGTACAACGCTACAATTAAAAAAACATTTATTATACATACACAGTACAAGCTACGAGTAAGTAATCATGTATAATACATACACAGTACAAAGCTACAAGTAAGCAAGTAATCATTTATTATACATACACAGTACAAAGCTACAAGTAAGTAATCATGTATTATATATACACAGTACAAAGCTTCAAGTAAGTAATCATTTATTATACATACACAGTACAAAGCTACAAGTAAGCAAGTAATCATTTATTATATATACACAGTACAAAGCTACAAGTAAGCAAGTAATCATTTATTATATATACACAGTACAAAGCTACAAGTAAGTAATCATGTATTATCCATACACAGTACAAAGCTTCAAGTAAAAGTAATCATTTATTATACATACACAGTACAAAGCTGCAAGTAAGTACGTAATCATTTATTATACATACACAGTACAAAGCTACAAGTAAGTAATCATTTATTATACATACACAGTACAATGCTACGAGTAAGTAATAATTTATTATACATACACAGTACAATGCTAAAATTAAGTAATCATTTAATATACATACACAGTACAAGCTACGAGTAAGTAATCATTTATTATACATACACAGTACAAGCTACGAGTAAGTAATCATTTATTATACATACACAGTACAAGCTACGAGTAAGTAATCATTTATTATACATACACAGTACAAGCTACGAGTAAGTAATCATTTATTATACATACACAGTACAAGCTACGAGTAAGTAATCATTTATTATATACACAATACAGTACAAAATTACAAGTAATCATTTATTGTATATACAGTGCAATTTTGCAAGTAATCATTTATTATATATACAGTACAAAGCTAGAAGTAAGTAATCATTTATTAAACACACATTCAAAAGCTACAAGTAAGTAATCATTTATTAAACACATTCAAAAGCTATAAGTAAGTAAGTAATCATTTATTATACACACATTCAAAAGCTACAAGTAAGTAATAATTTATTACATATACAGTAAAAAACTAGAAGTAAGTAATCATTTATTATACAAACATTCAAAAGCTACAAGTAAGTAATCATTTATTATACACACATTCAAAAGCTAGAAGTAAGTAATCATTTATTATACACACATTCAAAAGCTACAAGTAAGTAATAATTTATTACATATACAGCACAAAGCTAGAAGTAAGTAATCATTTATTATACACACATTCAAAAGCTACAAGTAAGTAATCATTTATTATACACACATTCAAAAGCTAGAAGTAAGTAATCATTTATTATACAAACATTCAAAAGCTACAAGTAATTAAGTAATCATTTATTATACAAACAGTACAAAGCTACTAGTTAGTAATCATTTATTATGTATACAGTACAAAGTCATACAAGCTTCTCATTAATACACTAATATGAAATATGCAATAAGCATGCGACCCAATGGACTTAAAAGTCACTTTAAATATATACAAGAAGTAAACATTCAATGACAAGTGTTCAAACTACCCCACATAAAACTTGTACTGCCAAGTGAAAGGCAACTCTTTAAACAGATATGCTCTATGCCAACTGAAAGGCATCTCTTTAAACAGATATGCTCTGTGCCAACTGAAAGGCAACTCTTTAAACATATATGCTCTGAGATATAATCTGGGCAGGCCGAGACTACCTCCAACTCTGCCAACAACTTCGCGGTAAAATTTGGGCCATCGCACACAATCTGTATCCTTTTAAAGTTACAAAGAATATATTGCTTATATCGCACACAATATGTATCCTTTTAAAATTACAAAGAATATATTGCTTATATCGCACACAATCTGTATCCTTTTAAAGTTACAAAGAATATATTGCTTATATCGCACACAATCTGTATCCTTTTAAAGTTACAAAGAATATATTGCTTAGAAATTTCCACCAAAGACAGGCTATTAAGTACTGCCAATTTTTCTTCTCATATAGTTTTGCTTTATATAATGTCTGTTAATGAAACTGGGACTGGTTCACGTAATAGAGTCGTCTTCAAACTGGGACTTGTTCACGCAATAGGGCCGTCTTCAAACTGGGACTTGTTCACGTAATAGGGTCGTATTCAAATTAGGACTTGTTTACGTAATATGGTCGTCTTCAGATTATGTGACATACGTTCGATGGCTGTCTTTCTTTGGATGCAGAAAAAAGACCCTTTCAAATTTTTCATTTTTGTTGTCATAACTTTTAATTTTTGAAAAAAAAAACCTCTAAAACAATCAAGACTATTACCGTTTCCTCCAGTCATTTTAAAGTTTTAATTGCTTTAAGTACAGACAGAATCAAACATTTTATTTTTGTGATTGGGGTTATTAAATAAGTTAGTGTAGTATTTTGATACCTATGTTATATGAATCCTGTATGCAATTCCTTGATCAAATCCTAATTTTCGCAGTAATTTTAGCGGTGTAAATATGTATGTTACTTCACAGTAATTTTAGCGGTGTAAATATATATGTCACTTTACAGTAAGACAAAATTATTGCACACGAGCAAACTTATAGGAGTGAACGGAATTATGTACACAATATGAACAAATTTATAGGAGTGAACGGAATTATCTACACTATACGAACAAATTTATAGGAGTGAACGGAATTATGTACACTATACTGCACACGAGGAAACTTATAGGAGTGAACGGAATTATGTACACTATACTAATAAATTTATAGGAGTGAACGGAATTATGTACACTATACGAACAAATTTATAGGAGTGAATGGAATTATGTACATTATACGAACACATTTATAGTAGTGAACGGAATTAAGTACACTATACAAACAAACTTATAGGAGTGAACGGAATTAAGTACACTATACGAACAAATTTAGCTCTTTATGGTATTTCGAGCACGAACAAATTCTACCTCATGCTATCACAAAGTCAGTAATGCACTGGTAATCGATCTATGGAATGTTTCCCAATAAATCTTCAGTGAATATATAGAATTACAAATATACACCGAACAGAGGGGAAAGTGCTATCCCTGGATTCTACAGGAGAATCCTTGATAACATTAGCAGCATTTTTAAATAATAATATTATCATACAGGTTAGAGAATTTTTAATTCGTACTCTACGGAGATTCGAACTTGGATCCGCGGGTTACGGCACACATGGCCTTGCCTGTAAGCACCAACCCATAGTCGAAATGGTATAGTTGTTGGTGCTTACAGGCAGAAATGAGCTTATCCCCCAAAATGACTACATAATATCACAAAGAAAGTTACAAAGTAAGGTAATTACACAAAACTGCATACGTGTTTTGTTCCGAGCCGATGGCAAGAACGAGTTTGATATATGAGACGTATTCTTAGCCATATCAAACGAGTTCTTTCCCCCGACTCAGAACAAAACACGTATGCGGTTTTGTATTTATTACACAAGCCCACTTTTACCCTTTCTAAATATTTAAAGCTTAACTGTAACTGTAAGAATGAAATTCAGAAAGGAAGATGGATTTATAAAAGTTAGATTCACTGCTTCTAAAAATATATACACGCGGATGTCAAATATATATAGTTAGAAGAATAAAGATAAGATATTTAGTTAGACATACAGATAAATGAACAGATAGAAAAGGGATTTGGAAATAGCTAGAGTTTTAAGAGAGAGAGACATTGGAGTGACAATTTTTACATAACCAAGATCAGAACTGTGTTAATGTTTTAATTATCGATTTTCATGTATTTATGTATATATATATATATATATATATATATATATATATATATATATATATATATATATATATATTGTGGGGCGTGCTTACTTAGATGCGCTAGCAGATTCATCTCTGCAACTACATTAATTGTGGGGGTGCTTAGATGCGCTAGCTTTCATTATTGTTAATGTAATTGCAGAGATTCATCTCTGCAATTACATTAACAATAATGAAAGCTAGATGTTTTTGTAATGACATTATTTGTATTCGTGTTTTGAATGTTTTTAAAATATATTTATTGTATCCATTCAATTATTTGCCAAACAGTAAGTATGTACCGGTATCATGTACTTTTACACAACAGATGATAAACACCACTTGTTGTTACTAGAGTTTTGGTTTTGGTACATCGATCACGCTTTTAAAGAAATCTAGGTGGCTCATCGTTGGAGACGAGTGCGTTTTTTTTTTTTTTTGGGGGGGGGGTGCAAACACAAATTTCAAAACATTCCACGAGTTATCTTATTAACAATTATTACCTAGTCACCTTGAAATTGGCGAAATGCATAAAAACAATCTTTGACAAGCCGTCCTCTGAGAGTCGGCAATCTTGGCACATTTCGTGCCCTGCTCACAAACTGCCCGTTGCTAGGTTAGAACTTGAAAACTTGGCGAATCATTCCGTATATTTGTAAAAATTGCGATTAAAATGTAACTGATAAGATAAAATATAAATATGTATTCACTATTTGTCAAAACTTGCTTCAAATAGTAAGCATTCACATTATCATGTCTGCGCAATGAAATGTGACATTGTCCTTGACATTGAACACAAGATGGAAGTGACAGACCTTGAATGTATTGTGTAAAATAAAAGATCTATGAATGAATCGACAGGCATTTGTGTAATAGAAGCATGATGTACATATAAATGCTAAATAAAGGTGCTGATATATGT